>CM073472.1:22217500-22665000 GCA_037074535.1 Gleditsia sinensis
TTTTTCTTTTTCTATCATTCTTATTCTCTCTCTTTAGAAGAGAGACAGAGAATGGGGAAGCAAAGTCTTTTAATCTCACAAAGTGATATTAGATTACTGGACAGAAGTGGGACCAAAATGAAAAGAATATATGAATCATGTAGAGATGAGGGGTTGGAGTAGCTTTTGGAGATCTTATTCGATCAATACTAGTGTTTTAAAAAAATTTCTTATGAACCATATCCCAATACATAAATTATAGGACAGCCCTATATATAGGAACGACAACTTTTCTTTTCTTTATTAGCCTTAGAAGTTGCCTCTTTTGTTGAGGCTATAGCTCATCGTTTATTTAAAAGCCATCCAAGGAAGCTCATTCATGTGCAAACTCAAGGAAATTGAAATTTGTTCATGCTATATTCAAAGTTACATTAAGAATTCATTTATGCTCTCTTGATGTAACATGTTCTTTCTGGAACTTTTGTCAATGTGTGCTCAATTCTACTATTTATGTCAACATGATCCCATTCTATTATGGCAACATCCATACACTTTATCTTCTCTTCATACATTATTTACTCTCTTTTTCAATTGTTCACTCACTCCAATGAATTATGTAGGAAACATTATGGACAAAAGTTGGCTAAATATTAGAAATAGAGATTATTCAAAGTATATAAAAGGGGTGGATAATTTCCTTCATTAGGCATACAGTGAGTTAAGGGCGAGTAGCAAACTCAGGTGCCCGTGCAAAAAATGTAAAAACACAGTATTCAAAGTGAGACACGAAGTACGATTTGACTTATTATAGAATGGTTTTTAGCATTCTTACAATGTTTGGGATCTTTATGGAGAAGCTTTAGGAGGGACTTCATATCTCCCTCATGATGGCATTGTTGAAGAGGATGATAGAACTAGGATGATACAAGATGCATATGGAGTTACTAACACAGAGAATATGAATACTTGTGTAGAGAATGGGGAAGAGCCAAATTTACAAGCAAAGAAGTTTTACCAACTTCTCGAAGATGCGGAAACAAGTCTATATCCAAATTGTGAAAATGTGTCAAAGTTGTCATTTATTGTTAGGCTACTTAATCTGAAATTATTAATCACTAGAGTGATAAATCTATAGACATGTTGGATTTATTTAAAGAAGTATTACCAAAGGGGACCCAAGTACCAAGTTCTTACTATGAAGCTAAGAGAGTTATTCAAGATTTAGGGTTAGACTACCAAAAGATAGATGCATGTAAAAACGAATGCATTTTATATAGAAAAGAATTTGCTAATGCACAATCGTACCCTCAGTGTAAGTTGTCGAGATGGAAATTAAATGGCCAGAAAGACAAGAAAGAAGCACATAAAATATTGTGATATTTTTCAATAAAGCCTATATTGCAAAGATTGTACATGGCAAAACACACTACTAAAGATATGAGGTGGCATAAGGAGGAATGTGTTAATGACGGTGTGTTAAGGTATCCAACCGACTCCATTGCTTGGAAATCCTTTGATGAGGAACATCTTGAATTCTCATTTGATCTTAGAAATGTTAGGATGGGTTTAGCAAGCGACGGCTTCCAACCATATGGAAATATGTGTGCTAACCATAGTATCTAGCCAGTTGTTCTTATACCATACAACTTGACTCCATGGAAATGTATGAAACAACCATACTTCATAATGACACTTCTTATTCCAGGCCCTAAGTCTCCGAGAGATGATATAGATGTATACTTGGAGCCAATGATTGAGGAGTTGAAAGAATTGTGGGAAGTAGGGACAAAGACATATGATGCTTATTCTCACTCAAATTTCAATTTACGGGGCTCTATCATGTGGACAATAAATGATTTTCTTGCATATGGCAATCTTTCAGGATGGTCAACAAAAGAAAAATTAGCATGTCCCTATTGCCACAAACATACCCATTCTGTGTCACTTAGAAGCAAATTATGCTATATGGGTCATTGTCGCTTCTTGTCGACCAATCATCCATGGCATCGAAATAGAAGGGTATTTGATGGTAAAGTAGAGAATAATGCAGCACCTACCTACTTGACTGGTGAAGAAGCACTTGAACAATTAGAACTCTTATCAAATGTGACATTTGGAAAAGGCCAAAAACAAATGCGTGGCCAATCTAGTGTTGCTTACAATTGGAAGAAGAAGAGAATTTTTTTCCAATTGCCTTATTGAAAAACACATTTGATACGACATAATGTTGATGTCATGTACATTCAGAGAAATGTCTCGGATAAAATTTTGTCTACAATAATGGATATAGCCAGAAAGACCAAGGATACAGTGAAGAGTCGATATGATTTAGTAGACTTGGGAATAAGGCCAGACTTGCACCCTATTCATGATGGAAATAATATTTTGCTACCAGCAGCATCTTATTTGTTATCACCACAGGAGAAGTTAAAAGTGTGTAAATTTTTGGCCTAGTTGAAAGTTCATGATGCATTCTCATCAAATATTTCAAGGTGTGTCAATATTGAAGAGAGGAAGATATTTGGGTTGAAGTGTCATAACCATCACATATTATTACAGGAACTATTTCTAGTTACAATACGTAGGTTGTTGCCTAAGGAGGTGAGTAATCCTATAATAGAATTGGTACAATTTTTCAAAATTCTTTGTTCAAAGTGTTTAACTATGGAAGATTTGGATTCCATTGAAAAACAAATTGCCATAACCTTGTGCAACTTAGAAACTGAATGTATCCAATTGAGAGGTAACAGTGTGTGACCTATACTAAGGCTTCAATTTCATTTGTTGATATATATTATATTTATTTTAATTCACATTCATAGGTATCTGCACACACTAAAATCATATGTCTAAAACAAAGCTCATCCTGAAGGCTTGATTGCTAAAGGCTACTTAGCATATAAAAGTCTCACGTTCTGCTCAAGATATTTAAGCAACATCCGAACAAAATTTAACAAAACTCCAAGGAATGACAAGAATGTGACAGCTTGTGGGAACTCAATATTCAACCAGAGCGGACAACCAAGAGGTGCTGCAAAAATTATTACTTTATCTAACAAAGAATTTGAACAAACCCGTCTATACGTGTTGCAAAATTGTGAAAAAGTTTGGTTGTTCATAGAGTAAGTGCATAATACTTTGATATCAATTAAATTATTTCTACATTGAACTCTAATTGATGAAATAAATGTGTTGTAGAGAGCATAAAAATGAGCTTCAAGCATATACATCAAATGTTGATTCCAGACACATCTCAAAGTTTCCTTAATGGTTTAATCGCCTAGTAAGTGTCCTTCAATTAGGCCTACATTGCAATATGTTTTAAGCCACGTCATTATCTTGATATGTTGATAATTTTCAATAGGTTTTGAAGTCAGGTTCATAGTGGTAAGGGGACAATGAGCTTGTTAGCTTAGCTATGGGACCTCAAAGAGTTATATGCAGTTATACAACATTTCTTATCAATGGATTTAGGTTTCATACACGAAATCGTGAATCTCAAAGGAAAACTCAAAATAGTGGAGTTCTAGTGAGAGGAGACGATTCAAATCTTGAGAAGGAATATTATGGTGTCGTTGAGGATATTTATGAACTTTCTTATGTGGGGCAAAAGAAAATATATCTTTTTAAGTATCATTGGTGGGATGTTGCTCATTTAGGAAGAGGATACAAAATTTACAGATATGGATACATAAGTGTAAATACTCGTTGTACGTTGAATACAGACAAACCATTTGTCATGGCATCTCAAGCAGAACAAGTTTTCTATTTGGATGACATAATTAACCAAGATTGGTTTGTTGTCATGAAAACAAATCCTTGTGACCTTTTTACCATACCCTGTCAAGATGATGAGGGTGAATCATTTTCTACCGAAGATGCTTATCAACAAGAGGAGATTGAACATAATTTATTTATTCACACTGAGGACTTGGATAATATTTCAGTGGCATTATAGGGATGATGTCCAACCTCAAAGTGTCAGTCATCAGAGTGAGGGTGTAAGTGCCAGAGAAGTTAATTTCATCAACGACGATGAGGAAGATGATACCGTTGATGAAGAAAGCGATGAAGGAGAATTTTTATCTGGAGACTCTATGTGAAACACCATATAGTGTAAACTATTTACATAATACTTAATTATTTGTTGTCTTTATTCTGTGTATGCAGTTATTAATTTTTCTGTAATAATTTATGTTATGTTTTTTTTAATAAGGCAACAACTGCACTCATGTAATTAATTATAGATTAATCATATAATGTTGTCATGTTTTTTTAAAAGAATTCTTTTTCTTTAAGTGTGGAATTGACAATATATTCTGTTTATATGTAATAGGTAGAATTGATAATGGCAAGAAGAGGAAGAGGTGGTCGTGGGTATAAAACGGTCGCACGAGTTCCTTTTAATGAAGGAGCGTCACAATTATCTATACAGCCACGCAATGAAGAGACTCAGGCATAGCCCGTCACATCAACTTCTCGACGTCCGATTAGTAGTGCAGGTATTAAAACAAAAAAAACTCAACATATGTTACTTAATATTAATTATTATGAAAGTAATAACTAACATCACTTGATTCACAGCTTCTTGCAGTACATCTAGAAAGGTTAGGGGAAGTTACACATGCATTACTGTGGAGGAAAAGACAAAAAATGGTAAGAAAGTTGTAGTTGAAATCTCTGATGATATCCTTCGAGCTGTGGGAGAGGGATCGAGGGATCTTATTAACTACATAAGATATATTACACGATGCACATGTCCATTGAAAGTGAGAAAGTAGACTAAGATTTGGGAAGAATGTGCATCACAAATCTTGACGAGAGTAAAGGTAATGACTAGCATATTTGTCTATCATAGTAAATGGTCGATATAAATTCTATCGATTTCTCATCTTTGGGTTTATTGTTAAAGGAAAAATTTGAAGATGGGCAAACACTAGAATGGAGATTTGATGCGTTCATTAACGCCACTGCGCAAAGGTGTTACATAACTTGGAGGTCAAATTTGCACGAGCATTACTTTTTGTACAATTCCGACAAAGAAATACTTCAGCATCCTCCTCTTGCAATCAACGAAGATGATTGTAGGCATTTAATTAGTTCTGTATTGTTTTATCTCTTTCCTGTTCAATTTATTAAGCTTAGGATTGATATCTCCTCATCAATTGCAATATTTTTTTAATGAGCTTATGGTCCTACATTTTCTAGTTTGCCACATATGCAAGATATTAATGTATAATACTTATTTACATGATATTGCAGAGCTTTACAGTCTCAGTAGTGTTGTTATAACCCTACAATTCCATAAAACCTATGGGAAGCACTACCAAAATGTCGAGATGCATATCATTTTTTTTCCTTTATTTGACGCTGCCACATAATTTTATTTCTAACTCTAATCTCATGTTTATGTTTGTTGCATTTGTAGTGGATGCACTGAAAGAAATCAAAAAAAGTTTGATTGATCCCATGAACCATCTAAGGAATTGGAATAAGGGTACCCCATGTACATCAAACTGGACTGGGGTTCAGTGTTTTGATAGGATTGGGGCTGATGAACACTTACATTTCTGTGAGCTGTATGACTCTCTTGTCTTTCTTTTGATTTTTTTTCTTTCAATTCAGTCATTCCTATTGTTTAGATATTATAAAGTCATTCATTAAATGTACCACAGAGTTCTAATTATTATTCTGTTATCACAACTTTACTAAAGCTATTTGATGACTATAAATCTCTCAGGAAGTCTAGCACCTCAGCTTCATCAGCTATATAGTCCTACATTTTTTAAGCTTAGGATTGATATCTCCTCATCAATTGCAATATTTTTTTAATGAGCTTATGGTCCTACATTTTCTAGTTTGCCACATATGCAAGATATTAATGTATAATACTTATTTACATGATATTGCAGAGCTTTACAGTCTCAGTAGTGTTGTTATAACCCTACAATTCCATAAAACCTATGGGAAGCACTACCAAAATGTCGAGATGCATATCATTTTTTTTCCTTTATTTGACGCTGCCACATAATTTTATTTCTAACTCTAATCTCATGTTTATGTTTGTTGCATTTGTAGTGGATGCACTGAAAGAAATCAAAAAAAGTTTGATTGATCCCATGAACCATCTAAGGAATTGGAATAAGGGTACCCCATGTACATCAAACTGGACTGGGGTTCAGTGTTTTGATAGGATTGGGGCTGATGAACACTTACATTTCTGTGAGCTGTATGACTCTCTTGTCTTTCTTTTGATTTTTTTTCTTTCAATTCAGTCATTCCTATTGTTTAGATATTATAAAGTCATTCATTAAATGTACCACAGAGTTCTAATTATTATTCTGTTATCACAACTTTACTAAAGCTATTTGATGACTATAAATCTCTCAGGAAGTCTAGCACCTCAGCTTGATCAGCTATATAGTCCTACATTTTTTAAGCTTAGGATTGATATCTCCTCATCAATTGCAATATTTTTTTAATGAGCTTATGGTCCTACATTTTCTAGTTTGCCACATATGCAAGATATTAATGTATAATACTTATTTACATGATATTGCAGAGCTTTACAGTCTCAGTAGTGTTGTTATAACCCTGCAATTCCATAAAACCTATGGGAAGCACTACCAAAATGTCGAGATGCATATCATTTTTTTTCCTTTATTTGACGCTGCCACATAATTTTATTTCTAACTCTAATCTCATGTTTATGTTTGTTGCATTTGTAGTGGATGCACTGAAAGAAATCAAAAAAAGTTTGATTGATCCCATGAACCATCTAAGGAATTGGAATAAGGGTACCCCATGTACATCAAACTGGACTGGGGTTCAGTGTTTTGATAGGATTGGGGCTGATGAACACTTACATTTCTGTGAGCTGTATGACTCTCTTGTCTTTCTTTTGATTTTTTTTCTTTCAATTCAGTCATTCCTATTGTTTAGATATTATAAAGTCATTCATTAAATGTACCACAGAGTTCTAATTATTATTCTGTTATCACAACTTTACTAAAGCTATTTGATGACTATAAATCTCTCAGGAAGTCTAGCACCTCAGCTTGATCAGCTATATAGTCTTCGGATAATGTGAGTTGCATCACTTAATAAACTATTCTCTAAAAAATATTAATCAAAATAGTTCCATGCAATACTTTCAGCCATGCTAATGTCTTCACTGTTTTCTTCTTGTAGGAATTTCATGTGGAATGATCTGATTGGAACTATACCTAAGGAGGTTGGAAATATCACATCATTGAAACTTTTGTAAGATGGATTGAGTTCTTTTTGTAGTTATTTCCTTTATACAATAAACTGAATTATCAAATTGATTCACATCAAAGTTTTATTGTAAAAAGGAAATCTCTTTCCTGCTAGATAGCATTTATCAATTGTCTCTCTCTTTTATGCATTATGGTTGTTCACATACATGTGCTTGATTTTCTCTGCCTAATCACTATGTCTAAGGTAGCCCTTTTTATCCTCCCTTCAATTTCTTGTTTTGTGTTGGAGGATTAGTGAAAATGTAAATTTCATGCTCTGTTATTATACAGCAGAGTTCTCATGAACCCCTTATCAACATATGATTCATTTTTAATCTAGCTACTGATTTCATCTCGTAGCTGTTTATGTCTCACTATTTAGATGCATATTGTGGCCAAATGTTTGGGACTCCTTTTTTGGAAAGATTGCACCAAGCTGCATTATTGGTGCATTCTCTATTGTGTTATATCAACTTAACTGTTATTATTGATACCTGGTACAGAGACAGGTTGAGATGTATTAAACGTCTTGTAGGGAAAAATAGAATCAGAAGCTAACAGAATAATCCTCACTACTAGGAAATATGATTCCCTTAGTGCACACTTCTTTTTTATTCTTTTGATTAGTTCATAGTAGCATTACTCCCAATAATAATTAATTACAGAAACTTTTGGACCAATTTGATTGCTAGTACTCTTAAGTCTTTATGTTTAGTTTGATACTTTACTGTCTGTAACTTCTTAAACGGCTTTGGTGGAACTTACAATTAAGTTTAATCTTTATTGCAGTTTAGGTGTCAACAATTTCACATGGTTGGACTAACATTGTCTGGAACTCTCCTCTTTGCCAGTCAAAAGCCTAGAGCTAAAGGTGATGAAACTGTGAGGAGACAGAAAACATTACCCCAAAATGTTGATTTTCGACTCATGTTGCCAAAGAAAAAGAAAAAACCATACCCCATTCCCTTTAAGGAGATCAAACAAGCTGCAAGGGAGGACAAAAAACTTGCACAAATGGGAATAGAGAAACCCCTACAGCCTCCAAGAAATGGTTTGCTTGTTCCAAAACTAATTTCTGTCACATATGAAGTATTAGATGCTTGGAAACTTTTGATCAAAGGTCTTGCACAGCTCTTGCACATTATTCCAGTACATGGCTGTAGGTAGATTGTATCATACTTATCTTTCAAAAATTTTTCAGTGAATGTCCTAGTTGCTTTGCCTTTGTTTTATTTTCATGTTGATGCTGCATATAAATCAACAATGAAATGTAAGAAGTCTATGATTTAAATCAATATTTCATGCAGTGAATGCTCGGAAGTTCATGTGGGTCAGTCTGGCCACCACATTCAAAATTGCCTCGGTCCTACCAGTCCACAGCGTCACAGTTTCCATGCATAGGTCAAGGGTTCCATCAATGATGTACTTGTTCCCCTTGAGTCATATCATCTCTATGACCCTTTTGGTCAGCGAATTAAGCATGAGACATGGTTTGACTATGACAGAATTCTAGCTGTTATGGAGCTATGCATTCAAGTTAGTGTGGATTTATGAGAGTATCCATCACATCTAATATATTTTGATCTTTCTTGTTTGATTCTCAACAGGTTCAGAAGGAAGGCCAGCGTTTTCATACCAGAGGGTTGGGATGGTGAATGCAATACAAGAATTATCTTAGACCTCCTGGTGGTTCACCTCTATCCTTAGACTTTAAATGTGCTAGTGCTAGAGCTGATCTAAGAGGGAGAGGTTGTGGACTTTCGTCTTATAGGGGCTGGTGCAACAGCACCCCGACGATCCTCTTTAAAGCCTCTGCATTGGAGTAAGGTGACAAGGGCATTGCAAGGAAGTTTATAGGAAGAATTACAAAGACATGGAGAACCTCAAATGTAATTTGAATTGTCTACAATTGTTTTTGTTTGTCTGAATTATTTTAATTTTGTATAAGCTCCAGCTTTCCAGTTTTCAACATCCTGCCCTTTTGAAATGACTGGTGTTATATTCTGTCTTAGTGCACCAGAATTTGATGTTTTAGAGCTAGAGAGCCCTTTTTCTGCAAATGTTCCTAAACCTTCTGACTCAAGTGGTAAAGGTGGAGGTCGACGCAAATCTGTTGGGTCCAAAACTGACAAAGTACACTTGGTATGTTTTTATACTAATTTTCTTGAATTTTGATAATTTTAAATCAGCCATGTGTTTAAAAGGTGATTTGACTCTTATTTCTTATTCTTGCCTTCCAAAAGTATAAATTTCCATGGTTAATTATTGTGCTTCATAAAGAAGGTCTCTAGCATTCAAGGCTGCATTTTTATTTAATTTAGAATGTGATACTACTGTTTTTAAGTGTGCATAAACGAAGTCATCTTCATTATTACCTAATTTCGATGAGTATTTTATTAGGCACCTGTTCATAATTTTGTGGAGGAAACAAATGAATACCTTTTATGATGTCAAGGAGAATATTCAGCTTATCTTGTTACATGAATCAAATTAAGTTGACATGGATGACTAAACTGATCACATCTGGATAGTTGATGTACTTTGGAACTACTTAAAGCCAATGTTTGGATGGCATATATGCATTGTTATTAGTTGGGAAGATAGCCGGTGTTGATATTAAAGCTGGTTTGTATAAATGGAGTCATTAGTTATTTTATCTTGTCTTTTCTTGCTCAATGAAGCTGAACTAGAGCATTGGCTTTTTATTGCTTCATTTCTGTTACCATAAATTTTCATTTGTTAATTTGCTATTTATTTCCCTAGAGTATACATTGGTGACGGAAAAGATATGGTCTATGATATCACAAAATGAACCTTCAGTCATGCCAATTTCCATGGTGATTATTGAGCTTGAATTTTTTATTAGCCACTACCCAGGTTCTGTTCTACATTTATCTGAAAAAGGTGCACTGCAGGCTTCAGTAGCTATCATGACTCTACATTTATCTGTTCTACATGTGAAGCGGTTTCTTTTTGCTAAAAATTTGTTTCCTGACTCTATGAATATAGTAATACATTTGAAAACTTAAGGGATCCTGGGTCGTTGTTCATTGGTGGTCTGATTTGTACTTAATTGATCAGGCACAAGTTGCATTAGATGTGAGACATGTATGGATGATTACCTCCTGCTATACATTACCTGGTTTGAATACTATAGATAATTATAAACTTATTGGTATCATTCTATTTCTGTTTTCCTCTTTTATTTTTTGGATTCGTTTTTGGGGCGGATGTCCCTTTTGTTTTATTTCCTATAGATCATTGTGCCCCCATGTCTTAGAATCTTATTAAGGACGTTGAAAAACCTGCACCTAGCTGTCTGAAACTTTCCCTGGTGAACTAGGTAAATGCTTTTACGTATTGTTATGGAATTGTGGGCATACTTGTGTACTTATGGAATTGTGGGCATACTTGTGTACTGATTGATAATATTGTTAACATGAAAAATAAATTATAGGAATTTTAATATGGAAAGTACAAGTATTTGTGAACTTCAACAAAATGGGTGGCGACAAATTTTCTCTCTTGTTATCTAGTGCATTGTTCTATAAAATGTTCTAATTATTCTTCTGTTTAGATTAATATAGAGGGGGCATGTGTTTGTTGATGATTGTCCTGAAACCTATGTGCGCAGGAAGCAAACTCTAAAGAGAGAACATAAAAAATTGGCTTCTTTAGTGAACGATGAGGGAGGTAGACGTAAGCAGGCAGGGCTAGCACTTCAAACAATGGTTCTTTCATTTATCCTGTGGAAAATATGTCTATAGATGGCATTTCTTTTGCCTCTAATTAGAACCCTGCCCCAAGGTCAAACAGATATGCATCCTCAAGTCTCGATATTGAAGTACCCCCTCATCAGTCAGATGCATCAGGCACTCTACATTCATCAAGTGCTGGAGCCTTCAGGTCAGAGTTCTAGCATGGTGACAAGGGATTTAAGTCAAATGGGAATATCTTCTCATGGTAGAGTGTTATTAGCATTAGTTATTTAAAATGCCAAATGAAGTCAGAGGGGAGATAGAGTCTTATTTTGTGAATTTTGATCCAGTTGTGGAAAAGGATAACAGAAAACTTTCTAAACTCGATGACAATACAAAAGATTATATTTATACTATTTTAATTGTATGAAGTTTTTCAACAATATTATGGTTGATTTACTTCTAAAATTGAAGTAGATGTTGTTTTACTATATCTTTATTTTCAGTCTTGATGGGCATATATAGTTGATTGCTTTTTTTTTGGGTAAAGTGACAAATGGCGGAGTGGGATTGAGTGGATATATTGTTCACTCTTTTATATTCTAACTGTTTTTCTAGTTTAAATTTGACAGCATTATGATTTTGATATTAGTTTCATTCCAATACTGAACTTTTTTTTAACCACTATGATTCTTTATAAAAATGTAAGAATCAATAAGTTGGCATCATAAAAAGATATCCTATAGTGCGTTAATCAGGAGTAAATTTGGTTGGTTTTAATTTAGAATTGGATACCTTTAGCATGAGAAAAAATTTAGTCAGCTTTTTATTATTTAAAATAGTTCTAAATAAAATTTCAAAAAAAAAAATTTAATTAAGGGTTTTAGTGGTGACTCGAAGTCGCCACTATATGCATGTGAAGCAAAATAATTACTACGCCAGATTTTAAAAAATTTTGAATACCTTTTCCGTGGCGACCTATAAATGTCGCCACCATATCTATTTCAGAAAACTCTATGGTGGCGACTATATCAAAGTCACCACCAAATAGGTATTTTGTGGCGACATATGTCGCCACCAAAGCTACTTATTAACAATATATGGTGACGACCATATGAATATCACCACTAAATAGGTATTTTGTAGCAAAATATGTCGCCACTGATGCTACTTATTAACAATATATGGTGGCGACCATATGAATGTCGCCACCAAAAAATGTTATGATGGCACCTAAAGTCGCCACCAAAAATGGTTTTTAGTGGCGACACAAGTCGCCACCATATGTCATTCGTAAGGATCTATAGTGGCGACATCATGAACGTCGCCACCAGAAATGTCTTTAGTGGCGAAATATGTCACCATTGTTAACCCTTATCAAAGGGGATATGGTGGTGACGTTGTAAAAGTTGCCACCAAATCATGATTTAGTGGCGACCTCTATCACTGCCATAAACCCTCTTTAGTGGCGACTAAACAGTGTCACCGCTGAAAACTTTTTTTTGGCGGCGATTTTTTTTCTGACAATTTTTTGTGTTTTAGTGGCGATATTTCTTGCCATGAATGTTTAAGATTTAGTGGCAACCCTATTAAGTCGCCACTAAATCCCTTTAGTGTCGCTTGTATAGGCGACGACTTGGTGGCGATCGAAACTCACCATTGAAGACCTTTCGTGGCAACTTTGGAGGTTTTAGTGGCGACTTTGGTCGCCACCGAAACCTATTTTTCCTGTAGTGTATAATCGCCTTAGTGAATACCTGTTGCAAGAAGGGTATAGAAATGACTCAATTTGTCCATATATCTTTATAAAAAGATATGGAAGTGAGTTTACTATAATTGCTATTTATGTTGATGATTTAAATATTATTTGAACTCTTGAAGAGCTCCAAAAGTTTTTAATTGCTTAAAGAATGAATTTGAAATGAAAGATTTTGGAAGAACAAAGTTTTTGCTTTAGATTACAAATTGAATATTTAAATAATAGCATCTTTGTATCAAGAAACTTATATACTCCAATGGTTGTGAGGTCATTAGATGTAAACAAATATCCTTTTAAACTTTGTGAAAATGATGATGAACTACTTGGTCGTGAAATACCATATCTTAGTGCAATTGGGGCATTGATGTATCTTACTAACCATACCCGACCCAATATATCATTTGATGTTAATTTATTAGCAAGATAGAGTTCTTCACCTACACGATATGTGGATATTCAACAAATTCATTTAAATGATAATTTGATAGATTTGTTTATCCAGGAACTTCCTACTATAACATTCGAGATGTTGGTGTATAATATTAGAGTTTAAAGACTTAAGAATCTCAAATGATGTTGTCATATATATACTTATTTGATAGCATTTTAAAGGAAAGAATGATGTACTCTTTTTCCTTCACTAGATTTTTGTCCCACAGGATTTTTCCTAGTAAAAGTTTTAAGGAAGTACATTCTTAAGGGATGGACATCCAAAGAAGAGTGTTATGAATATCTTGTATGGATGTCTATCATCCCAATCTTTCAGTTATCATATTTAAAGTAATTATCTAGAAGATAATTGTATCACTAGAGAGTTATCTTACGGTTGTATATTACTACTATGACTCTTCCACTTACTTGTATAAATACCCCTTCATACATGAATAAAATTAATTATTCACTCTCTTTTCTCTCTCTTACTTCTCTCTCTACTTTTAAGTTACTTCATAACTGTAATAACCCTCAACTATTTGAAACAAAGAAAGTTGAGAACAATGTAAAATTTTAGAGTATTTTTGACTCTCTTTTTCTGACCTATCTTCACTCATATAAGCATAAATCTCTCATATGAAATCCAAATTAAGTGATTCTAATTACTGTTGAAATATAAGACATATATCTACAACTTTTATGTTGGGCACTTTTGCTAATTTTGTCATTCTTATAGTGATAAAAGGCAAAAACCGAAGCGCAGTGTGGTCTGGACCTTTTCTCACTATTTTATGCATAACTCTCTCATATGAACTCCAAATTAGGTGATTCAAGTGGCTGATGAACACTAAGAGAAAGGGTTATAACTTTCATGTTGGACGTTTTGTTAAATTCGGCCGACATCATGGTGACCTGTAGCCACGAAACACGGTCGTGCTCTAGGACACGGCCAGGCCGTGCTTCTGGCTGGTTTTTCATATGTCTGCAGCATCCCCTCCCTTCTCCCTCATCTGACATTCTGCCTCTCCCTCTCTCTCTCTAAAATATTTTCTCTGCCTTCTCTCTACGATATCTCACCATCCAACCAACCGATTCGAGCTACCAATGTACCATTAGACTCGTGGCAACGAGTACTTCAAAACCCACCAATCAGTTTCGCCGGAAAGTCGCTGGAAAATCGCGTGAACAGTAACCTCCAAGGTAAAATTCCGTTTAATCGCGTTTTAGGCTTCGTTTTTACTGAATTTCTTTCCATAGATAGTCTTAGAATTAGTTTCTATGTTAGAATATAGGGTTTTTAGGTTTCGGCGTGAATAGTATTTTCGGTGAGTGAATA
Organism: Gleditsia sinensis; assembly: GCA_037074535.1. NCBI lineage: Eukaryota > Viridiplantae > Streptophyta > Magnoliopsida > Fabales > Fabaceae > Gleditsia > Gleditsia sinensis. Next base: position 22,231,964 of record CM073472.1, read on the forward strand.
GTGTTTTTCGGCATGAATAGTGACGTTTAGAGTTTTCCAATTCTCATGTTATGTCTATATTTTCTAGGTTGTTGAACCATCACGAGGTGAAATTCTCGTTGTTGGACTCCTAGTAAGGTGAGTGGGTTTTTCATACTATAGCGCATGTTTTAGGAATTTGATTTATAACTCTCTCGTATGATTTTAACTAGTTGGAATGTATGTTAAATTGTTTTACCACTTTGAAAACCAATATGTTCCAACCATATTAGAAATTATAAATTTCAATCCTAGTTGAACCCTAGGTATGCAGGGCAAGCATTTAGACTATTAATTCTCCATTTGAGTTAGATTTATAGAAATGCGAACTTAGTCATAGAAATGAACTAAGTTAGCTATGAAATGATTTGATGCATGATAAGCATCTATGTAACATCTACGGACGATTTATGTTTAAAAAGGAAAAGTTTATGATTTTAAAGGTCTCCATGGGAATTCATGGATGAGATATATTGTAGAATGGAATTTTATGCATGAAAAGAGCTAGATGGAGAATTATAGCTTTATTGTAAAGTTATTGAAATGTTTTACTTTAAACTCTTTGAATAGCATATTTCAAATATTTTCTATTGGAGGGACCCTTTTAGATCACTGTTAGCTAGCCGCAGGTAGTGCTAGCCCTGGTACACCATGATCATGTTAAGGCTTCGACCTAAGATATTGTGACGGGCATATGACTGCCTAAGACACAAAATTTAGGGTGGACTTATGTCTACGCCTACAGTGATTGCCATACCCATTGCTATGTGCTTGGAGAATTTAGGGTGGACTTATGTCTACGCCTACAGTGATTACCTCACCCTTACTGTGTGCTTGGGGAAGATGATAGATCTGTTAGGAAAGACCTCCAATAAACTAGTGCATTTTTCTTAAAGATTAAATATTTCTAAAATACCTCATTCATCATTGTTATTGCTTAAATATCTTCATTTATTACTTACCATGCATAATTGATTTGCTTACAGTTATTGATTTAATCCTGTTTTATCATTTGAACTGTTTAGCATTCTTTCAATAAATTACGGTTAAATGTTTAATGTTTTTTATACCTTGATTTCAATTATTTAATTCATTGCGAAACACTCGTGCTTAGTTTGCCCTGTTTCTGTTATAGTATGATTTACCCATTCACTGAGATGTGGTAATTTCACCCCTCTTCTGTTTTCTCCCCACAGATAGTCAAAGAAACATTGATCCAGCTACAGCTCCATAGGAGGCTAAATTTAGCATTGGTGAGCCCCAGTTTGAGCAAGGCTCCGTTGTATTGGTTGTTTAGTCTAAGTTTATGTGTAGTGTATCTCCATGAACTTACAGGCAGGATCCTCGCTTCTTGTGTTGTTTGAAAAATGGTTTCTTTTAGTTTTTCAATGATGTTTGTATTATGAGGCCATGGGCCAAGTTGAATTACGGATGTTGGATTCATGAGATATATATAAATATATATAGATACAGTATTTTTTGATATTGGATGTGGCATATGTGGCCAGTTATATTTATTATGTACTCTGAATTGTGTGCTGAATGTCTGTGCATGCTATATGTTAGGCTTACGGCTAGGGGAAAACCCTTATGTCGTGCCGATCATGTGTTCCATCATTTAGGGCCATGACAATAACAGTCACTAAAATTTAAAACATCATTCTATCATTACATCTAACTTGGTCACTCACACAACTACGCACATTTGTTGAAACTTTTTCTTCGAACCTAAACTTTTTCTTCTAACTGTGGGCACATTTGTTGCCCACAGTTGGAACATTCACAAAGAGTCAACGGATGTCTTATTAAAAGATGAGACAATAAAATATCATAAAGGTTCTCATATATAACTAAAAGAGTATTAGACGTGAATAAAGATAATAAAAATGAGTATAAATAATACTTTGATTTTATGTAAATTGAATTCAACTATTGGTTGGCAAAGAGGAGTATTATTTATGTCTATTAGAATAAGAAATGAAACTATTGTTTTCAAGTTAATTAGTTATTATTCATATGACACTCAAACTTGTCTATGAAGTCATACACACTTCAAAATATTTTATGTTCAAAATTTGAAAACGTATCCTTGGTTTCTAAAAGAATTTAAGTTTTTCTTTTTTCTTTTTAAATCTTTTTTATCTATAAATTTTTATTATTTAAAAATATATTTATTTTGGAAAATTAAAAATTTACACATATTTTTTTTAGATCAAATTGGTATAAATAATCATAACTTTTACTTAATTTTTGAATTTAACCATCAATAATTATGAGATTATTTTAACTTTATTTGATAATAATTTTAGAATCTTTTTTGAAATTGCAAAAGAGAATGCCGCCACCCATTTTATATATAGAAACATTAAAACCTTTTTAGACGTTTTATATTTTCAAAATTTTTTTAAAAATATTTTAAAGAAAATTTCTCCTATTTAAGATATAGTGAAATATATGTTCTTTTAAATATTTAACACTTAAATAAGTTTCTCTTAGTGAACTTTACATTGAAAATGACAAACGGAAAACAGTACATTTTTTTTCTTATCAGAAGTCTTTTTTTTTTTTTCAATTCAAAACTTCACTCAAACAAAAGGTTTAGTCACTCCACGAGTCTATATTCATATATATATATATATAACTAGCTAGTTTTTTCAATAATTTTGCATAGATACAGATATATAAATTGAAAATCTATAAATTTATTGAGAAACAAAATTTTAATTTAAAACAATTAATTAAAATTTTATATAGTTTGGCCATTTGACGATTTGTACTTCATCGAATTAAACTATTTATAAATATTTATAAAAAAATGTATAAATTATAAATTTTATTAATAATTTTATAAATAGGGGACATATTTTTGTATAAATTAAAGTAAAAACAAATGTAATTTTTAATTTTAAAAACTTCAAAGTGAATGTAACTACTCTTTTTTAGAGGTAGCGGATGTTTATAGCCATATCTCTAGACCCAAGCAATGAGTGAGTGTCTTCTTAAGTTAAAATTAAATAAATTAAAACTATTGGATATATGTAATGCTCTTTTATTAACACACTGAATTAACAATAACTAAATAGAAAAAAAAATTAGAGTTCTTTAAATGGTTGCCATAAAATTTTATAATAAAAAAAACATCATATATGGTGAAATTGTTTGAGAAATTCAATTATATAATGATGAGTTATAAAAAAAATCACATATTATATTTTCATTATAAAATTTGATAATTAACTTATTAAAAATTGCACTTAAATATTGTACTTTTTGTCTATCCTTTTGGGTATTTTATTAATTAAAAGTACTTTCCTAATTTTACATCAAACATAATCTATCATTTTGAAATACCTTTTGAATGTAAATATAAAATAACTTTTAGTTCCCACAAAATTGCTATATGTATGTGATAAGCACTCTATCTGAAAAATCTTGACATGTAAGTTATTTTGTTATTATGTTATGTTCCATTGGTTGCTCAGGTTAAAAAATTAACTGCATAGGATGTATACGAATACATTATTATTTTAATAAAAGATGAGACTAAGATGCAATTTTTAATGTATGCATTATCAGGATTCACAATAAAATTAATTTTTTAGAGTTTTTTCATGGATTATATTTTTATTTTAGGACTTCTAATAAATATTTAAAAAACTTATTTAAAATTTTTTCATGCAAAAATATTTTTCATATATAGTATTTGTATAAAAAAACATTTTTATTTACAAAAAAATAAATTAATTAAAAACACATTACAATTCTATATGTTATCATAATGATGATATTCTAAAACTAAATAAAAGAAAAAAAATGAAGGTTTAGGAAGGAAGAATTCTTACATTTTCAAGTTTTAGTTTTTATGAAAATTCATCTCCACCTATTTTGTAGCTTTCCTCTCAAAAGCAAAATTTAGACAAGAGTTGGTATTTGGTCCACCGACGGTGAACAATTTTTTGTCTACCAGCAGTGTCCAGATTTTGACACATGACAAAAAAAAATTTTAACAAATATAATTTTTGTCATATATTAAGATATGGAGACCACTGGTAGATAAAAAATTATCTACCAAATTAAATATTTTTTCTTCAGACAGCCTCATTTTAGCTCTTGCGAGTGCTTGACCAATCACCAAAGTCGAGGGATAAAAGTATTTTAAAAAGGGTTCATGGCTGCCCTTTCCGACCAACAAGATCCTGGCACAAGTGGTAGATGTTTGGGTCCCTTAAGCATGCTGTCTCGGGTTCGATTCCGGGCCGTGTGTATGGAAAATGTTTTGTTGGAAGAGGCAAAATCCACTTTTGTGATATTTACGTCTCAGGGGGATTAGTCTTTGATGATTGACTGGAGGACACCTACTTGGTATCTGTACCAAAAAAAAAATGGCTGCCCTTTCCGAGGAAGGTACAAATAAGCCTAAGCACTCATGAAGGGCAGTGGGTCATAGCGTCCTCTCTTTTGCTGCTTTAACTTACTGTGCTTCACATGACAGATGGCCCTACATGTTAGATTTGAGTGATTTTGTAGTACATTGTATTATTGATGAAATTGACAGGGGAAGGAAAAGAATTAAAAAAATAACAGGGGAAGGAAAAGAATTAAAAAAATATTTTTCATAGATAGTATTTGTATAAAAAAACATTTTTATTTACAAAAAAATTAAATAAATTAAAAACACATTACAATTCTATATGTTATCATAATTATGACGATATTCTAAAACTAAATAAAAGAAAAAAAATGAAGGTTTAGATAAGGAATTAAATTTCTTTTCTTTTCCATCGAAACAACCGAAACATTTTCGTTTCCTGAGTCACTGATACGAAACGGAGTTATCGAAACGAAACGAAGTGTTTATTAAGGAATTATGCTATTTCAATTAAAATTACTATGTTTCGAAATGTTTCGGTAGAAATACTCTTGTTTTAATAGAAATTTCGGTGGAAATACTCTTATTTCGAGTGGTTTCGATGGAAATACTCTTATTTCGAGTTATTTCGATGAAAATAGTCTTATTTCGAATTATTTCAATAGAAATACTCTTGTTTCGAGTTGTTTCGATGGAAAAGTACTAAACTAATTTGAAAAATAAAAAAATTGACAATTTAAAAGTAGATGAAAATAGCATTATATCACATCCAACACCAAATTATTTTCTCTCAAAAGTCACAACATCTTTATTAACTTCATACTCTTTCCCTTTGTTCTCATGACATTATTTTCCTTCATTTATCTTTATTTTAAAGAGGAAACTATAAAAATGATACAAAGAGATATTGAAAGGCAAAGAGAGAGGAATATACCTAAAGATAGAGATAGAATCATGGTCGACTGAGAAAGAGACTTAAATATAAATATCACGAAAGAGTTAAGAAGAAGATGGAGAAATAGATGCAATAGAGAAATTGTTGTTGAATGCTGTTAGGATTTGAGTTGAAGTCCTTATTGTAGTAATATATTTACTTACTATTCAATTATAAACATTAATTCGAATTAATTTTAATATAATTTTATATATCTATATCATTAGTATTATGTTAAAATCTTTTAAAATTAAAAAAAAAATTATTTGAAATTATTTGAAACGTTTCTTAAAAAATCTTCCGTTTTCTCGAAATTTTCGAAACATTTTAAAATGTTTTTATTTTTGGAGTCACCGAAATGGTATCTCAAAACGAAATTTAGTATCTTGAATTTAGGTTGGAAGAATTCTTATATTTTCAAGTTTTAGTTTTTATGAAAATTCATCTCCACTTATTTTGTAGCTTTCCTTCCAAAAGCAAAATTCAGACAAAGCCTCATTTTAGCTTTTGCGAGTGCTTGAGCATCTTTTAAAAATAAGGTGTGACCAGTCACCGAAGTCGAGGGATAGAATTATTTTAAAAAGGGTTCATGGCTGCCCTAACGAGGAAGGTACAGATAAGCCAAGAACTCGTAAAGCACTCATTACTGTGCTTCACATGACAGATGGCCCTACATGTTAGATTTGAGTGATTTTGTAGTACATTGTATTATTGATGAAATTGACAGGGGAAGAAAAAGAATTAAAAAAATAAAAAATAAAAATAAAAAATAATAATTAAAATGTGATTTTTTTTATTTGAATGTTTAAAATTATAAAGATAATAGTTTAAAAACACTCAATAAAAATATAGTTGATTGTAATATATTTTTATAGATTTATATTTTATTAAAATTTTTAATTATAATAATTTTATTTACTTATATGTAATTTTAAAAATAATTAATAACATAATACTTAATAATTTGTTTTTTCTCTAAAAAATTTTAAATAATCGGAAGAGCTTACAATTATAAAAATTAAACAAGCTGAAATTTGGAGAAGATTTCTTAAAGAAAATTCTTAAAATTTGGAGAATATTTGAAGGTTACTTTAAAAAATTTCAATTATCTTTCACAAACTTCCAAACAAGCTAAAGGTTCCTTTCTTTCTTTTTTCCTTCGTTCTTCTTCGTCCAAACATAGCTAGAGAAATATTATACCGACACCCAATTGAACATTATATATATACTTATTTATATGTAAAAATTGATAAATATAATTTTAAAAAATTGTTAAACATTTTTAGAAATGTTGATATGAACCAAACATAAAAATAATATATTTTATTAAAAATTTTAGACCTAATTCCTGTATCAAAACTCGAGTTATAAAAAGAATGATTGTTTAAACTTATAAAAAATACAATATTTAAACATTCAACCAATGTGAGATTTAACACACTCTCAGGGTTGGATATTTGGAGTGTGAAGATGCTCTTATACCATATTAGAAATTTTGAATCTAACTCCTCTTTCAAAACTTAAGTTATGAGAGAGATGATTGTTTAAACTTATAAGGAGCACAATGTTTAGACACACAGTCAATATGGGGATCTCAATATATTTTTATAAATATAATTTTAAAGAATATAAGATTAATAGAATCAAAGAAAAAAGAGAGAGAAAAACTCTATAAAAAAGAGGATAGGAGAGAGAAGGAAAGAGCATGGATGATTAATAAATAATGATTTTTTTGTTTGGATGTTCAAAATTAACATGGTAATAATTTAAAAAGTTTAATAAAAATATAGTTGATTATAATATATTTTTATAGATTTATCTTTTATTGAAATGAGTAGTTATAATAAGTTGATTTATTGATATGTAATTTTAAAAAAAAAATAGTAACATAATATTCAATTATTAGTTTCTTCATTAAAATCTTTCGAAGAACTTATAATTATGAGGAAAGGAGTTTGAAGGATAATGAATAGTTAGTTACAAATTCTCTTGCACAAACTATCAAACAAGGACGCATATGCCAGCGGCACGCTATAATGTGACATAGAAGAGCTAATAAACATGACATGACGTCTCCGTGTATCTTGACCACTTACTCTCCAAATAATAGCAAGACTTACTATAATTCATCTGCTATAAGTCACTTTACACGCGTAAAGTCTTCCCAGTACTGGTCACTTTACAAGGGTCAAGTCTTCCCACTACTCGTCAGTTAAAACAATTGGCTTGTGTTGGAAAAATGGAGATTCACCACAATCCTTCAACTGCTAAGAATATGGTTCGGCAATTTGCATTTCTTCTTATGATTTTGATATTATGGCCAATATATCCGGTGGCATCTGCAGGATCCGCCATAATAGCACAACCTGGATGTGGTTCGACTTGTGGAAGTGTTGAAATCCCTTATCCCTTTGGAATGAAAAATCCCAGTTGTTACAAGGACAAGTGGTTCGAGATAGAATGCAATAACACAAACAATTTTGGCCATGAGAGGCCTCTTCTGAAGCTCATAAATCTGGAGGTGACAAAAATTGATGCTAACAACGGCTTCGTTTGGATCGAGAATCCAATATTCCGCTGGAATTGCACACGCGAAAATGCTGAGCGAGACATAACCATGACAGGAGGCCCTTTTGTATACTCGGACAGGGATAACAAATTTCGGGCTGTGGGCCGCAATAAGCCAGTTCTTGTGCAGTTAAATGACTCAAAAGTTGGCTGGTGCACATCAATCTGTGACGAAAACGAAGAAGCTAAAATTGACTTGGAAAGTAGTGACAATGGCAGAAATTGCTGCGAGAGTTCGTTGCCCATGTATTTGTCAGAGTACAGAGCAAGAGTAAGGGGAGAACGGAAGAAAGCGAGTACTAATGAGTGCACTTACGCCATGATTGTTGCAGGCAATTACTTTTGGAGGAGTGACTTAAAGGACTTGGATTATGTTCCTGCGGTGCTTAAGTGGGAGATTTTAGATTCCAGTATTGGCGGAGATCGAAATGCTGATTGCTATGACACTAATATTACATCTTCGCAGAAGAAACACTCAGGACGGAGATGCAAGTGTCGTCCGGGATTCAATGGGAATCCTTATGTTTCTGGAGGATGTAGAGGTATATATAGTCTCTTCTGCGTACTTATAATGTTCCATCGTCACTGTTGTTGATTTTTAGACGTCATCTGTTGCATTTTTCAGTATTGCTAACAATGGCTCAACATTATTGAGTTTTTCACCCGTTCAATCATATTTCTAATAATTATAATGTTTAATTTAGACAAGTCAACTTATTACTTCGTCTGGTTTCATTTTGTTTTATTTTCAATTGGAGTTCAACTTAGAAAACTTAATTTTACAACCAACTCCAGTATTTATAAGCTAATCAAAATTATTTTCTTTTTGGATAAAAAAATTTGCTGAGATGTTTGAATGATAAAGAAAAAGAGTGATGAGACTATATGGATGGAACTCTCACTCTCGAGCAAAAAAACTATTTAACTTAAATATAATTTGAATATAATCATATTTAATTATGAAAAAGAATTTATCTAGTGATTAATAAGTTATCATGCATGTTAGTTTTAAAATACTAAGTAATATTCCTTTAACAATGTCCAAATTTTTATTTCTATTATATAACTAAAGTGCTTCATCGAATTATCATTATTTTTTATTAACAATGGATAAACATTAATTCAATGTAGAGATCAATATTTAATAATTATAAAAATTTAGTTACTTTCTCCTAACGTACTTGAAAGTTAAAAATTTAATCTTTTTTATTAAAAAAATTGACTATTGTCTTGCTCTTTAGTTTTTTGTTATATATACTTCCTTTCTTTAATTTCAATAATAATGGTAACTTTAATTGAAAAAAACCAAAACACGAATTGTGCCCTGTGCTGCGTGTTAAATAAAGATGGACCCAGATTCGTATTACTATCGTTCTCTACCATACATTGGTTCATTTGGAAAAAAGAAAAGAAAAGAAAAGAAAAAAATTTCAATGTTAAAGGAAAAATAAATATTGTTTCTTATAATTGATATACAATATTAAGTTTAATTACAAAAAATAATCTAATCTCATGTCTTTTATTTCCATTCAAGAAATGTAAACAATTGAGTTCAAATTGAATTTGATTATTGACGTTTCAGGTAGAGCGAAGGGAAATGAAAAATTGGTATGGCCTATGGTTGGTATGTATAAACCCATAAATCTCTATATTTTCGTAGATATTCAATATTATTCATAAATATATATATATATATATATATATATATATATATATATATATATATATATTTGTATTTGACGGACTAATTATCACTTTATTTTATTTATCATATGCATGCGTAGGAGTTACCACAGGTGAATTTGTTCTGTATTTTGGCCTTCAGAAGTTATATGAGATTTTAAGGAGAGGATGGAAACAAATGCGCAAGGAAAAAAACTTCAGACAAAATGGTGGTTTGCTATTGCAACAAAGATTATCTTTTGGCAAAGTCAATTTTGACAAAAGAAAATTGTTCAGCGTAAAAGACTTAGAACAAGCCACTGATCGCTTTAATGTAAATAGAGTACTTGGCAAGGGAGGCCAAGGTACAGTTTACAAGGGCATGCTTACAGATGGTCAAATTGTTGCTATCAAAAAGTTCAAGGTCAAAGAAAATGTTGAAGAATTTATAAATGAAGTTCTTGTTCTATCCCAAATTAACCACATAAATGTGGTTAAGTTGTTAGGATTTTGCTTAGAGAATGAAGTTCCTTTGCTAGTTTACCAATTTATTCCTAATGGTAACCTTTTCCAATATTTGCATGGCCAAAATGAGGATATTCCAATGACATGGCAGATGCGTTTAAGAATAGCCACTGAAATTGCAAGAGCTCTATATTACTTACACTCAACTGCTTCCCAACCCATTTACCACAGAGACATCAAATCCACAAACATTCTCTTGGATAACAAATATAGGGCAAAAGTTGCAAACTTTGGAACATGCAGAATGGTTACCATTGAAGACACTCACCTCACAACCCTAGATCAAGGTACTTTCGGGTACTTCGACCCTGAGTATTTTCATACTGGTCAATTTACAGAAAAAAGTGATGTTTACAGCTTTGGAGTAATTCTGGTTGAGCTCTTAACGGGCCAAAAACCAATATCTTATTATTCTTCTTCTTCTTCCACAAGACATGAGGAAGCTAAAAGTTTGGTGTCATATTTCATTATGTCTTTGGAGGAAGATAGACTATTTGATATTCTTGATGGAAGAATCATGGAGGGAGAGAAAGAAGATATAATGGCAGTTGCCAAACTTGCAAAAAAATGCTTAGAATTGAATGGGAGGGAAAGGCCAACTATAAAAGAAGCTGCAATGGAATTAGAAGCAATTCAGAAAATGGGAAATATGTCTAATATTGTAGAGCAATACCAAGAAGAAATTGAGGATGTTGGAATTGAAGCCTGCCAAACTTTGGCCGCAGATTCTCCATCAACTTGGCCAACTCTAAACAGTAGAACTTCCTTATCCTCAAGGGTTTTATCCTTTCTTTCTGATATAATTGGTAAATTTTTTTACTTCATTTCCTTTTCTGTTCAAAGATTCATTCACTTGTTGTAATAGAGTCATATAACCTTCAGAAAAATAATTGCTTGTGAGAATAACATAAAATTATTATGCATGATTTATGTTCATATTTTGCACAATTTCTAATCATGATGCATATGAATAATTTCGCATACCGTCCTTATATACTAATAGCTAGCTACCTATATATTTCTCCTAGTAAAAGTGAATAAAGATTAAATGGTCAATAATGATCTTTCATTTCAGTATTTCACCATTAATTATGCTGCTCTTATTGGTGATTGCAGGATGTGGATGAAGAGATAGAATCAAATTAAAGTCTGTGCTTGTTTTGGGGAAGTGAATGGGTGCTGCTATCTTGACGAAACTTGCTCAATACCAGTTCCTGAAATTGTAACTATTTTGGTTGTCTTGCCTTTCAGCTCTTGAACTTTTGGTTTACTGGTTGAATGATGTGTTACTTGTTGTTCAGGTAGAAAATTACTATGTTATAAATTTCGGTACCATTTTCCATGACTATTTGTATTTATAAGTTGCTGATCTCATTATAAAATTCGTGTGAGCTTCTCGACATTCGTATTTAGGTTTGTGAAAAATGCAAAAACTTTGGGTATTGTTTTTTCTCTTAAATTTGTCCAAGTGAGGGAAACTTAGAGCTTTTGGAGGTGACAGGAAAATGGAAGGAAAGGATCTTCTTGGAATACATACCTTGATAGTTTGACGCACACTTTGTCATTGCTTCCTTTGCCATTCACTTTTTTAGAACTCTTTTCTATCAAAATAAAGTTTAAGTTTTTAAAGAATTTTACAAAAGAAATTTGAACAAAAAATAGTCGATAAAACTTACACTTGAATTAGTAAATTTTATTTATTTATTAAATATTAATTTTATTAAACGGAGTTTTTTTCTTTCCTAAATTTAATTTGAAAATTTTTTAAAAAAATCCAAATTTCAAAATAACGGGTGAGTGGTGACATTATTTGCAAACATATAATCTACCTAAAAGATTCTCAAAAAATGGCATTGCTCAGCTAAGGAAGGTCTATATCCCAAAGTTCTACAGAAGAAGGCTGAATAAACACGAATAAAGATAATTAATTTGAAAAGGGCAATGATAAATTCAGGAAAATTAATTTTTACTCTATTCTATCACTAAACAAACATGAATAAAGATAATAAAAATGAATATAAATAATACTGAAACGGTATTACATGTTCATATATTATTACACGAATAAAGATAATAAAAATGAATATAAATAATACTCTGAGGTTATGTAAATTGAATTCAACTATTGATTAGCAAACAGGAGTATTATTTCTGTCTATTAGAATAAGAAATGAAACTATTATTTTCAAGTTAATTATTACTATGACGTTCAAACTTTTTAGTGTAGTCATACACATTTCAGAATATTTTATATATGTTCAAAATTTGAAAATGTAACCTTGGTTTCAGTTGCTGCTGAATCCTTTAAAGATGAACATTTAGTGTCGACTTTAGGTCGCCACTAAATCTTTTTTTTTTCAAATTTAAATTTGATAGTACTGTGATAAAACCTTAAAGTTATTATAGAAGATTAGACAAAAAAAAAAGAAGATAAAATGAAACATACTAACAAATTCAAATGAATAACAATCATTTGTTGATTTACAAATATACTATATAAAAAAAATACAGTACATATAATGGAAAACTGACAAAAAAAATCAACTTACCTAGTTTTGTTGGCGAGGTTGGTGGTGCATTATTCATTATATTAGTTGTAGAGCTTTTTGTAGCACAACCCATGAGACTTATAGGAACCCTGTTCATATAGTACTTATAAATTAAGACATAGCTTGAAAAGTGATGGCACACAAAAAAACAAAAATTTCCATCACCATGCATATGAGTATACTAAGTAACTTAGCATTAAATTAAATATAACAAATTATTATCACCCTTATCATGTCCATATATCATTCAAAACAATTCTAAATGATCATTCTCTATTGATAAATTATTTAATAAGCCAAAGTGTGTTTGCAAGAAAGGGAAATACCTCTTAGAGAGATGTGAGTAAAGAAGCCATATCCGACTTAGCCTTTTTTTAAACCGTGCTTGTAACTTTTCTTGCAACACTGCTTCCATCCTCTCTTCTTGCATCCCCATCTTCTCACATAGTTTCACATTAACCTCTTCACATATTTTCTTCTTTTGCTCTTAAAAGTGTTGGTGAGTTCCTTTCTTAGAGGAAGGTCTAACCCTGTAGCCTCTGTCACAACAATATCTTGTCTTTTACCAAAACACTTGTGACAAGATTTGGTCATTACTTAAATGATTCATGCATTTTCTTGATATTACTTAACTACAATCTCTTGTAGTTAGCCTTATTTTGAAATAGAGTAATTAGGATAAAACAAGTATAAATTACAAATTATAAAAATAAATAAGATGAAATCATACATACACTTCTTAGGACCTTGCATTTGACCATATTACTTCATCATCTTTAGTCCTTCAGTTATGCTACAACTGCCATATGTCTCTCTAGTTTCGAGTTTCTCTATGTTAAAACATCATTGTCATCGAACAATAGATAAATCATGAACATATAAAGTTTATTATGAGAGTAGGTTATTCCAAAACCTCACCGTTGATTTTTTAATTTCTGCAGATGATCAAGAATTGCGCATGTTTTGTTGTTTGCTTAGCTCTATTTTGTGCATTTATAGAACTTTAGCCTTACATTTAATTTCATAATTAGTTTCATTATACATATCATATCATAGAACTATTTAAGTATGTTATTATAGAACACCTTAAAATCATCTAAGTCTAAAAAAGTGATCAAGTACCTATAATCATCATCATTGACTGTGAGAGGTGGATGTGCTAGTTTTTCTTCATCAGTGATCCATAGAGAGCAGTGCTCGTGCAAGCGAGTCCTCTAATTTTCATATAGCCTTTGTGCAATGGTGTTAATGAATACATCAAATCACCACTCTAGAGTTCTCTCAACCTCATTTTTGTTTCTACAATAATAAATCCAAAGGTGTTAAAATTTTGAAGTGTATATAGACATGAGGTGGTGTTTGGTTCTTGGAATTTTTTATTTCCAAGAAAGTTATATTCCAAGAAATGAGATTCCTAATGAAATAGATGGAAAAGTTGAAAAAATATGTTTGGTTGTCACTTTACTTTCATGGGAATAACTTGCTATATTACCATCGAATTTTCATTTCCATATTTGGTTCACGTGAAATATTCTTGGGAATATAATTACCTTTTCAAAAATATCCTTGGAGAAAAAATTTCAAAATAAAATGAATGATAAAGTAAAGAAAATAAAGAGTAAATAAAGAAGTAAGATTTTTTCTTGACTAGAAAAAAGAAGAAGAAGAAATGTGATTTCTTATTTGGAGTTTAGGGTTTGAGAATTTAGGGGTTAGGGTTTAGGGGTTAAGGTTTTAAGATTTAGGATTTAGGAGTTGGGATTTAGGGGTTATGATTTAGAGTTGAGGGTTTAGAATTTAGAGGTTCAGGTTTAGGGTTAGGATTTAGGGTTTAGGGGTTAGGGTTTTAGAGTTTAGGGTTTAAGGTTTAGAGGTTAAGTTTAAAGTTTAAGAGCAATTTAGTCATTTTACATAAAAAAAGTTTCCTATTCCCATAGGAAACTTTTATTCCCACCCTCATAGGTGGGAATTGTAATAACCGTAAAATTTAACAAAAATTCCAATTAAAGGAAATTTAGAATAAAGGAGAGAATTTTGACAATAGAGATAAGAAACGTAGAAAATATGAATATTTATTACATGGATTAAAGAATTACAAAAGAAATATGAGAATTTATGTTTTTGGCGCGCTATAAGCAAATATATTTTTATTTATGTAGAAATGATTATGATTTGTTAAAAGTAAGTGGACTTTTAAGTAAAAGAAGTATTGTGTTGCTTAAAATAATTATATCGGCCTCTAATGAATTTGTATGGTATTTTTAGAAATATTCTTTCTTTTAATATGAATAAAAATATTTATTTTAAAATTTTTTTTATTACAATTTTTATTAAAAAAAATTATGATTTAAGAGTGTAACTAAGGATTTATGAGAAAGGAAATTTTTAGAAATTTTTGGGATATTTTATGATGAAAAATGGAATTTATATGAATTTTTATAAAAGAAAATCCTATTATTAATTATATAATAATAATTATTATATTTAAAAAAAAAAAAACGAAAACAGAAACCATAAAATGAAAACCGGGGGCGACGATCGGATTCGAGAAAACACAGAAAAGATGCATAGTAGTGAATAGTGAGTGAATAGTGATATCCAATTTTATCTCTCGATTTAGCGTACCAATTGGCTTCCGATATCAAAACTGAAAGTGTTATTGGATTCAGGACGAAGAGTACTTCAGTTTTGACCGATCAGTTTTTCAAACCAAGCTCATTTAAGGTTTTTGGATCTTCCGGACTCGATTTTGGGGTCTGTTTTATCGAATTCAGACTAGAAACAAGGATTTTAGGGCTGTCCAATCTGGAGCCCTTACCTGTGAGTGGGTTTTTCATACTATAGCGCATGTTTTACGAATTCGGTTTATAACTCTTTCATATGATTTTAACTAGTTGGAATGTATGCTTGTTTTACCGCTTTGAAAACTAATATGTTCCAACCATGTTAGAAATTATAAATTTTAATCCTAGTTGAACCCTAGGTATGCAGGGCAAACATCTAGACTGATAATTCTCCATTTGAGCTAGA
This sequence comes from Gleditsia sinensis, assembly GCA_037074535.1. Classification (NCBI taxonomy): domain Eukaryota; kingdom Viridiplantae; phylum Streptophyta; class Magnoliopsida; order Fabales; family Fabaceae; genus Gleditsia; species Gleditsia sinensis. The sequence goes on from CM073472.1 coordinate 22,247,619, forward strand.
TTTATAAAAATGCGAACTTAGTCATAGAAATGAACTAAGTTAGCCATGAAATGATTTGATGCATGATGAGCATATATACGACGTCTACGGACGATCTATGTTTAAAATGATTTGATGCATGATGAGCATCTATGTGACGTCTACGGACGATCTATGTTTAAAAGGAAAAGTTTATGATTATAAAGGTCTCCATGGGAATTCATGGATGAGATATATTTTAGAACGGAATTTTATGCATGAAAAGAGCTAGATGGAGAATTATAATTTTATTATAATGTTATTGAAATGTTTTACTTTAAACGTTTTGAATAGCATATTTTCAAATGTTTTCTATTGGAGGAACCCTTTTAGATTACTGTTAGCTAGCCGCAGGTAGTGCTAGCCTTGGTGCACCATGATCATGTTAAGGCTTCGGCCTAGGATACTGTGACGGGCATATGACTGCCTAAGACACAGGGATTTAGGGTGGACTTATGTCTACGCCTACAGTGATTACCCTACCCTTGCTGTGTGCTTGGGAGAAATTTAGGGTGGACTTATGTCTACCCTACAGTGATTACCCTACCCTTGCTGTGTGCTTGGGGGAGATGATAGATCTGTCAGGAAAGACCTCCAATAAACTAGTGCATTTTTCTTAAAGATTAAATATTTCTAAACAATCTCATTCATAATTGTTATTGCATAAATAACTTTATTTATTACTTACCATGCATAATTGATTTGCTCTACTGTTACTGATTTAATCCTGTTTTATCTTTTGAACATACATTTGAACTGTTTAGTTTTTCTTTCAATAAATTGTGGTTAAATGCTTAATGTTTCTATTATTATCTTTATATTATTAAACTCATTGCGAAACACTCGTGCTTGGTTTGCCCTGTTTCTGTTATAGTGTGATTTATCCATTCACTGAGATGTGGTAATCTCACCCCTCTTTTGTTTCCTCCCCACAGATAGTCAAAGAGACTTTGATCCAGCTACAGCTTCGTAGGAGGCTGAAGATAGTGTTGGTGAGCCCCAGTTTGGGCAAGGCTCTTTTGTATTGTTTATTTAGTTTAGTTATGTCTAGAGTATCTCCATGAACATACAGGCAGGATCCTCGCTTCTTGCGTATTTTGATGTGTTGTTTGAAAAATGGTTTTATATTTTACAATAATGTTGGTATTATGAGGCCTTGGGCCAAGTTGAATCACATGAATATTATGAGGCCATGGGCCAAGTTGAATCATAATGTTGGATTCATGAGATATCATGAGGTATATATATATACATATATACAGTATTTTCTGATATTGGATGTGGCATATGTGGCCAGTTATATTTATTATGTACTCTGGATTGTGTGCTGGATGTTTGTACATGCTATGTGTTAGGCTTGCGGCTAGGGGGAAACCCTTATGTCGTGCCGGTCATGTGTTCCATCATTTGGGGCCGTGACAAAGTTGGTATCAGAGCATTAGGTTTCCCTGTGTTCATGGAGTAACGGACCTTTAGGTAGGACTTTGAGTATGGGTATGAATCCCGACATGCTTATACTCACGGTGCTGCTAAAGGGGTTCGATAGGATGTTGTCTTTTTGTTTAAGTCAGTTTATAGTATGCTATGTTAGCATGGTTAAGTGACGGTTGGGCTATCTCTGTTTTATAGCGAGATGCCAGTTATATGAGATGTTATTTTCTTTCCCTTGCTATGTGTTTGGGAAAAGACCCACAGAGTCTCTTCGCGTGTCCTCTTGAATGGTAGTAGGGCAAACCTCAGAGGAATGCTGAGTTTAGGCAAATCCTATACCACCAAGGTACGGAAGAGGTCAAACTCTGGTATGATGGTTTCTGAATGTGACATCCGTTATACCCGGTTGTCTAGATATGGTAGATTGTGATGTGGTATTGAGAATGAATTTGTTGGCATTATGTCATGTCATTTTGAAATGTCACTAAAAGGTGATTAAATTCAATATTCTTGGAGAATATTTTTCTCTTGATACAAAGAAATCTTAGTGAGATACCCAGTAACCTAATCTCTGCTTTAGCAGTCCATAAGTGATTACAAAAAGGTGCCAAGGATAGTTGGCAGTGGTGAGAGATGCTGATATAAGGTATACCTTTGTAAATCAAGTTCCAGTGATTAGAGAATTTTCTGATATAATTCCTGAGGAATTGTCAGGATTACCCCGAAATAATAAATAGAGTTTGGTATTGATTTATTTCCTGGCCAGCGTCTATATTTTCATATAGAATGGCACCCACTGAACTTAAAGAACTGAAAAAAAAAAGATAGTTACAAGACATGTTATACAAGGGATTTAAAAGCCCTAGTAGTTTTATTTGGAGTGCTCCAGTATATGGATCACTATGACTATACATAGATTATAAACAGTTGAATAAAGTGAGAATGTGGAATAAATACTCATTACCTCGTATAGATGATCTATTTGATCAGTTAGAAAGTGCTCAACATTTCTCAAAAAAATTTAACTTGATTTGATATTTAGATATCATCAAATAAGGATAAGAGAAGAGAATGTAAAAAAAAAAAAATTTGTTTTCAGAATTCGACATGGACAATATGAGTTTATAGTACATCCATATATTTAATGAATAAGTAATTAAGTCATCTCTAAATCAAGTTGTTATTATTTATTGATAATATATTAGAATATTTCAAGAGTTCAGAGGATCATAAGCAATATTGAAAGATAGCATTATAAACTCCAAGGGAGTATCAGCTATATGCTAAGTTCTCAAAATATGAATTTTGACTTAGTAATAGTATTTTTTTTAAGGTATGTGGCTAGCAAGATGGTATACAAGATAACCCTGAGAAAGTAAAAGCGGTATAGCAATGCCCACATCTTGCTACAGTTACAGATGCAGATCCAAATCCAATTTGCGCTTCCTGCGGTTGTCTGCCGTCCATTCTATTTGAGCAATAGTTGGATCAGGTACATGAACATATGCTTGTAAAACATCAATCAACTCCTCAGCATCTGAAGCTAAGATGAGAATTCGTCGTGCTGAGTGTGGGATAAACCTTTGTTCCACAGCATGATCAAGGAAAGATAATAAACCATCAAAGAAGTGATTAACATTTAACAAACCTATTGGTTTGTGATGTAGATTGAGTTGTGCCCAAGAGACTATTTGGAAAATCTCCTTTAAAGTACCAAAACCACCTGGTAAGGCAATGAAGGCGTCAGCATTACTCATCATTCTAGCCATGCGTTCATGCATGGAAGCTACTCTATATTCTTCCCCAATTGTTTTCCCTATGTTGCTGGATGCAGCTAGAGCTGTAGGAATAATATCTAGAACTTGGCATCCTCCTACATGTGCAGATGTAGCCACACACCCCAATATAGTTGACAACATTCCTTAATCTTTCTTCCATGGCTCGAAAGATTTTTTTCCTTACTTTCCTAGTTTTGCTATAAGAAGCTATTAATTAGTGATGTAACTATATCAAAATCAATTTAAAATGCTCAACTAACACATGCGAAATGTTTTATTTGTATACATGCACTACTAATTAGAAATTGAGAAATTTGTGTGGTAGGCTGTGCTTGGGTCTCTTCAATATGCCCTTAAGGCTATATACAAAGCTATGGGGTTCCTTTGCTAGGACTAACATTACGACACCTTTAGACTTATGACTACCTCATTTATTTCTTCCTCTTCCTGTCATCTTCAATTCAATACTTGATAACAAGGACAAAGTTGGGATCAAATTGATGGAACTTTCCCTTTAACTTAAAATGATTCAACACAAGGATTATTAGATCTTGAAATGTTAGGCATCTAATTTTTTTTAAATCATCTATTTTTTTAATGTTTCACTAATGATTTGATATTTTTTGGTTTTCTTATGCTTTAATATTTTGTGTTTATATGAAGTTCTACTAGCTTAGGAACAAGTTATGCTAGCTTCAATACTAATGCATTATTCTTATAATGAACAATCGTTTAGGAACATGAGATGTTGGCTTCAGTATTAGTTACCAGTTCACTAAATATTCTTGTTGTCTAGTGCCATCATCATTATTTGTTTCGGTCAAGATTTCACCATTAATTTAATAAGTGTAATATGCATCTCATTTTTTGATATTGTAACATTCAAAATGACCTCCTATTTTTAATTTAATTAACCTTATGACTTGTGCTTAAGGAAATTTATCTTCAAGAACAAGAGAAAGGGTAGCTTGAATAAAAGAGGGGAAAATATACCTAGGCATTTCTTCCTCTTTTCACAATATCAATTGATGACACAAAAATGAGGAGAACACAACCACTCCTCCTCTTTTTTTCTCTTGTTCTTAATTTCTATAGTCCATAGCCTATCCTATCGAGTAACAACATTTAAAGTGATCCAACACATCTATATTTTTAAGTACATCAAAGGAAATAACAATAAAAATATCACAAGATTGTCTATATTCTAGCACGCTTTATCTATTAATCATTTACTTTACAAAGATGATTTGCAAGTGGTTGGTAAAGCTAATCTTAATACTTATGCTAATCTAAGATAAGTTGTTGGATAATTTGGAACCTTTTAGGGCTTCTGATTATTACAAGGAAATAATAAATTAGCTTTAACCCAAATACTCTAAAGAGATTAAAGAAAATGATGGTGTTTGGGCACTTATATTAATGGTACTAGTAGGGATTGAAGGGGCATAAACGTAATGCATAGCAAAATTGAGAGCAAACTATATGATTAGAAAGTTCACCTTTTATCACAAACTAGTAGGCTGACTTTAATCAAATTTATGTTGTCAGCTATTCCCTACTATTAAATGTCTTGTTGGAAGCTCATGAATAAGGAAGTTAGGGAGTGTTGAGTAAGTAAGGGGATATAGACAACATACAAACTAGTAGCACAGAGACCAACAACAAAAAACAGAGCAATAGCACATAGGTCATGCTACCTAAATTTTAAAATGTTGAGCCAATGCTTTCTAGCTACTTGTATTAAAGGCAACCTCATTCTCACTACAGGTCACACTACTTGCCAACAGAGTTAAATGATCTCAAGAGCACCTTCAGCCACCATTTTCACAAATGTTGTAACATGCTGCAAGTAGCCATAAAATTTTTAGCTCTTTCAGCAACATGGAATGCACATTTAACTTTAACTTTAAGATGCAATGTGCATGTTTTGAATTTCTTTATTTTAAACACTAAGGTGCATATGTTACACCCTTAAAGTTAAAGATAAAAAAATGCAACAATCACAATTCATCTTTGAGAATAAAGTTTTTCATATTGCTCAAATTACTAAAAAAATTATAATCATCTACTGTCTTGTAGCATCTATGAAAATGATGGCAAAAGGTTCTCTCAGAGCTCAAACTTTTACTTTTGTTGACAAGTAGTATGATTTGTGGTAGGAATTTGTTTGAATCTAATATACATTGCTAAAAAGCAATGAATCGATCTCAAAAAGCTCAAGTACCATTCAAATTGTCAACACAATACATTTTATATTCATAGATTATGAGGGAGGCTATAGAAAAAGGGGGTTAGAATATGGTTAGCCTAAGTCAATTTGGTAGGTCAACCTGTTATTCTGTTATTGTTGGATTCTTGTTATTGACCTCTTCTTCATATACATACTTGTATACTCTAATTTTCTCAATAATAGAATACATTCTCTCCCATCTTTCTTTCTTTATCTCTCTCAATAACTCCTTATCATTTATCATTTAAATTTAGGAACAACTTTTATAGTTAAGCTCAAAACATGACATATATAGGCTTGACATCTCAGATGATTACACATTCATACATGCAAATCAAGAAATGTAATAATAGAAAAATAAACATGTTTGTCATAATTCTTAAACCAAACCAAGTTCATGAAACCCAAAATATACAATGTTATGTAAAACCGATTAGAATGGAATAAGAACACAACAATACACATAAAAAAAAGAGTAAAATGTGTCTAAAATCTTTCAAAATAACTATAGAAACTAAAATGGGGGATAGGGTTTTAAAAATGCATATTCTAAAATGGGTGTTCAACATATGAACATAAGAAATGTAACCACTATTTGAGAGAGAATACTTACCTTATCTTATAGTTTATGGTTGCAAAAGTGGCGTGTGCAAAGAGAGAAAGAGTGTATGTGCTTTTGATGAACAATGGCCCATGGATAGGTGAACGATTGGTCAGTGAATGGTTGCAATGGCTAATATAGGGGATAAGTGAGAGCTCTAGGTAAGGTTTTGACTCATGAGAGAGAATGGTTAAAATAGGGAAAAATGTAGGGGGAAAACTTGTTTTTTAATACTTAGTGGTGACCCTTAAAAATTTCCATTAAAGGGTTCCTTTTCAATGGTGACACATATAGGTTACCATTGCAAAAAATCAGCTCTGAAAAGCACCATACTTTAGTTGCAACACATGAAAGTTGCCACTAAATGGTGCATTCAGTGGCGAACTCAAAATGTCACCACTAAAAGTTGGGACCTTTCAATGGCAATCTTTAATAGTTGTCATTGAAAGGTTTCCATTCAATGGCACTTTTTGAGGCTGCCACTGAAAATGTACTTTTTAGTGGCGAATTTTTAGGTTGTCGCTGAAAAGTCGCCACTAAATGTCATTTTTCCTTATAGTGACTTATTTTTCAAAGCTATCATATAGTCACCTCAAAGAATTTTTTTTTTAATGATGACATTTTAGTGAGAAGTAAAATATCATCACTTAAAAGTCCTTGTTGACTAGATGAGTTAACATTGAATCTTACAGTTTCATTGACCACTTTCAAGGGTCATCACAAAACACACCCTTTCAGTGACGACTATAATGTAGTCATCATTGAATGTGTAGCAACCTTGAATGTTCATCACTAAAATAAATCTTTCAGTAACTATATAAAAAAAAGTTGTTGCTAAAAATTGAATAAAACAACAAAAAGGAAAGCCTGTCTTTTTAAAAAAAAACATTTATTCTCTCCCACTGGTAGCTTTCTAATTATGAAAGAAAGCTTATTCTACTCTCTATTATCATGTTTTCACGGTTTTCCAATAGTTCTCTTTCTATCCTCTATCTGCAGCTCTCTCTCTCTAGCTTGTTGCTGTGATTCTCTCCACTATTATCCTCCCAAAAAATCCATCAACCTTTACAAAAGAGAAAGCCCTAGAGGAACCATGGTTTTTTCCTCCATCCATCTCGGCTTATCTTGATCTAGCGGACTGGCAGCGATGGTTAATTAAGGGTTTTCTTCAATTTGATTGATCATCTTGTGGTTTCTTTGGGCTAAAAAGCATAATTTTCAAAAGATAAATATTATTGTTTCTTTTGTTTATCCTCTTCTTAAAATATACCACATATTTGATTTCTTTGCTACTTCATCTTTTATTTTTTTCTCATTTTGTTCCTTCCTCCCTTTATGTTACTGCAGCAACCCAATCATCACACAGGTTGTAGTGACCCAACGCTCACGTCCAGTAACTTTTGTTTCAGTTGCTTATTTAATTTTTTTTATTGCTTTTCAAGTTTATTGAGGACTTTTTATCTTATAAATTGTGTTATTAGATCTTCATATTGAAGCCATAACATTGCATAAGTGCAATAAATTAAAAGTGGAAGTATAAAGAACATACATCTAGCCATAGTAATTAGATTCCTTAAAAACACAATCGCCAGATATAAGTTAGAATAGAGAAAATTTGTTTAGTCTATCCAAGATCTTGATCCGTGTACTTAATGGAGAATCATAGGCTTTCTTGTAGACTAGATACCCTTATATTATAAAAATATTTTCTGAATGTTTCATTATATCCTTCTTTCCATCAAAGAAGGGGTATTTAGAATTGATGAATGGTTGCTATAAGCACCATGTATCTTTTCACATAGGGACACATTTTTTACATAGGGATACTTTTTCATATAGGGACAACTTTTGACATCGGGACACCTTTTCATATAGGGACACTTTTTAATATAGGGACATCTTTTCACATAGAGTCACCTTTTTACATAGGGTCACCTTTTTCATGTAGGGTCACCTATTCACATAGGGAGATAACTACCAAATAAAAATGGGCCACATATATATTTATTTTAATTAATATAATTAACACAGACTACTTCTTGCCTTTTATAATTAATTAGTTACTAAGTTTTCACATGTTTAATTCATTGACTTTCAAGACTTCAGATTTCTTGGTATTTCTAAATTTTAACGGTCTTCATTGTGAGAAGATGTTCCCATTAATATGTATTTAGTTTTTTATATTTAGAAACATATGTATTCAGAGTCGCCTCTCCTTTTTATATCTATCATATTGCCAACACAATTCATAGCAATGGTGGGATATATCTGAATTAATTTGGCATGAATGATCCTGGCCATGTCAGCTTGGGGTTAAGATGTTGTTTCTTTGGTAATTTTTCATTAATGACCTGTCAACCCTGATCCAACAGTTCTGCTCAATTTCTATAAATTTTGTGGTCATTTAATTATTGTTACAGCTCTCATTTCTGATGTTTAGGGCTCAAATATTTATGTTGGAAGAATAAAGCTGAATTATTTAGTTAACTTTGATAGGATTATTCAAATTCAAGACCATTAGGGTGTTTCTGCATCTTGGATGAGTAGTGCTACTGAACATCCTTTATTTTAGTGTGTAATGTTCAATGTGGTTTAATTGTTGTTAAACATGGTTGTTCTTTAGGTAGTCTAAAATGCAAATTGCTATGAATGGAAAATGGATGACAAACAACAACAACAACAACAACAACAATTAAGCATTTTCCCACTAGGTGGGGGAAAATGGATGACAATTTGCAAAAAATTCAATATGAAGCTCTAGTTCTTTAACATAATCTATTTTTTCAATTGCTTCATAATTAATATTATAACTTGGAAATGCTAATGTTTGACCTTCTTGTCATGTCTATCTTGCATGTGCCAGTTATGGTGGATGGACTGTTCTGGAATATAATTAATTCTAAATTGTTATATGTATTTCAGATACTGAATTCTTCATCCTTATATAAAATGAAGTATAACTTGCTGATTATGTGTCTTTCATTAAGATCTAAAGATGAATGAGGACTATGTTCTTAGTTTGTTACTCTGTGTTAATCAGGCAATTAAGTTCGTTCATGGTATATGATTTCTAGATCTCACATTGTTTAGCATAAATTAGATCTCTACCAATCATAAATTCTTGTCCTATACAGAGAATAGTGCACACTTTTTACTGACTAAACCTCTATATCTTGACTCTAGTTAATGGAATTACAAAATCTGGTATGAGTCTCTTCAATTTTGTTCACAAAATCTAGAGGGTGGTATAGCAATTAAGGTTCTTTTTGGTTAAGATTTGGAAAGAATGTACTATGAAAGCAATGAATTAAATGACTGGTTAGAGAATGAGATTGGAAAGACAATATTTTTTGTTTAATCTGCATATATGTATTTTAAAACAGCTTATTGTATGTGCTAATCTATTTTAGATAAAAGAAAACATATTGCCATGACTTATGCCAAGTAACATTTTCATATTGAACGGAAGCAAGTTGTAGTGGAAGCATTTATATATGATCAAGAAAAATTATATTTTATTATATTCGATTGAAAATTCATAATAAAGACAACAAATACTAAGATACAGAGAGGATATAAATTTTTTTCTCTCTATACTATGTAGTATCTACTGTATAGGTTGCTTGTTTCTAGTGATATAAACATTTTGTGTGGCTTGTATATACTATATAGGTTTTAAGCTGGCCCAAAACCTTATACGACATCCATTACCAACCCTCAAAAGGACAAGCCTGACAACGTTTTTCTTTATGATTTTAGTTATAGGAAGATTTTTGATCCTCCTTCTATGTAGTACTCTTCTTTCTCTTCATAAATTCCTTTTTAATAGTAAAAAAAGAAGAAGATTATTCTTGAATGGTCACCACTTCCATTCTTAATTTGTCCAGGTAAAAGAAGTATGTAGGTGATGAACTTCCAAAATTTTTCAATCTTAAATTAACATTATTGCATTTCATTCTAGATATATAATACTCTATGTAACTAGTATCTAAGTTTAAATTTGTATACAAAATTTCATATCAAGATGTGAAACAATTAAGGTGGTTTGTCCATGTATGGATAAGACCTGCAAAGACCCCACTAAGAAGAGTAAATCAAATGAAGAGTAGCCCGATAGTTACAGGTAGAGGAAGATTAAAGAAAATAATAGGTAAGACAATTAAGAAGAATTTAACAATTAATAATCTCTTTATTGACTTCATTTATAATATGTCATTGTGGTGTCATTTGATTTATGTAGCTGGCTCTGCTTAGTTGGAAAATGCTTAATTTTTGTTATTGTTGTTGTTGATTTCATATCAAGACGTGGTAGGATCCTTCCTTTGTACAGATAAAAATTTGTTATCATTACACTCGTTGCTGCATTTTTCAATTCAAGATTCAAACAATAAAATCATATCTTACTTGGTCTACTACTGTTTGTTTCAATTTGATTTGTTTGGCTAATTGCAAACATGTTAATCTTTATTAGTCACAACAGTAAAAAACCAATAGAAATGAATCCATAATTGTAAAGAAAATATGCAAAAGAAGAAAAAACGATAACTCTCAGTAGTATGAGTAGCTAGGATTCTCCAACAGCAATATCCTTCAGAATTTTTTCATGCCTCTTTGAAACTTATCAATCCCCTCATACTGCTCTCTTTCGTCTGATAGAAAACCTTCTCTCTCCTCCAGCAAACCAATCATTGTCTAGAGCTATATAGGCTCCCCTGTCACCTACCCAGCTTCCATCACTAACACAAAGCAGAAAAATATTTTTAGTGCTCAAATTTAAATGTAATTAGTGTTAAATCGTCAAACCCATGTTGTATTTGGTTGATGGGATTAACAAGAAGAACGAATATCTTTCTTATTCTGGTTTATTTTTGTCTAAAGATTAGTTCTTTAAGGAGTTTGTTGAAAACATGCCTATATATCTGCAAGTTTATGATTCTGTTTAGTTGATAACTTGTTTACTAGGATTTGAATATTTCTGTTATCTATGACCTAGTCTTTCGAAGATTTTTTATTTTGTTTTATTAGATTAAGGAGCTGTTAGTCATGCCTAAAAATAAGGGCTGTATTTGTTTTGATTCTAGCTCTATTTAAAGAGCTCAAGAAATGAAGTTAAATGTATCCTCCAAAAAAAGAAAACATATATGTTTTTTTTATCTTATCTTCATACTCTGTCATACCCTATTTGTTCTTAAGGGATTTGTGAGTGCAAGTGAGTGAACCCATAAACACTATCTAAATGGAAGGTGACACATTCACACATGTTGCACCACCAGTCTTTGATGGCGACAATTACGAAGCTTAGGCCATTAGAATGACAGTTCATCTTGAAGCACTAGATCTATGGGAGGCTGTAGAGGAAGATTATGAAATTGCTCTATTACCTACAAATCCTACGATGGCTTAGCTAAAGATTCACAAAGAGAAGAAGACAAAGAATTCTAAAGCTAAAGCTTGCCTATTTTTTGCTGTGTCAAATACAATATTCACACGAATCATGAATTTGCAATTTTCCAAAAACATCTGGGATTATCTCAAATCAGAATATCAAGGAAATGAAAGAACCAAAGGTATGCAAGTGCTTAACTTGATCAGATAATTTGAGATGCAGTGTATGAAGAAGATAGAAACCATTAAAGAATATGCTGATAAGTTGCTAAGCATTGTAAATAAGGTACGACTCCTTGGTAAGGATTTTCCCAAAAGGGGAATTAAGCAGAAAATGCTTGTCACTATTCCCAAAAACATGAAGCTAAAATATCTGCATTAGAAGAATCAAAGGACCTATCAATTATTTCTTTGGGAGAATTAGTGAATACTTTTGATGTGTTTATAATTAAGCATGATTTTAATACCTTTACGCTTAATTTTTGTTTGATTTAAGTAAATATAAATAGGAATTAATTAAGTTTTGTATTTTGTGTTTTGGGAAGAAGAAAGAAGAAAAGAAGAGGAAAATAGAGAGAAAATCATGAAAAATGCTGATTTCTGACCTTCCATAACTAATTGAGGCATATCTCACTCATTTGAACTCTGATCAAGGTGATTCTAGTGGCTATGGAAAGAAGAGACATAGAGCTACAATTTTTTTGTTTAGAACTTTGGCATATTCTAGAGATTTCTAGGCGCCACGGTGCTCACAAAAAGGGCTGCGGCGTTAAGAAGCCCAGCAAGGAACATTGCGGCACCCTGTCTTTGCAAATCTGGAGAGCCAGGGCACCCTAGTGAGCACCGCGGCACCTGCCATCGCACTAAAACTCTAAATTAATGATTTTTAGGGGTTTTTAACTCTAATTGAAGCCCAATAGCTTGAGATTTGACCTAGAAAGAGTTCTACACCAATAAGGAGAAGCCAATCTATAAAAAGGGAAGAGATGAAGCATCAAAGTGGATCCAAGTTCTTAATTACCTTCTTTACTTCTTGTTTAGATTTTCTTATGGCCCTACGTGGCTAAATTACTTTTAGTTGGTAGAGGATGATTGAAACCTTAAGGGATCATTATGCATTGTGAGATTTGGAATTGATTTCAGTATTTTAATCTTAACCAAGTATTGTTTATTCATATACTTTTCTTTTCTTAATGATTATTCTTGTGATTGCTAGGAGGCCTACTAGTATATTGTATGTCTAAATCTATTGCTGAATTAGGCTTTGAACAAGGATTTTATTACTTTATTCATGAAGCAGATAGGATTAAAGATTTTGGATTATAAATCATTAACCCTGTGATGAATGATCGACTAAATTAAATATAACCGATGTGTTTATATTTATTTAGCTCTATTAGTTTCTCTTGTTCTTCATGCAATTAATAGGTTAGACTTTACCGATGTGTTAAAGAATATCTTATTAATTAAAGTTTAATTGGTACGATTGTTATCAATTCATTAGGCTTAAGGAGGAACTGGGATAGAATCTCAATGATAGATATTTGGTTTAAGATTGATGATTTTGTCAATGATTAATGCAATTCCTTGATGGTGAATATCAACCGAAACCAACACATCTCTCATTAATTATTCTCTTAATTGTTTTCATTATTATTTGCTTTATTATTTACAATTATCAAATCCTCCATTTTTCTCAATCACATAAGGTAATTCCAGTCTTTGTGGGATCGACCCTTACTCCCACTACTATAGGTTAGTTTTGAGGTAAGGTATCAATTTGGTTGTACCTACGACAGTATACACCAAATTTTGGCACCGTTACTAGGGATTGCGTCATTACTTTTTGTGATTTTTATTTTGATTTATGCTTGTGACTCGTTCTTCTAATTCTCAAGATTTACAGTTCAATCCAGATATTGGAAAATCTGTATACAAGCACAGAAGAGGACATCAAGAAGACATTGATCAGGAAAAGGAGAAAGTAATCATGGCCAAGCACCTCACTCTAAAGGAGCTTGCAGCTTCAGATTTGTATTAGCAACCCTTATACATTACTTTTCCTAATCTTGATGACAATGTTAATTTTGAATTAAAATCTGGATTAATTCAACACTTACCTAATTTTCATGGTCTTGCAAGTGAAGACCTGCATAAACATTTGAAGGAATTCCATATGGTATGTATCGGCAAGAAGTCCCTTGGAGTAACTGAGGAACAAATAAAATTCAGGGTTTTTCCATTTTCATTAAGAGACTCAGCCAAAGATTGGCTATATTATTTACCCTCTAGCACTATCACCACATGGAATAAGATGAAAAGAATATTTTTAGAACAATATTTTCCCGCATTTAGAGCCGCTAATATTAGGAAAGAAATATGCGGCATTAAACAATTGCATGGAGAGACTCTTTATGAATATTGGGAGAGGTTTAAAAAGTTTTGTGCAAGCTGCCCACATCATTAGATTAGTGAGCAGCTACTAATCCAATATTTCTATAAAGGTCTTTTATGATAGATGTAGCTAGTGAAGGAGCGTTAGTAGATAAGACTCCTGAAGCAGCCAGAATCCTGATATTAAATATGGCTACCAATTCCCAATAATTTGGCATTAGGCATGATTCTCTAGTTCAACATGCCCATGAAGTACGTAACTTCTTCATTTAGCAACATATATTTGAACGGACCTTTTTTGTATGCCAAATTGCTACAAGTACACCATAGCAAGTTAGAGTTTGTGGAATATATTCATCCACAGGACACCCAACTGACATGTGTCCTACAGTTCAAGAGGAATCTACAGAACAAGCTAATGTTGTAGGAGGTTTTCCTAGCCAACCAAAGAAGTATGATCCTTATTCTAATACATACAATCCTGGATGGAAGGATCATCTCAATTTTAGATATGGGAATGCACAAAATAGGCCTGAAGAACAAAATTTTTAGCAAAATCAACAAGCCTATTATCCTAGGCAGAATGCATCTCAGGATCACCAAGTAAGTAACTCCTTGGAATATATCAAATCTCTTGCACATAATTTTCAACAATTTCAGCAAAAGACAAGAGCTAGCATTTAGAACTTGACAACTCAGATGGGTCAAATAGCAACCACAATTAATCGGTTATATGCTCAAGATTCAGGTAAGCTACCCTCTCAAACTATGGTAAACCCAGGGAAAAATGTGAGTGCAATCATTCCACAAAGTGATAAAGAAGTTAAGATCCCAATGTAAGAGGTACATGCACCAACGAAGCAAGAGGAATACAAGAATAATGCAACTATGGTAGGAAAACATCCAAAAGGTAAGTCTGCACCTCTATTTGAATATAAATCTAAACCTTCCTTTCTTGAAGATCTAAAGGAAAATAGGGCGAATGAGAGAACTTTTGAATTATATGATACCTTTAGAAAGTGTGAGGTAAAGCTTCCTCTTTTGGATGCAATTAATCAGGAACCTCACTATGCCAGTTTCTTAAGGGAATTACACACCCAACAGAGGAAGCAGAAGTTGAAAAGAGTTGAGAAAGTAAAAGTAGGCGAGCATGTTTCTACGATTATTCAGAGAAAACTCCCTATAAAATGCAAAGACCCAGGTATGTTTTCTATTCCCTGCTCTATAGGCAACAATACATTTGAGAAGGCCATGCTAGATCTAGGAGCATCTATTAATGTCATGGCATACTCTGTCTATGCATCTTTAGCACTAGAACCTCTGAAAGAAACTAGTGTTATAATGAAATTGGCTGACAAATCTAATACCCTTCCTGAGGGTATAGTTGAGGATTTTTTAGTACAAGTTGGTGATATATTTTCCTTGCTAATTTTTATCTACTTAACATGGAGAGTAGTGATCAAACAACTCCAATTTTGTTAGGGAGACCATTCTTAAAAACATCCAAGGCCATAATAGATGTTCAAGGTGGCACACTGACAATGGAATTTGAAGAAAAAATTATGAAATTCAGTAATTGCAGTGCCATGAAAGATCTCCCTGCCTATGCTATTAATATGGTAGGTTCTATAGCATAAGATGTTGAGCCTTCAAAGACAAAGGTTGAAAAATTAGCCTTGAGTGTTCACTTGAATAATGTAGAAGCTCCAAAAGTGCAGCAAACAGGTAAGGATCCCTTTACCTCAGTACCAAATTCTATTTTATAGGATCCTAGATCAAATATGTCACCTCTTCCCAATCACTTGAAATACTTGGAAGTAGGAGATTTATCACCTATTTTAGTTGCCAAGAATTTGGATGTTAAAAAAGAAGAGGAATTGATGCATATTCTTTAGAAAAAAAAGAAATGCTATTTGATAAGAGTCAAATTATTGCATTTTTATTGTGATTTAAATATTGATATTTGTGTGAAAATTGTGCTTATTTGATTATTTAATCCACAAATGTCATTTCACGGGTATTTTGTGTTTAAAGGTAATTTCAGGTAAAATCATAATTTTGGAGAAGTTTGGGACAAATTTCAATGACCGGGATTGAGTGAGAGGCAAGAAAAAGGACTTTCAAGATTTAGGAATCTCGCCGCGTCGAGAATTCTGCAGCATTTTTCCCGAGAGCGCGAGTTTTTCCAGATTTAAATCTGGCCGCCAGCGAGAATATTGCGCCGCCTGCCAAATGAGTTCACCGGTGGCCAAATGTATCTGGCCGCCAGCGAGAAATGGAGATCCAGCATTTCATTTCTTTCCAAAAAGTTCGCCACGGCGAGAATAGGTGCACCGCCGGCGAGTTTCGTCCGAAAATGCATTTTTATGCCATTTTATTCCAAAATTGCCCCCAAAACCCTAGATCTATAAATACCATATGATAGAGAAAGAGGGCACGGAGAAATAGACTGAGGAGAGGCGTTTTTGGAGGAGAGGAAGCCATTTTGGAGAGAAATCTTGGAGAATCTTGAAGGATCATCACCATTGTTGCTGCCAAGTGTTCATCTCCAAGAGTTCTTCATCTCTTCTCCTTAGCTTTCCTTTTCTGCAGTTTATTCCGATTTTGTATTGATGTATTTAGTTGAGATAATAGTTGTTCTTATTTCCATTATGAACTAATTCATTTTTGCTAAGGCTATGATGTAGTTGAATCAAGAAAATCTGATTTCTTTGGTTATTGTTATATGAGTTCATTGTCTTCAAGTTGAGTATTTATTTCCATGCTTAATTCTTCTAAATTTCTGGCCAAGATTTAGATGATTTGTTGCATTATATTGAGACCGAGAGGAGATGTGTAATGAATGCTTCTTGTGATAAATACCATATGTTGAATGCGAGTGTAAAACCTAATGCATGATGTATGTGGTTATTCTAGAAATTCCATATATCATAATGTGCTTGTTTGTAATTCAATCTTCATAGAAATATAGTTGATTATCATAGATAAGTAATTCTAATATAACTCGAGAGAGAGTATTAGATAAGTTTGGGTTTTTCAACCATCACTTTTAGCTTTGATTCTCATATAACATGACTTGAAATCGGATTGAATTGATTCAGCGAAATCAAATGCCTTAGCGTTTTTAATCATTTGTGAACAACATTCAATTGTGTTCTTTGCATTTATTTGTAAGTTAATTTGACTCTTAAACAATTTCAACAATTTGGTTTTCAGATAAAATTAGGATTAGTCAATTTCGGTACTTAGTAACGCCATTCCTTGTGGGTTCGATATCCGTACTTTTGTACACTTTATTACTTGAACGATTCGTACACTTACGAAAATACGCATCAAGTTTTTGGTGCTGTTGCCGGAGAATGGTTTGATTATTAATATCGATACTACCTAATCTTAGTTTTAATTTGAAGTTAATTTGCTTTATCATTGTTTCAGTTTTATTTTTATTTTAAATTGAGTTTGTGAGTTGTGTTGAACATTTTTTCATTTAGAGTTGTTGCTGCTTGTTTGCATTATTTATTTTAGTCATTTCTTGCAAATTTTTCAGTTGTTTATTTTGCTCTTTTATTTTATTTATCATAAAAGAAAAAGGGGTAACTTTGTGTTGTGTGAGTGCTTGTTGATTTTCAGGTTGTAGGATTTTTGTATGCGACGTGCAAGAAGCCTTAACCTTCCATTTGATCCGGAAATTGATCGAACATATAGGCGTCTAAACCGAGAGAGAAGGCGTTCAACCTCAGCTCCTAATAGACAATCAGTCATGGATCCACAATTTGTCAAGGGAGGTGGAAATCGTAGAGTTTTGAGGGATTATGCTGCGCCTAATGTTGCTGGAACCACTTCGGGTGTAAGGAGGCCAACTGTTCAAGCCAATAACTTTGAGATAAAACAATCCTTTATCCAAATGGTTCAATCAAATCTGTTTGGGGGAATGTCAAAGGATGATCCAAATGAACATATTGCTTACTTTCTGGAGGTGTGTGATCTTTACAAGATAAATGGTGTGTCTAAAGATGCCGTAAGATTAAGGGTTTTTCCTTTTTCACTTCGGGATAGAGCCAAGGAGTGGCTAAATTCATTACCACTGGGAGCAATTACAACATGGAATGAGTTAGTTCAGAAGTTCTTGTCCAAGTTCTTTCCTCCTGCTAAGACAGTAAAATTACGGAATGAAATCACATCTTTTACACAGTATGATCAAGAATCACTGTATGAAGCTTGGGAGAGATTCAAAGAAATGTTGCGGAAGTGCCCACATCATGGTACACTATTTTGGCTGCAAGTCTCTACATTTTATAATGGGTTGGTTTCAAACTATCGGGCAATGATTGATGCTGCAACTGGAGGGTCTTTAATGGGAAAAACACCAGAGGATGCTCATGAGTTGTTAGAGATTATGGCAGAAAACAACAATCAGTGGCATTCAGAGCAGGTAACTCCAAAAAGACCAGTAGGAGTGCATGAAATTGATTCAGTGAATGCTTTGTCAGCTCAAGTTGCTGCTCTTTCAAGAAAGATGGATTCTTTGTCATCCAAGTTCGAATCCAAACCAACTGCAGAATGTGATTTATGTGGTGGAAATCATGCTAGTATTGAGTGCCAAGTTGGAAATCCATTTGCTTCACCAAATCCTGAACAAGCCAATTATGTTTCAAATTTCCAAAGACCTCAACATAACCCATATTCAAACACCTACAATCTAGTTTGGAGGAATCATCCAAATTTGTCATGGGGAAATAACCAAGGGGGGTTCAAACCGTCATCATCTTCCTACCAACCCCAAGAGAAGAAACAAACAGATTTGGAAGGAATTTTGGGGAAGTTCATTGAGGAGTCAAGAATATTTCAGAAATAAAGAGGCAATCAACAAGGACATCTAAAACCAACTGAGGCAGCTTTCAAAGCAGATTGCAGAAAGGTCTCAAGGATCATTGCCAAGTGACACAATAAATCCCAAGGAGCATGTAAAGGCTATCACATTGAGAAGTGGAAAAGAACTTGAATGGCAGAAGAAATTGGAGCAAAAGGTGGAAGAATCTAAAGAAAAGCCGTCAACATCCCAAGATGTTCAACTTTCTCCAAATGCAAAATATGAGCCTCCTATCCTATATCCTCAAAGATTGCAAAAGAAAAAGCTTGATAATCAATTTGGTAAATTTCTGGAAATTTTTAAGAAATTGCATATTAACATTCCTTTTGCAGAGATGTTGGAACAAATACCCAAGTATGCAAAATTCATGAAAAAAATTCTATCAAAGAAGAGGAAGCTGAGAGATTATGAAACTGTCATGTTAAATGAGGAGTGCAGTGCAGTTCTTCAAAGAAAATTGCCACAGAAAGTGAAAGACCCAGAGAGTTTTACTATACCTTGTACTATAGGAAGTTGCAATTTTGATAAATTCCTATGTGATTTAGGAGCAAGCATTAATTTGATGCCACTTTCTGTTTTCAGGAAATTAGGCCTGGGAGAAGTAAAACCTAATTCAATTTCTCTACAATTAGCGGATCGATCGGTGAAATATCCTCGAGGGGTAATTAAGGATGTTTTAATTAAAGTTGACAATTTATTTTTCCTGCAGATTTTATGGTGCTTAACATGGAGAAAGATAGAGAGATACCTTTGATATTGGGGAGACCGTTCTTTTCAACTGGAAGAACATTGATTGATGTTCAGCAAGGAAAGCTCATTCTAAGGGTGCAAGATGAACAAGTGACTTTCGATGTTTTTGAAGCAATAAAATTTCTGAGTGAGGTACATTCTTGTTTTCAAATTAACACTCTTGACAGGTTAATCTCAAAAACTTTTGAGGAGAGAACTCCATTGCTACCACTAGAAGCTTGCCTTGTGAAATTTGCAACAATTGAGGAGGAGGATGAGGGAGTGAGACAATGTTCAGAATTACTGGAAGCACTTGATGAATATTTGTTCAGTGATAAAACATTCAAGGAGTTAGGAACAAATGAAACTCTAACCTCAGTGGTAAAGAAGGAAGACAACAAGATTGAGCTAAAGCCACTGCCATCCCATCTAAGGTATGTATATCTTGAAGACTCTGAATCTTTTTCTGTTATTATTAACAGTTCTTTGAATGATGAAGAGGAAAACAAGCTATAAGGAGTTCTTCGGACTCACAAAGCAGCAATTGGATGGACAATGGCAGACATCAAAGGGATTAACAATTCTGTTTGCATGCATAAAATCTTGATGAATGAGGATTACAAGCCCACAATTCCATAAAGGCGTTTAAACCCAACAATGCAAGAAGTGGTCAAGGCTGAGGTGATTAAGCTTCTGGATGCTGGGGTAATTTATCCGATTTTAGATAGTGCTTGGGTAAGCCCAATTCATTGTGTACCAAAGAAAGGAGGAATCACAGTTGTAGAAAATGAAAACAATGAGCTTATTCTAACAAGGACAGTGACTGGGTGGAGAGTGTGTATTGATTACCGGAAGTTGAACGACGCCACCCGAAAAGATCATTTTTCATTGCCATTTGTTGATCAGATGTTGGAAAGATTGGCTAGACATGCTTATTATTGTTTTGTAGATGGATATTCGGGCTACAACTAGATTGCAATTGCACCAGAGGATCAAGATAAGACAACATTTACATGCCCTTATGGTACTTTTGCATACAGAAGGATGCCATTTGGTTTATGTAATGCACCTGCAACTTTCCAAAGATGCATGATAGCGATTTTCTCTGATATGGTCGAAAAGTTTATTGAGGTTTTTATAGATGATTTTTCTGTTTTTGGCCATTCTTTTGATAATTGCTTGCATAATCTCTCTTTAGTCTTGCAGCATTGTAAAGACATAAATTTAGTGCTAAATTGGGAGAAATGTCACTTCATGGTTCAAGAAGGAATTGTTCTTGGCCATTGGATTTCAGCAAAGGGAATAGAAGTGGACCGTGCAAAGGTGGAAGTGATCGAAAAATTACCACCTCCAACAACTGTAAAGGGCATTAGAAGTTTTTTGGGACATGCTGGGTTTTATAGAAGATTTATTAAATATTTCTCAAAAATAAGAAAACCTCTTTGCAATTTGTTAGTTAAAAATGCACAGCTTGATTTCTCTTCTGAATGTTTGCAAGCTTTTAACCTTTTGAAGGAAAAGCTCACTTCTGCCCCTATAATTTGTGCGCCGGATTGGAGTCTTCCATTTGAGGTAATGTGTGATGCTAGTGATTATGCTATAGGTGTTGTTTTGGGTCAAAGGAAGAATAAGTTGTTACATGTGATTTATTATGCAAGCAGGACATTGACAGATGCACAACTTAATTATGCAACAACTGAGAAAGAGCTTTTGGCAGTAGTGTTTGCATTTGATAAGTTTAGATCTTATTTAATTGGGTCTAAAATCATTGTTTATACTGATCATTCTGCTCTTAAGTATTTGCTAGCCAAGAAAGATGCCAAACCGCGATTACTAAGATGGATTCTTCTCTTGCAAGAATTTGACTTAGAAATTCGGGACAAAAATGAGACAAAAAATTTGGTTGCTGACCATTTGTCCAGGTTGGAGGAAGATTACCTTGAGGAAGAAGAACAAATTAATGAAACATTTCCTGATGAGCAATTGCTAGCTATCCGAACAGCTCGATGGTTTGCTGATTATGCAAACTATTTGGTCAAGAAAATTTTACCTCCTGACATGTCTTATCAACAAAGGAAGAAATTCTTTTCTGATTTGAAACATTATTTTTGGGATGAACCTTACTTGTATAAACATTGTGCAGATCAAATCATTAGAAGATGTGTGCCGGATGAAGAAATGGAAAGCATTCTTCGTCATTGCCATTCAAAGGAAGTTGGAGGACATTTCGGTGGAACGAAAACTGTAGCAAAAATTTTGCAATTCGGATTCTATTGGCCTTCATTGTTTAAAGATGCTTTCAAGTTTGTTTCAATGTGTGATGATTGCCAAAGGAGCGGCAATATTTCACGGAGACATGAAATACCCTTAAATAATATTTTGATAATTGATTTATTTGATGTTTGGGGTATTGATTTTATGGGGACTTTTCCTTCATCTCATGCTAATGAATACATTCTTGTTAGAGTAAATTATGTCTCTAAATGGGTGGAAGCAGTTGCCTTGTCTACCAATGATGCTAGGGTTGTGATCAATTTCCTCAAGAAAAACATATTTTCCAGATTTGGCACACCTAGAGCAATTATAAGTGATGGGGGTAAGCATTTCTGTAATACCTAATTTGAAACTTTGCTGCAAAAGTATGGAGTAACACACCGGATTGCAACACCTTACCATCCTCAAACAAGTGGACAAGTTGAAGTGTCAAACCGAGAGTTGAAGCCGATCCTTGAAAAGACCGTAAATAACTCACGCAAGGATTGGTCAAGGAAATTAGATGATGCACTTTGGGCCTATAGGACAGCTTTCAAGACACCTATTGGCATATCTCCATACCGATTGGTGTATGGAAAAGCTTGTCACCTTCCTGTTGAATTGGAACATCGGGCATACTGGGCAATTCAAATTTTGAATTTTGATCTTAAGGCAGCAGGTGAAAAGAGGGTGTTGCAATTAAATGAGATGGATGAAATGAGGAATGATGCTTATGAGAATGCCCGAATATACAAGGACAAGACAAAGGTTTGGCATGATAAGCACATTCTGAGGAGAAACTTTGAGGTGGGACAGAAAGTGCTGCTTTATAATTTCCGTCTCAAACTTTTTCCAGGAAAGCTAAGATCTCGTTGGCCAGGACCTTTTCTAGTAACCAAGGTGTTTCCTTATGGAGCAGTTGAGATCAGTCATGAAACCAAGGGAACTTTTAAGGTGAATGGACAACGGTTCAAGCCATATTTTGACGGGAAATTCAACAAGCAGAAGGATTCTCTAGAGTTACAACAACCGTAGTAAAGAATGACAGGAAGTTTATCTAATGACTATAACTTAAAGCGCTTAATGGGAGGCAACCCATCAGATTTGTTTTCTCATCTTTTATCTCTTTAAATTTTCAGTTTTGGTGAATTATTAGTTAGATTTTCAGTTCCGCACCTTATTCAATGCTAATTTTATTTTTATTTTATTTACTTTATTTGTTTTGCAGGTAAAAAAAACCCAATTTTCGCCGGGGGCGAGGAAAATTTCGCTGCAGCTAGAAAATTCTGGCTGCCGGCGAGATTCATTTTAAAGCTCGAATTCGCCACGGCCAGGTTAGTTCTCATGCCATTTTCTTTAGTTTTCTCTCATCCCCACTCCAAATCTTCATCACCCATCATCATCCAACGTTCAATCGGTCACCATACGTTGATTTCCATCGACATTTGTTGTATTTTCATTCGATTAATGCACGATTTTGGAGCTGTATTGTGCGCAACTGTGGCACAGATTTTGTGGCTGTGATTGAGTGAGATTTTGGAGCGAATTTGGGTTGTGTTGTGCACGACTTTGGACCAGATTTTGGGGTTGCATTGTACGCAACTGTGGAGCAGATTTTAGGGCTGTGATTGAGCGCAATTTTGGACTATGTTGTGCGCGACTTTGGCGCAGCAATTTGGGGCTGTTTGGTGTACGATTTGGCGCAACTTTTGGGTGTTTTGGAGCCGAAATTTTAGCCTTTTTGAGCTTGTTTTTCCTCTAACAAGTGAGTAGTTTTGGTATCACGTTGGGTTTATTTGCATTTCTCTTAAATTGTAAGAGATTGTTGGAGGAAAAATTCAATTGTGCAAGTTGAATTGCAAGCTAGGGATTTTATTTTGATATTGATTTGATATTTTGGGGATTTTTAATATTGCTGATAATTTGGGTTAAATTGCTGCCATTTGATTTCTGTTATATAGCCGCATTGGGATATTGTGAATTGTCTGAATTGTCTGGATTGTCTGGCTTGAAAGTATATTGTGCAAATGCCTAAGAAAACCATAGCCTAGAGAGGTCGTGCCTCTTCATTCGATAGGAGTTTGTTTATTTCTGAGTATGTTGCCAAGCGTTTTGTGGAAAAGGTTGTTATGAGGGCAATCATACCTCAAAGGTGGTTTTCGATTAATCAGACTCCTTGTTGGGGTAATTATGTCCCCATTCTTCTGGCTAGGAAGTTGGAGGCTTTCTGTCATCCTATTGAGGGGGGCTGCCTCTCTTTGGTAAGGAAATTCTATACTAATGCTCCCGAGTGGGTGGATGATAAGGTTTATATGTGTGGACATTGGTTGCTCTTCACCAAAGAAGTGATTAACAGCCATTACGGTTTGCCCACAATGGGGGATGATAAGTATTTTCTCAGATTCTTTTCAGATATTGACATGGCGATAGTCAGTGCTTCAGTCTGTAAGCCAGGCACGATATGGAAGACGTCGGGGGATGTGTATAAACATTTCCCCCGAAGTGTTTTATTAGATGATGTGCGGCCCTGGTATGTTTTCATTTGTGCTAATTTATTGCTGACTGCACACCTGAGTGATGTCACTAGAGAGTGGGTCATCCTTCTTTATGCCATTGTGTCAAAGGCCTCTGTTGATATTGGCCGGGTAATCTTTGATTATATCCTAGAGAGTGCGCGGGCTGCATCTGGAGGACTTGGGTTCCCATCTTTGATTTTTCTATCTGCGAAAACCAGGGAGTGATTTGGGATAAAAATGAGTAAATTAGAGGTGTGATGAAGCCCATTGATGGACCAAAGCTTGCTGAGTTTCTGGGTATCGCATCGCGTCCCAAGAAACGCCCTCATTCTACTACAGGGGCTAGTGCGAGTTCCTCCCAGCCTAGGGTTGAGTCTGTTGAACACCATTTGAGCAGGATTGAGCGTATGTTGGATTACCAGAGGGAGCATCTTGATTATCAGAGTCAGTTACTCCTACGGCAGAGGAACTTCCAGACCGAGAGTACACAGTTCCTTCATGATTTCCTATAGAGGATGGCTCTGCAGTTTGGGAGTGCTATGAGTGTTTATCTTGCTATGCCGACTTTCCCCTATGCCCGATGCACCTGTTTATGTTGAGACCAATGATGATGAGGATGGTGATGAGGATGAGGAGTGATGTTGTATTTTGCTTTCAGTTGTTTTCAGTACTTCTTGTATTTATTTTCATATTTTCTATTTAGTTTATGATATTCATCTAGTGGATATTTGTTAAGTGTTTTACTTTTTATCACCTTTTTCGTTTTGTTTCTTTATGATTGAATTTCTTTTATTATTGACGCTATAATTTAACGAATTACTGTGACTGTGATGGTGCAACTAGCTCTCTTTCTTTTTGTGATGTCGATGGCCATTTGCAGTTTTTTTCTTTCTTACATTGAGGACAATGTAAGGTTTTGATTGGGGGTGCGATAAACGGTAAATTTTTCTTAGTTTCTTAGTTTCATTTTTAGTAGTTTTTGTGTGTTTAATTATGTTTACTTTTGATGTTCCATTTTTTTTTTTGCATTCCGATTTCATTTGCATTTTACTTGTTTTAATTTGCACGTTGATGATAATAGTGTGATTGTGATAACACGTAGCTTTTAGAAGACATTAAATTTTGCTTCGGTTTAAAGATAATTTCAAATGTTGATTTTACTTAGTTGGCGACTCTTTTGGTATGTGGTATGACTTGGTTGATTAGTCTAAATGCTTAGAGAAGTCTTATGTGCAAAATTTTTATGGACATTTTTGTGATATCAACAAACTCTAGAACTCATTTGAAAACCTCTTGAGGCAAAATAATTTGGAATTGCACTGTTTAGAATATGATATAGGCCATTTTTGGATCGATTGTGCCATTTTTAAACCTACCTTGTTATTCTTATATCACTAGTTACCTCTTTGCGCCTATTTAAATATATTGTTAGCCTTATTTTTCTTTCTTTTTGCCTTCTATAACCTACCTTTTATTTAGCCAATATATATATATATATATCATTCCTACCTTATTTGTTAACAGCACTTAATTTTGAACACAAACTTTTCAAGAGCAATTGGAATAAGGATGGAATAAATAAAAATAATAATAAAAATAATAAAAATAATAAATAAATAATATCTTCCACATATATTGGAAGAAATTGGTTGGGGGTTATCTATTGTAAAAAAAAGGCTTTCACATTCTAGTAAATAAAAGAGTGTTAGTAATGGATGTGCTTAGGTGAATGATTGAAAAAGAATTTTGTTTATCTTTGAAAAAATGGGATATGATCGGAAGAAACAATGTGGGTTTAATGGTGTTACTCTTTTACTTAATTGGTTGTATTTAATCTAATAAGTTCTCTTATTTGTATTTTGACACTTTCCGTTTTTTCTTAACCAAATACCTAAGCCTAACATTACAAGCATCATAAAGTCCTATTGATCCAAAATGGTGTATTTTTCCTTCATTAGTGGAGAGAGGTTTGAAAAGTGAGCCTATGGAGTTTGAGATTTCACCTTTTAGTTTGTGGATGTTGTGCATAATATTATCTAGGCATTATGGCTATTGGTTTTTGGTTTGATGGATGTTTAAGAGTCAATAACAAAAGTGACATTGACATTTGAGATTTCTTAAAGCTTAGGTGACATTTGATTATTCTATCTGTTGTGTGTTATTTACAATTTTTGAGACATTTGTACAAATTAATTGTTGTGTGATTTGATTATTTAGAGTTAGTATAGTTTAAGGTAAGATGTTTGTGGGTATCATCACTGGAAGCCCTCACGAGACTACAACTCGTCCTACTAGGGCTGCCTAGGAGTTTAAAGGCTTATTGCATACGCTTAATGCAAGTTTGTAAATAGAATAAATTTTCTTTGAATTCTTCTTTTATTGTCTCCTTTGAATTTATTCATAGATCACTTTTCTTGCTAGAGACTAGCAAGAAGCTGGTTGGGGGTTATTGATAAGAGTCAAATTATTGCATTTTTGTTGTGATATAAATATTGATATTTGTGTAAAAATTGTGCTTATTTGATTATTTAATCCACAAATGTCATTTCACGGGTATTTTGTGTTTAAAGTGCAATTTCAGGTAAAATCATAATTTTGGAGAAGTTTGGGACAAATTTCAATGATCGGGATTGAGTGAGAGGCAAGAAAAGGGAGTTTGAAGATTTAGGAATCTCGCCGCGGCGAGAATGCTGCAGCATTTTTCCCGAGAGCGCGAGTTTTTCCAAATTTAAATCTGGCCGCCGGCGAGAATATTGCCCCGCCTGCCAAATGAGTTCGCCGGCGGCCAAATGTATCTGACCGCTGGCGAGAAATGGAGAACCAGCATTTCATTTCTTTCCAGAAAGTTCGCCACAGCGAGAATAGGTGCGCCGCCGGCGAATTTCGTCTGAAAAGTACGTTTTTATGTCATTTTGTTCCAAAATTGCCCCCAAAACCCTAGATCTATAAATACCATATGATAGAGAAAGAGGGGACGGAGAAATAGACTGAGGAGAGGCCTTTTGGAGGAGAGGAAGCCATTTTGGAGAGAAAGCTTGGAGAATCTTGAAGGATCATCACCATTGTTGCTGCCAAGTGTTCGTCTCCAAGAATTCTTCATCTCTTCTCCTTAGCTTTCTTTTTCTGCAGTTTATTCTGATTTTGTATTGATGTATTTAGTTGAGATAATAGTTGTTCTTATTTCCATTATGAACTAATTCATTTTTGCTAAGGCTATGATGTAGTTGAATCAAGAAAATCTGATTTCTTTGGTTATTGTTATATGAGTTCATTGTCTTCAAGTTGAGTATTTATTTTCATGCTTAATGCTTCTAAATTTCTGGCCAAGATTTAGATGATTTGTTGCATTATATTGAGACCGAGAGGAGATGTGTAATGAATGCTTCTTGTGACAAATACTATATGTTGAATGCGAGTGTGAGACCTAATGCATGATGTATGTGGTTATTCTAGAAATTCCATAGATCATAATGTGCTTGTTTGTGATTCAATCTTCATAGAATTATAGTTGATTATCATAGATAACTAATTCTAATATAACTCGAGAGAGAGTATTAGATAAGTTTGGGTTTTTCAACCATCACTTTTAGCTTTGATTCTCATATAACATAACTTGAAATCAGATTGAATTGATTCAGCGAAATCAAATGCCTTAGCGTTTTTAATCATTTGTGAACAACATTCAATTGTGTTCTTTGCATTTATTTGTAAGTTAATTTGCCTCTTAAACAATTTCAACAATTTGGTTTTCAGATAAAATTAGGATTAGTCAATTTCGGTACTTAGTAACGCCTTCCTTGTGGGTTCGATATCCGTACTTTTGTACACTTTATTACTTGAACGATTCGTACACTTGCGAAAATACGCATCACTATTACAAAAACAATTGCAAACCTTAAAGGCATAGACCTGACTGTAGAGTTGCATCAAGTTCTAAAAATCAAAGGGGTTAGTCCCTTTAATGGTAAGAAATATCTCTCTTGGTTAGGATCACTTGTTATTACTAATGTGACTTCTGGTTATGCAGTTGAATTTCAATGATTTAATCAGTCTCAAAAATTTAAAGTGAACATCAAAGAGCCTCCATGAACAAAGATAGGGAGCTGAGTCGAGCCAACAACATTAAACAAAGGTGCTTATTGGGAGGAAACTCAACATAGTAAAAAAAAGTGAAAATTAGAGAAATTCAGGGTCCAATGATGCAACACGCTCATTCCAACCCAACAACTTTAGGGAAGTTCACTTAACTCATGCTTTCTTATATCCTTCCCTAATTCTTATCTTTCTTTTACATTGAGGACAATGTAAAGTTTGAGTGTGGGGGTGGAAGTATATTTTTTTGAATCATTGTGACCCTATTATGAGCATTAATTTTTTGATTTTTCACTATTAATGCATTTTTATTGCATTTAGTAAGTTGAGTGATTGTGTGAGTGTTCAATTTATATTTTGGGATATTAGGCACAACCAACAGCCAATGATATGACTATCCAAAAAAATTTTTAGCTCTTGAAAAATGTAGAAAGTTCATGGTTGTATGCAATTTTATCCCTTTTTGCAATTTATTACTTTTGACTTTAGAATCCTAAAATATTTTTGCACAATAACTTTGGGCATTCAATTTATCTTTTACTTAGAGAAGGTTTATATAATTCAAAAATATTTCATGATCTCAACAGGATTCTAGAACTTATTTGAATGCTGCTTGAGGTGAAATCCTAGGCCAATGCTATTATTTAGGAGATAATTTAGGCATTATTTGATAGATTGAGCCTTTCAAGCCTAACATAAGTAATGAAATATCCTTAGTTCCTCTATTTTGAGCTTAATGAACTTTTCCTTCAAAAAACCACAAATGAGTCAAAATCCAAATTTTGTATGAATATCCTTATTTTTCTTTACCCTATTCACTCACTCCATGATTATTTTGCTGAAACTTGTTTTGTAGAGCTTAAATTGACAAAAGGGTGAAAGGGTGGAGCAAGAAAAAGAAAAGAATTATGCAAAGAAAAAAAAGAGAATTATGCAAAAGGAAGAGAAGAAAAATCCAAAGAGGATAAAAGCAAATATTGTGGGTGAAAGAAATTTTTTTTTTTTAGAACCGAGGAAAAGGATGGATCAAACTCAATTGAAACAAGAAAATGAGTGTGTGGGGGGGGGGATCTCCCCAAATTTGTAAAAGCTCAAGAGATCATATTTAATCATGTGGTGCTGGGTGATTGAGCCTAAATTTGTATCATTTATCCTACCTTATACCCTTACCACATTACAAGCCAAATAAAGTCCTATTGATCTTAGAGGTAGTTTTGGCCTACATTAGTGGAGAATGACATGAAGAATAAGCATATGGAAATCCTAAGTTATTTAGAGGTCTGCAACCAAAATTTTGGGATATATAAACTCATCCGGGTAAAGGAAAATTTAATGGCCCAGAACACACACACACTCGGGATTCAAGAGAATAAAATAATGGATTGCATTTGGGTTATTCTTGTGCATGATTATGATCTTTCAAAATTTTTCTTGAACATATTTTTAAGATATGAGGCAAAAAGTTTGGTAAGCCTAACACTTACTACATATATTGATTTTTGTTTTTGTCTTTAGGAATTATTTTGCTTGAGGACAAGCAAAAGGTTGAATGTGGGGGTATTTGATGTGTTTATAATTAAGCATGATTTTAATACCTTTATGTTTAATTTTTGTTTGATTTAAGTAGAATATAAATAGTAATTAATTAAGCTTTGTATTTTGTGTTTTAGGAAGAAGAAAGAAGAAAAGAAGTGGAAAATAGAGAGAAAATCATGAAAAATGCTGATTTATGACCTTTTATTACTAATTGAGGCATATCTCACTCATTTCAGCAAGGTGATTCAAGTGGCTATGGAAAGAAGAGACATAGAGCTACCATTTTTGTGTTTGGCACTTCAGCAGATTCTAGAGATTTCTGGGCTCCGTGGCGCTGAGCAACCCAACAAGGAATGCTGCGGTGCTCCCCAAGGGTGACGCGGTATCCTATCTTTGTAAATTCGGAGTGCTAGGGCGCCCTAGTGAGTGCCGAGCGTCCGCCGTCACATCAAAATGCTAAATTTGTGACTTTTCGGGTTTTTCAACTCCAATTGAAGCCCAATAGCCCAGGATTTGACCTAGAAAAAGTTCTTCACCAATGAGGAGAAGTTAATCTATAAAAAGGGAAGAGAGAAAGCATCAAAGTGGATCCAAGTTCTTAATTACCTTTTTTACCTCTTGTTTAGATTTTCTTATGGCCCTGCACTGCTGAATTACTTTTAGTTGGTAGTGGAAGATTGAAACCTCAATGGATCATTATGCATTGTGAGATTTGAAATTGATTTCAGTAGTTCAATCTTAACCGGGTATTATTTATTCATCTACTTTTCTTTTCTTAATAATTATTCATGTGATTGTTAGGAGGCCTATTAGTATATTGTATGTCTAAATCTACTACTGAATTTGATTTTGAATAAAGTTTTCATTACTCTATTCATGAAGCAGATAAGATTAAAGATTTTGGATTATGAATCATTAACCCTGTGATGAATGATCAACTAAATTAAATATAACCGATGTGTTTATATTTATTTAGCTCTATCAGTTTCTTTTGTTCTTTATGCAATTAATAGATTAGACTTTACCGATGTGCTAAAAGATATCTTATTAATTAGGGTTTAATTGGTACGATTGTTATCAATTCACTAGGCTTAAGAAGGAACTGGAATAGAATCTCAATGATAGATATTTGGTTTAAGATTGACGATTTTTTCAATGATTAATGCAATCCATTGATGGTGAATATCAACCAAAATCAAAGCATCTCTCATTAATTATTCTCTTAATTTTTTTCATTATTATTTGCTTTTTTATTTACAATTATCAAATACTGCTTTTGCTCAATCACATAAGGTAATTTCAGTCTCTGTGGGATCGACCCTTACTCCTACTACTACAGGTTAGTTTTGAGGTAAGGTATAAATTTAGTTATACCTACGACAGTACGCACTAACTTTGCAGGCACAGGAACAGAGAAGAATGTTGAGACAAGAAGAAGAAGTACAAGGGGAGCTTTTTATATAAAAGCACAAAACTCAAGAGGAGGCAACAATAATAAAAATGATTAAAGGAAGAAAAACAAACTTGAATGCTTTAATAAGCAGCAGGTTTATGAAAATGAGACTTTTCTCCCATATCCATATTGCAAATAAAAAAATCACCCTCAAAGAAAATGTTGGTGGAGCCATGATGTTAAGTGCAGAAAGTGTGGTAACATTGGGCACATGGAGCGGGTTGGTAAATCTCAACAACATGACAAATGCATCTACTGAGGAACTTCAAGAAGAGCAACTCTTTGTTGCAAAATGTTTTGCTACAAGTAATAGCTCTAATGATTCTTGGCTAATAGACAGTGGTTCAACAAACTACATAACTAATGACTAGAAACTCTTTAAAGAGCTTGATAAAACCATTGTTTCCAAAGTAAAAATTAGAAATGGGGATTTCATCCCAGTTAAGGGAAAGGGATAAGTGGCTATAGAAAGTCTAATAGGTTTGACACATATCTTTAATGTTTTATATGTGCCTGACATTGGCCAAAACCTGCTTAGTGTTGTGCAGCTAATTAAAAAAGACTTCAAAGTTATATTTGAAGATAAATGGTGTTTGATCAAAGATGCAAGGGACAAAGATGTATTTAAAGTGAAGATGAGAGCTAAAACTTTGTTATAAATCAAATGGAGGAGG
This sequence comes from Gleditsia sinensis, assembly GCA_037074535.1. Lineage (NCBI taxonomy): Eukaryota > Viridiplantae > Streptophyta > Magnoliopsida > Fabales > Fabaceae > Gleditsia > Gleditsia sinensis. The sequence continues at coordinate 22,279,579 of CM073472.1, forward strand.
AGCAAATGGCCTTTCCAAGCACCAAACATAATTTGGTAAAATGTACACCATTGCCAGAAGACAAGCTGACGGATTGTGTGGCTTGTAAATATAACAAGCAAGTTAGAAGATCATTTCCTCAAACAACATGAAGTGCAACACACAAGTTGCAGCTGGTAGATATAGATATTGATTAGGGAGATTCAATTGATGACATGATAAGCAAACTAGGTGTTAGCAGCTATGAAGGCAAGGAGAAGTGTTGAAAATGTGCCTACGTATCTGCAAGTGTAGATTCTATTTAGTTGATAACTTAGTGTACTAGGATTTGAATATTTTTGTTATCTATGACCTAGTCTTTTGGAGATTTTTTATTCTGTTTTATCATATTAAGGAGTTGTTAGTCATGCCTAAAAATAAGGGATGTATTTGTTTTGATTCTAGCTCTATTTAAAGAGCTTAGGAAATGAAGCTAAATGTATCCTCCAAAAAAAGAAAACATATATGCTTTTGTTGTCTTATCTTCATACTCTGTTATACCATGTTTTACGAACAAAAGCCAATAGAGTTTGTTTTGTTCTTTCAAGTCGTCTTGGGTTTCTACACTAGGAAGATCTATTTTATACACAGCCTTACAAATTCAATAGTTCTTTATATCCTTTGAGAAGAAGACAATCTTTCGCATGCTATCCTTCCATGTCCCCTCCATAAACCATCTTGTGTTTTTTTAATGGTACCATGAAAGCATTCACATCAAATCCAATATTTTGTGTTTTTTTAAAGATATTGTTAACACTTCTAAAATTCATAATAATATTAGTTAATGCAGGCAAGCTAGATCTCAAAATTTCTACTGGTTGATAGGTTATTTCAGCACCAGTCACAATGCACACGAGCTATGCCAAATTGCACAGCAAAAGAGTAAAGAATGAAATTTAATACAAGCAACCAGCAAATGTGTGAATCATATACGCATATGACAATTGACATTGAACTACCAAGCTTCCCGGGCTTTGTTTAAACTTACAATTAACATATCAAAGCTCATCACCTTCTATATCTTTTTTTTTTCAGATTTAATCTTTCTTCCTTTCAAAATAATCACATTAGCAATCTCTAGAATGAAATCGAAATAGTCATGCCCTTCCAAATTAATAAATCAAAATTCCTGCCTATAAGGGAAAATTTTTCTGCAACTACTAAAAAAATAACAGATTTAGATTATTGTAATGGAAAAAATGTCATAAAAAACTAAAATGATTATCTAGAAAAATATTCTTCAAGGGCTAAAATAGTCTTTTCTAGCAGCAATGCATAACAAGAAGTAAACCTGATGCCAAGTTTACATATCTAGAGTTCTTAATTAATATATGAAGGAAGTATAGGTTAACTTTGTTTTACATATAAAAATGCTGTCAACCACTAGAACAGCACCAGTTCACCATGCACACAAACATGTTGCCTTCTTTAAGTAGGATAAATTATCCTCTTTTCCTTAGTCTATTTATATTATTTTTAGGATGATAGAATGAACCAAAATCTATCTCAACACCAACAGAAAACTTCCATGTCATACAATGCAAACTATGCATGATTTGGGTTGGTTTTGCCGGCCCAAGAGATAACTGGGTTGCATGGTATACACAATTGTTTTTAATATGGAAATATGCATTTTTTTTGTTAGAAGACCAGTGCACTACATGTGTAAAGTTGTTCTTTCATGTTTTGTCATTTATCATCTTTCTTAATGTTGGTAAAACAAGTTGAATAGTCTTTACATATGCAAAATAAGTATATATGATTTGTTCTTTTTTTAATTTGGTTGCTTTTTGAAAGTTAGAAATTATTGTACTACATATATAATAATTTTTATTATGTAATTGGTTTTTACTTTGCGTTACATTTTGAGCTATGTATTTGTTATTGTATGCTATAAACAGGGACAAATTCTAATAGGTCTAATAGGTAGTGCTGCACCAAGTTATACAACTATGCAACACGAGTGTGTCCAAAAGAACCATCCAGTTGATTTTTTTAATTTGTCAATATTCAATATTCTATTATGTATATTTTTTTTCGTCAACTACATGTGGTAGTTTTCTATCAACAAACATTTATTATATTTGAAATTATGTTAATATATATTATTTTATTAATTTCTTTAGTTCTCAATTTTTTTCATAATGCACGTTTTTATTTACATTGCAAATGTAAATATAAAATAAATAATACAGTGAATTCAATAGCAACCAATAATCCTCATTGAATGTCTAGCTTTTAAGAGATTCAGTGACGACATTTGCGTCATTGAATCCTTGTTTTGATCCATTTTCAGTAACAACATTTTATAGTCGTCATTGAAAAGGGATTTAGTGATGACCTTGAAGGCAACAATCAAAGGGTAGTTGTGACCTACTTTTAATAAGTCATCATTAAAAAGAGATTCAGTGACAACTTTTTAAAGTCACCACTGAAAAGAAATTCTGTGATGACAAAAGTCATCACCGAATCCCTTGAGGGTGAAAATTTGTGGCCTACTTTGACTTATTAAAGTCGTCATTAAAAAGTGATTAAGTGACATATTTTGTCATCACTAAATCCTTGTTTTGACCCACTTTCAATGATGACATTTCATGGTCATCACTGAAAAATTGATTTAGTGATAACAAAAATCGTCACTAAATCCCTTGAAGGTGAGAATTAAAAAGGTAGTTGTGGCCTACTTTCAGTGGAAACTCATTAAATTCACCGTTGAAAAGTGATTCAATGATGACTTTTTATGGTCATCATTGAAATGGTATTCCCTGACAACTTTGTTGTCATCGAATCACATGAGCATGACACTATAGGCCTGTTTTGGGCCACTTTCAGTAGTGACGACTTCAAAGTTTTCAATGATGATTTTAATGGGTTTTAGTGATGATAATAGTCGTCCTTGAAATTTAACATTCAGTACCGACTTCAAAATTTGTAACTTAAAACATTAAACATGGATGTATTTGCGAAGATTGGGTGACGACTAATAGTTGTCATTGAATGTTTTTTATAACTACATTTTAACTTTCAGTGACGACTTTCGTCATGAAAATCTATTTTCTTGTAGTAAGTGACACATGTCATCCTTGTTCATTTTATGCTTGAAGGTGGATTTGTTTTAAAATATATAAACCTGATTTACCATTCCATAGCTATTATTTTTTCACAATACTGAGTCGTCCAAATTTTAGACTAGTAGTAAAACACAAATGTAGACAAGTCATGTTTGTTATTTGGAAGTTTTAGACAACACACGTCCATTTTATTATTATTTTTAATTATGCTATCAGAATGCTTCCCTTTCCCTGTTTCAATATAAAGAAGTCTTCCCTTCATAACTCAATCCTATATCCCTTCTGTTTTATTGTTGTTACGCGCCTTCACTTATGTTTTCTATTGATACTGACCCCTTCACTGTGTGTTCCTTCTATTTTCTCCCATTTTATTATGCTTCAAAGTTTATTTTTATTTATTTAGCAGAATATTTAATTATAGATTTTAGTAATACTGATTATTAATTTTTTAAAATTTTTGTTGTAATTATTTTAAAATTAATATGATTAGTAATATAAAACTTGTGTTTATCTGTAGTTAGTAATTTATGTTAGTGCAGCAATTTATGTTAATGTAGTGAGTTTTATTAGGATAAATTTAACAAAGTTAACAAAAAGTTAGTACTATAGTTAGTAATTTTATTGTTATTATGAATTTAGTGCAGTAATATATATATATATATATATATATATATATATATATATAGAAAAATATTGTAAGATAAAAAATGCTACTTAATTTATATATAGGTGGAAAAACTTGTTAGACAAAATTATGTTGCTAAAATTTTATATAGATAAACAAATTTTAATAATTTTTTTAAGAATATAAATTTCAATGCAAGTGTAAGAATGTTATATATGTAAAAAATATTTTTTTAAAATTTAATAATGAAAATTTAAAAAATAATAATCAATGCAATATTTTGAATTATGTTATTGAGTTTTTCCAAATTAATGAATTATGTTGTTAGGTTTATCCAAATTAAGCTCAAGCTAGACCCACTTGGCCCAAAGTTTCATTGGTCTAATATTTATGTTTAAATACAAGTTTATTCGGACCAAAAGAGAGGGAGAGCGTTGTGAACCAAAAAGTGCACCTTTCTTTCCTAGTGATCGCCGCAAGGAGGCAGCCTCCTTCTCTCATTCTTCTCCTCCTTTCTTTTTTTTTACCGGTTTTTTTTTCAGGGAGGCTTGTTTTTCTTATAAGAAGAGTTTTTTTACTTCCTACAAGGAAGAGTTTTCCTTTTTTCTCTAAGAGGTAGTGGAACTTCAAGATTTTGTATCTCTTTGCTCAGATCTACAACTTTAAAGTTAGATCTATAACTCTACATTCAAATCTGAGTAGAAGAAGATCAAATATACAATTATGAGTTTACTTGGAGAAAGAAAACCAAAGATACATAATCCTTAGAAAGGGTTAGGAGGTGTGCTATTTGAAGTATCTCTATTTTTTCTTATTTTTAGATGTTGTGTTGTTTAATACATATATATATATATATATATATATATATATATATATATGTATGTATGTATGTATATATATATATATATTTTATTTATACATATATATATATATATATATATATGTATAAATAAAATATATATATATATATATATATATATATATATATATATATATATATATATATATATATATACATACATACATACATATATATATATAGATATATATATATATATATATATATATATATATATATATATATATATATATATATATGTATATATATGTATATATGTATATATATATGTATGTATATATATATGTATGTATATATATATGTATGTATATATATACATACATATATATATACATACATACATATATACATATATATATATATATACATATATATACATATATATATACATATATATATATATATACATATATATATATATATATACATATATATATATATATATACATATATATATATACATATATATATATATATACATATATATATACATATATATATATATATATATATATATATATATATATATGAGATTTTGAGATGTAATATTTGGTAAATTAGTGTTTGTGAGGTGTGTTGCCTTTATATTCTCTGGTTGTAAGACATGATATTTTGTATTTTGTATATTTAGAAATTGTAGGATTAAGTTAGACAGGCTTAGTTTAACTATCTTTGTCTCTTGATTTTTTTATAACTTTGTGCTTGATGTATTTTCTTAATAATAATATTCCACTAGTCCAAAAAATAAAATAAAATAAAAGTTCATTCAGCTTAACATTAAACTTGTGTCCAAGCTTTATCAAAATAGGTCAGATATACTTGAGGGTCACCTTAAGTCATGAACAACTTTATAGAAAGTAATTTGGAAATATGAGGTCCTTTAAGGAGAAGGTGGCGGCAAGTGAGTGCATAAAGGCTTGGAGAAATGCTAAGTCATTACTTGTGAGGAGAATGTCATCAATGTAGATGAGCAAATAAGCCAAAACTGAGCCTTTATTGTAGATGAAAAGGGAGGCATCTGTTTTAGAGTTGAGAAAGCCATAGGAGAGTAGAAACTTACGTAGAGCATGGTACCATGCACGGGTAGCCTATTTAAGACCATATAATGCCTTCTTGAGCTTGTAAACATGGTGAGGATATTGAGGATGAATGAAACCTGGTGGCTGCTTCATGTAGACAACTTCGGTTAGAGGACCCTGCAAGAAAGCATTGTTGACATCCATTTACCTTAGGTTCTACCCACAAGAGAGAGCAATGGATAATACAATCTTGATTGTTTGAGGTTTAATGACGGAGTTGAAGGTGTCAAAGCAATCAACTTGGGTCTTTGATGAAACCTTTTTGCCACCAACCTTGCTTTGTATTGAGCTATAGATTCATCAGGGTTTCTCTTGACACAGAAGATGCACTTGTTGCCAATGATATTGTAGTGAGAGGAAGGAGGGACCAAGTCCCAGGTGCCGTTGCTCAAGAGAGCATTGAATTTAGTAGACATAGCTTCACACCAGTGAGATGATTTTAAAGCTTGAGAGAGGTAGGTAGGTTCTGAAGTTTCAGGGAGAGGATATTCGGACACAGTGAATGCCTGTTTAGGTTTATGTATATTGTTTTTGGAACTTGTAATCATCGGGTGTGTGTTGGTTAGAGCAGTTGTGGGATTATTGCAAGTAGTTTCTGGATTAAGATGTTGTAGAGCCACTGTTGTTAAAGGATTGGGAAGGTTGGTAGATGATAAAGGGTAATAAGAGGAAGGGACAAGGTAAGTAGAGGAGGGAGGGGATGGTGGTTGTGAGACGGGTGAGAGAGTTAGGGGAAAAGGAGGGGTATTAAAAGGGATTATGTCATGTGGAGTAAGGTTGAGGAGAGTAGAAGACAGATGAGAGGATGAAAAGGGGGGTTGTGTGCGAAGGGAAATGAGTCCTCAAGGAATTGAACATGTTGGGAGTTTTGAAATTTGTGAGTGTGGAAGTCATAGCAGATAAATAAACTCTGGGTGGTAGAATATCCGAGGAAGATACAAGGAGTAGAACATGGTTAAAGTTTGGAAAATGTATATTATTTTAACCAAGGAAAACATTAGCAGCCAAAGGTGCGAAGTTTGAGATAGTTAGGAGACCGATTGAATAGAGTGAAGAAGGAAGTGTGTGAGTTCAAAAATGAGGTGGGCAACCTATTGATAAGGTAAGCAGTAGTCTTGAGAGAAAATGTCCAGTATTTAAGGGGAAGAGAGGCATGATTAAGAAGACACCTCGCAATCTCAAGAAGGTGGCAATGTTTCCTTTTTGAGATGCCATTATTTTCGGGATTATGGGGTGGGGATGTTAAGTGGGATATGCCATGCTATGTGAGAAAGAAGTGCAGGAAAATGTATTCACCTTCATTATTCTAGTAAATAGTCTTAATGTCAGAGTTTAATTATTTTACTACAAGTGCTTTAAACATAGGAAAAATGAGAGAGACATCCAATTTATGTTTCATTGGATACAACCAAACATATCTTGAGAAACGATAAATAAAAATTACATAAAACCGGTAGCCATTTATTGAGGGAGATGCAGTAGGTCCCCATACATCAGAATACAATAATTTAAAGGGTCTTTGAATAGTGAAACTTGAGTTTCCAAAGGAGAGTTTATGGATTTTATTTAAATGACAACCAACACAAGAATGAAAATGAGAAGATGTAGGAATATGTTCTGAAAGGAGAGCTTGGCGTAGCATGGTGTTGGAGGGGTACCTTAGTCTGTGATGCCAACACAAGCTGGGAAGTGGAGACATGGTCATAGATGCAGTAGAGGGAGATGAACTGGAAGGAAAATATTCGGGAATGATGTAGGAGATATTGGCATTCTGACCTTGCAACAGTGACTGGCCCGTTGTTAAAGATTTGACCTGAAAGTGGGAAGGGAAGAATTTAACTAAGACTTGATTTTGGTTGCATAATTGTGAAACAAAGATTAAGTTATCCTTGACATTAGGGACATAAAGAACATTAGAAAGTTAAAGGGAAAGAAGGAGAACCGTGGTGCCCTTATGAGTGATGCGAAGAGTGTTACCATTTACCATAGTGAGATGTTCCGGGCCATCATATTTGGATGCAAGTGTGAGATTGCTGAAGTCATTAATAATGTGGTGGGTAGGCCTAAATCAAGAAGCCAATGGTTGGTGGGACGAGAGTAGTAGCTGCAACATTTGCACTTGGAGAAACATGGGGGTTATTCGTAATCTTTTTGGTGGAAATTGGCAATATGACCACGTTTGTTATAGTATTGACAGATTAAAAGAGAAGTAGGTTTCTGTATAGGATAGTTGTGGTGATCATGATGAGGTAGAGGTCATTTATAATAAGGTTTGGCGTTTGAAAATACCTTTATGCTTTGGTTGGCAGTAATGGCAGCTTCAGTTCATGACATAAGCTTCGTGATTAGTGAGCATCTCGTAGAGCTCATCATAGGAGATAGATGTCTCACGAACACATAGAGCTGTCAATATTTCCATATAGTTAGGTCCTAAACCAAAAAGGTAGTGCAAAATGAGATCAATCTCATATAGGGGTTATCCAATGAAATCAAGTTCATGAGCTATCCCTTTGATAGTGTGTAGATACTCAGATAGAGTAGAGGTTCCCTTAGTCAGGGTAGATAAACGCTCTTTGAGGTGCATGATATGTGACCTGGAGTGTTTGGTAAAAGCGCATAATAATTAGTCCCAAGCTTCTTAAGCCATTTCTGCTTGGTGATCACTGCACAAGCATCAAGTTCACATGATTCCATGATAGCCAGTAGTAAAAACTAGTCTTGACATAACCAGTAGGTGAATAGTGGATTCTCAGCTTGTTCTCCATTATTGTTAATGAAAGGTGGATGGCATGGTTTAGAACCAGTGATATGCCCTACGAGTCCAAAGTCTATAAGCATAGACTTCATTTGTTTTGCCCATGCTACATAGTTGTTGGGTATTAATTTGATGACTAGGTTGGATGTGTTTACAGTGATAAGGTCTGGTGTGGTGTTTGCCACTAAAGTTTGAAGGGTTTGAGTTATGGAGGATTCAGCCATGGTGGATGTGATTCTTGGATTAATACAGCCTGTGAGAGCTTAGGAATGATCTGATACCATAAAGATATTTGATACAATTGACAGAGAAGATCTCTTTTATTAAAAGATGTAAATCTATATTTATACAAGTGTGCAAGTATTTGAAATTTAAATACAAATGTAACAACTCCTATATCTATAACAACCATAATTATAAGAGAGATATTTACAATTAAGATAACACGGGACATTATCCAAAGCCATGGTTAGCTCCTATTATAGCTCTCTCTTCCTTTCACTTTCACACTTTGCACGACTACTTTGCTTGTTAGTTCAGTAACTCTTCTTCGTTGATTCGACTTTGTTCAAGTTTGTTTTGATTTGACTTCATGTTTAGTTATGTTGATTGTTATATTCATTTTGTTTGACATCAGCATACAGGTGTACTAATTTTATTCGCATGCTCTTTGATGAAAGAAATGATTTGTTATTTGGAATAACACATAGAATATTTGGATGGTCCTGTTGCCTTGAATAGTCATCTGTTGATTGAGAATTTGGCAAGTTTTTTATCTAGAAGCCAACAATTGACTTTTGGACCCTAATAAGTGATTGTTATCCTTTGTATTTTCATAAATGATCCTTTTATAAAGCCAATAGTTGATTGTTTCATACAAAAAAGGTTTGTTGCCTATATAAAAAGATGATTTCAGCATTGTCAAAGGCTATTTTCGTATCTAATCTATTGCAAATAGTCCCTAACAGCTATATTGACTATAAATATATAAATATAAGGGTTCATTAAGCTACTATTTAGAAGATAAAAAATCTAATTGTTCATCTATCTTGAGCTCATTTAATTCTATTTTCATCTAAGTTGCTCTTCATTTGTATATTGTAACAACTCCATTTATGTAACAAAATTTTTTTTTATATATGTATATATATTTGTAAAATTCCATGAAGTCATTACCGCTTTAATTTTAACTAGTTAACTCATAATAACATTCAATTAATTTAACCAAGCATAATTACCATTAACAGTGATATATTTCTGAGTTCACATATACATCGTTAACCAATACATTCGTACAGAAGTCTAACACATATATTTTTACATCTTATTCATCCCTATTGACCAGCACCGGAGATATGGGTGCAAGTGGTTACACTTTTACCAGAATCTTAGTCAACTCGACCACAGATACCATATATATTAATGGGATTAGTTCAAAATAGAGTAACTCGGTCCAACGTATGCTAAAAACTAGAGCCATAAAGAAAATCTACATAATTATTTTTTTGAACATGATATAGAAATATAGTAAGAATTAAATCCTAGTAGGTTCAACAATAAATTATAATTTATCATTAATATAGTTCATCATGCCATATTTATCTATATAAACTACAGCAAATATCTTTAGGTCACATGAATGCACTTTGTCCATGCATATGAAAATCGTACAATTATGACATATATGGCATGAATAACTATTTTTCAGAATATCATATGATGGCTATCAACTTATTTTCATAATCAAGTTACCTCGGTCAAGGTGAGTTCTTTATACTCTCCGGTATGGACTTTTCTAGCTCCATTTGACATGGCACACTTTTTCTTTCTTTTCTCATTGTCATAATCATAGTCGTTGGTAGGGCATCCCCTACTGGTAAACCACACGGACTGTCATGTGACCGTGCTTGTCTCTTTTCTTTTCTTTTCACATTAATAGCCGAAATATGATTTCAATAACAAATATGTTTATTATACTCTCATGCCATAATTTAGCAACGCATAATCATTCCCAAAACTCATTGGTAAAATGCAATTATGCCATGAACATAATCATTTTTTAATTTCACTTTATAAAATATTTTCACGTCAGAATTACACACTTAAAATAGTAGGAAGTTCATGCAATGGTACTGGTTATGGTGTACACTAGGCATTTATTATTTTCATTTATAAGATTCTTATTCTTTCTTAAACATTATTTTTATCTCTTCATTTTCTTTATTCTTGGTCTCTAGTTACTTTCCTCTTATTAACACAAGTTAACTTAAATTAAGGGTGTTTTGTGATACAAAAATCAACATTTTTTTTGGATATACTGTTTCCTAAAAGTCTTTCAACAAGTAAGGCTATTTTTAGGTTAAAAATAGTGCAAAATAGGATAATCTAGCATCCAACACAACCTAGCTATGTTCCAAGATATGGCCATGCTTAAAAAATACTTTAAACATACTCAAAAACAGTCTTAAACATGACCTACCTGTGCTGAAACAACCCAAAACACAGTTTGACCGTGTTCTGTGACTTTTGCTCATTAATAAGAGCATAACTCCCTCATTTTAACTTTGATTGAGGTGATCTTGGTGTCCATGAAAAGCTAAGAAAATTATATAACTTTATGTTAAAAATTTAGCCATATATTAAATATTCTTGGTGATATTACTCCCTCAAGTGACAGGTTATTCCTTCTCTGGTAGGTTCTGACCTCTACTCACTAATCTGTCCATATCTCTCTCATAAGAATTCTAAATTGATTGATTCTAGTGGCTAAAATTATGTGACACATATATCTATAATTTTTTTGTTAACCATTTATTTTAATTCCATATAGAAAACTCCAATAAATTCAAACACAAAAGCTTTCCTAACAAATTCTTCCCTAATTAATTATTTTCTGACCACTGCTTACTAATCGGACAATATCTACCTCATATGGACTCCAAATTGAATGCTAAAAATCCATGAGACATAGATCTATATTTTTCATATTAACTATTTATTTTAATTCCTTACCGATTCTTTCCAAAAGTAAAAAGTCGAAGCTTAAAATTTTGCCACCCATAACCATACCTATGTAGAACCTTTCATACCAACCAAAGTATTTAAATCATCCATCACATGCAAGATCAACATGTAACATGATATAGCAACATCTATGACCAATCATCAAAGTAGAAAATATTATAAATTTCATCAAAGTTCTAGGATCAAAATCCCATATAAATATTATAAATTTCAAAACTGTTCAAAAAGAGATATTGTTAAACCTACCTAAAGATCTTCCTAACTCACTTAGTGAATTCTTTTCTTGTTTTCCCTTGAAGGGAATAAAAAGATTCCTCCCTTCCCTTAGCTTTTCTAACAGCTTGAATAAGAGAGAGATGGTGAGTTTTGAACCCCAAGAATGAAGAGAAGAGATGTATTCAAGTGGAGATTTAACTAACTTACCTTGAGCACTTAGTCCTCTAGACTTATCATTCCTCCCCTTTCCTCACTCTACCTTGCTTATGTTTTTCTTCTCCCTCACTTGGAAAAAATTCTAATGTTATAAGAGTAGATTTTGTTTAAATAGACTATCAAATAATTCACCTTTCATGATCATAGGACTACCTTATCATAATTAAGATGCAATTGGTTGATTTTTAGAAAACAAACAACTCATGTTCTTGTCTTCCTCTTTCTTAGTCAAGATATGCATAGGAAAAGGAGATTTGTATTTTGAAAATTATGATAATATGTTCTTAAGACAAGGGACAAGGTCTTTTTGATTTAAGGATTCATTTCCTTTTTCTTTTGTCTTAATCAAGTATGATAGGTTTGCCTTTTTAGGTGGCAAATTTTTAGCCCTTGAATTTCCCTTATTTGGCTAAAATTATTTGTGTGGGATATGAATATTTTGTCCTAATGCCATGTATTATCATACCACTTGCTAAAATTATGAGTGTAGGATATAATAGATGTGGATATAATAGATGTTTTGTCCTAATGACTTATATTATCATACCACTTGCTAAAATTATGAATGTAGAATCACACAATTTGCTAAATTTTTGTCTTAATACCATGTAACCTAACCTTTATTATTATTACACTATTATATCATCACATGATTTATTTTATTTTATTTTTTCTCTTGGATTTGGGCTTATTCCTACTCATTTCCTTTGCTTTGGATAAAAGTCTACCTTTCTTGGAGGACTTAGTCACATTTTCATAATTTTTGGGCTATCGGTCCAACTTCTATATCTTAGTCCAAGTCTATGTTTTACTTCTTGCTTAGGTTATCCAATTGGCTTATTAGAAACTTATGTGAAGTGAAAAAACTATATATGAAGTGTCCATAGGTGAAAGCCCAATTTATGGGTGGAGATGTTAAACTTAGAAATTTCTAACTCTTGAATTAGGAAAAATTATCCTAATCCAATCTTCTTAAAATTTTAAGACTTTTACTTACTTCACAAAAATTCATCTTCCTTACCAAATAATTTTTCCTATCTTTAGTATGTTATTTCTAATTTTTCCTATTAGGTTTTCTCTCTTACTTGTTCCCTTAATGTTAGAAACATTTTTTATGCATACACATAAGGTGAAGAACTTCTAAGGATTATATTTTCTTAGATATCTAAAAATTATCTACTAAATTTTATTTCCTTAATTAAATATTTATGTATCTTTAAAGAAATAAAATTAGGGATGTTACATTAAATATTTATGTACCTTTATTAATAAAAGAAATGAAATTAAGGATGTTACATATATTCACTCTTGTGAGAGAGTATCTCTTAATTCTAAACCTTCTTTATTATTTATGATTTGATAATTCAAGGAAAAAGTCTCTTGAAGTTTAGGATTTGGAAATCCTTGTAAAGGGAAGAGACACCTTGATATCAACTTTTTGAGTTAAGAAATTGTAGTGGTTCACAAGTGCTCTATTTTAAATTTATGGATATAGTAAACAATTAGAAGTTGGAGCTCAAGGTTCGATTGTAGGCTCGACTTTAAGTTGAACTAGGATAAGTTCTAGTGTTTGATATTACCTCAACCCTTCTTACATAAGTTCTTTCATTTTATTCTCAATTTTATTACTTTACTTAGATATTTATCTTCACTACAAGAAAAATGATCTTCAGTGACAACTTTAAAAGTCGTCACTAAAAGTTTAAGTTTCAGCAACTTTTAGTGACGAATTTTAAGAGTTGTCACAAAAACTATCCTTTTAGTGATGCTTTTGATGTAGTCGTTACTAAAAGGGGAGTTTCAATTATGACCTTTTGGCTTGTCCTTAAAAGATGCTTTTTAGTGACGAAAGCTAAAGAAGACAAAAAAAGTTGAAATAGGAAGCTTGGTAATTTTTTGCTCGTGAAAAAAAAAGCCCTCTTTTTTTCTTCTCTTTGTCCCACTCACTTATTTTTTTTTGCTCATGAGAGAACTAACTAGTAAGATAACCCACTTTGTTTAGCTAAGTTTTTCCACTAGTGAGACTAGCACCATCTTGTCGCCATTTCCACCCTCAAAGAATCAATTGCACTCTAAACAATTATATGGGTGGCCATCGTGAAGCACATTACTGCCTAGTTCATCATAGCGTCATTAGATCTTAAGTACTATAACTCTCCCATCTACTTCCTCTTATTTTTGCTATTTACTTTTGACTGAGTTTGGAAATAATGCTTTTGAGGGTTTTGTTTTAGAATTGAGATGATTTTATAAGTTTTGGTTTTCATAAATACATTATAAGGCCAAATGTCTGAAGATTGAGAAATTTTTTTCTATGTTCGGGAAGCTTCTATGTTGGGTGAAGATTGAGAGGTTCTTTTTGTGTGTGTTCACGAAGCTTTTGTGCTGGGATGCAATTCACCAATAGGTCTACAATCCCTCAACATTATGTTCTGTTTACCAAGATTGAGAGGTTTTCTTGATCTACTTCTTCTTTCTCTTTTTGGCAACTCCATTGTCTTCAAGTAAAGAAAAGGAACTGTTATATTATTTGTGCAAAAAGAAAGAAAACATCACCTTAATTTAATTTAGAGCGTCCATAATGAACAATGTATATTATTTACGCAAGAAGGAAGAAAACATCACCCTATTCAGTATACACATAAATATGTAATGGCATATTTAAATATTTAAAGAGTAGACGAAAAATGAAATGATTTACATGAAGCAAGTCATAAAGAAATAAAGGATTGATTCGTATACTAAAATCTATTTAATAACTAACAAATAATTAAGGTTCCTTAAACACATAATTCTATTTTTTCATATTATGTTATGGGAGCGTCTTAACTAATATAGCATGCATTACTTAATCACAAAAAATAATATTTAAATATTTAAAGGGAGCTACTCAGCAAATTAATTTGTGGCAGAGTATGCAACTTTTGCTCTGCTACAACCAATTCTTGAGTGGGGCTAGTTATTTGCTATTAGTAAATAATTTAAACTTTGATAAATGTACGAATATATAGGGTCGTCCTTTCCATATTCATATTTCATTTGAAGTTTCTTATGGTTGTCTTAATCTTGTACAAATACTTATCATTGAAGGACAAAAGTTGGGAAAGACAAACGTGCTCTGAAAGTTGCGAAAAGAAAGTTGGGGACCCATAAGAGGGCTAAGAAGAAGCATGATGAAATGTCAAACATTCTCTGAAAGATGAGGTTGTCATATGTTCTTTCATTGAAATTATAGTATCTTCGTTCATGATTCGCATGGGATTCATAAATTGGATAGTTAGTTCTTTAAGAATGACTTTTTGCTTATGTTGTTTTTTTAGTTACGCAGGGTTGGTGGAGTCGCCGACAAGAAGTGATATTAGATTGCCTAATTATGGTTTTATGGTGAACATAGGAATGTTGCATTTGCAGAGTGCATCTACCTGGTTAGGTATGCGTCATTGATTTCTTAACACAAAAATGATGACGAAGTAGAATTAAAATGTAGTGATGATTTTGGTTCCAATGTTATAAGGATAAATTTATGATTCCATTTTATTCTTGTGTTTGATTTGTTATTGGTTGATTGAAATGGGATAAATTGAGGTTAAATTATAATGCCCCAAATCTATAAAAATTTTAGGTGTGTATACTAATGTACTTTGTTGGTTAAGAATGCAACTAAACCTTAGTTGTTTTGAAAAATTATTAAGTAAACTTAGGTTATAAAAGTATGGTAAATATCTATTAACATGATAAATACTTGAAGCAATCTGAAGAAAATAGGAGGCGTCATTTAAATATTACTCCTGTAGTTTTCTGTTACTTTCGTTAGACTCCAAATTAGACTTATTGTTGCTCCATATTTTCGAAGCTTTCACATTGGATTTTCCCCCCTACCCTCTAACTTGAGTTCTATATTAGTAATTGACATTTCTATTTGCTCAATATGCAAACTACTTTTATTTAATACATGGGCATTGATTGTGATGACCTTAATAACTACTTCTTCATTTCAAGTTTTTTTTATAGATGAAAAAACCTTAGACTAACTGTAAATTATTCAAATTTCCATCAAGTAACCATGTTATTTATTCTGAATATAATAGTTTACCAAATTCCTTTTGTGTATGGGTGTATGGTACAGTAGGAAAGATGGTGCTTTTCGAAAAGAGACATTGTAGATTTAAGTCCCCATAACTTTAACTTTATTTGGAGCGTAGTCTGTGTATACGCTTAATTCACAAGTAACATTTTCAAACATGGTATAAGATTCTATTTTCAAATTTCGTGACTTCTAAAATTTGTTGTAATATAAGAAATTATAAAAGGTTATCTTGATAATTTAAAAAAGGTTATTATTTAAATATTACAGAAATGAATATTATGATTTTGAATGATATTTTTAAATTTTAAAATCATAATAATTAGAGCATGTAAAAAATCGCATATAAATTTATAACTTTATTTTATTTTATTGAGCTATTCGGCAAATTAATTTGTGGCAGAGTATGCAACTTTTGCTCTACTACAACCAATTCATGAATGAGGTTAGTTATTTGCTATTAGTAAATAATTTAAACTTTGATAAATGTAGAGATATAAAGGGTTGTCCTTGCCATATTCATATTTCATTTGAAGTTTCTTATGGTTGTCTTAATATTGCGCAGATACTTATCATTGAATTGAGATATTAAGCCTCAAAATCTGTTGGCATGTCATCTATTTTGTATTTTTTATATTATCTTGTGGGACATTAAGTTGTGTTTTATTTTTATGCTGAATATTTATGGTTGTGTCTATATATAATGATGTTATGTATTCAAGGTACATCTATTCTTCTGATATAATAATATTTTTCCCTGACAATCATGACAAAAAGTGACAGAGTCACTCTGTCGTATCTAGGTATTGCATAAAGTCAATTCTTCTTATATAATTTTTTCATGTTAGCTTGTGATATAATATTCTCCACAAAGTTAGAATTTGTTTATGCACCACTATGAATATATACAACATGTGCATTTGAATAGATGGATTACCGGCACTCTCTACATCAATCATAAGATGTGTAAACTATAAAAAAAGTGACAATTTGTAACAATTTTTTTACGAAGACTAAAAAAATTATCACTAAAAATAATTTTTTGTGAAGACTTAAAAGGATCGTCATTGAAAGGTATATTTTTAGTGAAGACTTAAATGGATCGTCACTGAAAGGTATATTTTCAGTGACGACCTACAATAATCGTCACTAAAAAATAGACTTTTAATGATGATTGTTTAAAGTGTTCACAAAAATATAATTTTTTAGTGACAAATTTGATATATCGTTACAAAATATATATCTTTTGTGACAATTTTTAGATCATCACTAAAAGCCAAAACTTACACCCTTTTAGGTCATCATTAAAAAAAAAATTATTAATTTTTAATAAATTTTTATAATTTAAATTGTTAACAAATTATTTTAAATTATTTTTATTTTTTAATAATTAAAGAAAAATATATTTTAAAAATTTAAGAATTACTTAAACTGATTGTTTGTCTATGATAGTTTTGTTGAAAAATTTTAAATTTTGTTGAAAAATTAAATATGAAATTAAACATATAATAAGAAAAAGAAGTCTACTTTTTTTATATATAGTAAAATATGATTAAATATGAAATTAAAATATATAATAAATTTTTTTAATATGGGATTAAAACATATAATAAAATTAAAGCATATAATTCAAAAAAGAAAAAATGGACTCTGCTTTATTCTCACGCTGCAATGCGCTAGCAAAAGGAAGCGGAAAAAGTTGACTCCAGCACGTACGCGAGCTCCAAATTTTCCCTCCTGCTTAAACCAGGCGAGTATTCTTCTTCTTTCTTTGGATTTTTTGTGTAAAGCCGAAATCAACCTCTCAATCCTCACCTCTCCTTCACCTCGGTTCTTGGAAGAAGTGCTCAGATTCGTGGGTGCTGGAGTTTGCTGTTTCTCGAGAAAAATCATTTGAAAATCAAGCCTCCTGTTTCTCATTCTCTCTCCGAGATTTTTGGCCTAAGTACCTGTTGTTTTTCCAAATAATTATTGTGATTATTTCTTAATTTTTGGAATTGGATGAAACCTCCGTTGGTTTCGCCTGTTCTCTGGCTTTCAGAAATCCAAAGCGTGGCACTATAGCTTCTCGTTCCTCGGGTTCGTCCCACATTTTTAAAATAACAGAGGTTCGCGCTGATCTATTGGTTTATCTCTTTTCTTTACTTTTTTTAGATATATTGTAGTTCAGTGCATTTATAGAACGTGTCAGTTAATAATGCAGCTGGGATTTGGAGTCATATATGCTCACAAATTGTTAAGAGTATTTTTTTGTCTTTTCCAAATTGGTATATCCATCTTCTTCCCCAAATCGTTCTTTCGTTGGTTCCTCCGAAAGTAGAGGTTAGGAAGGTGGGAAAAAAATTCATATAAACCATAATCACCTAAAATTTGGGTGAAAAAAAATTAATTCAACTATAGTGCCATCAAGCTATTTATTTTACTCTATCTTTTCATTGTAAGCTTTGTTTACTGGGGATTAACTTTTGGAGAGAGATTCATTATCCGAAAAAAAAACTTCTGGAAAGGGAACTGTTCAAGGACTTGAGTTGTTAGTTTTCCTCTTCATATTATAGTTATTTTTACACTCATGAGATTTATAATTCTGTGCATTCTTAGTCTAATTTTGGGACAAATTTCTATTCAGTATCTTTGGTTAAATTTCTCCTCCACATAAGCTTTAAAATTCTGTTGATTAAATTTGTGCTTATGAACATGTTTTCTTCTAGCAGTGTAGGCATCGTTAATCAAAAGGACGAGGGATCTCTTGAGTATCTAAAATGCAGGAGGAACGGGGAAAAGTGGACACTGACAACTTAGGTCAAGATGTTAACCAAATAGAAGCTTCAGGACGCATGCCTAAAGGTAATCAAAATACTGGCCCCTGCATCTGTTAAGATTATTTGTATTGCTCTTCAACCCTTTGGGCAACTCTAGATTTTAATTTTCTTTCAGGTAACCAGCTTGCATCTCTGGTGAAATGGATAAATAGTATGCTTCCTCACTTAAATCTTCCTTTAGAAACTTCAGAGGAGGATTGAGAGTGTTGTTGAGTGATGGATCTGCATTATGCATCATTTTGGATAAGCTAGTTCCTGGTTCAGTCGAAATTGTAGGAATGTCTTTCATTGTGTTATTCATTTTTATTGTGCTTTTATTATTATTATTATTATTATTAAAAATGGTTGTGTTTCATGAGTATCTGCGGGTGAAATTATGCTGGTGCTATTCATTTCCAAACTTTTTAATGCTATTTATTATACAATAGCTCTATTTTCTCTGTCTAGATGCAGGTGCTTCTATACATCATATTGGATATAAGTCTAATGAACT
Organism: Gleditsia sinensis; assembly: GCA_037074535.1. Taxonomy (NCBI): domain Eukaryota; kingdom Viridiplantae; phylum Streptophyta; class Magnoliopsida; order Fabales; family Fabaceae; genus Gleditsia; species Gleditsia sinensis. The sequence continues at coordinate 22,298,838 of CM073472.1, forward strand.
GTTCCAGTTGAATGGGGGACTGCATGTGGATCTTTTGCATGCTAAAATTATGGAATTACCAAAATCAAACAGTTTAGATGTAAGTCAACGAGGAGCTACTTAATGTTTTTGTCTGTCTCTCTTTCCCTCTCTTCTTGTGCTTAGTGCTGACCGTTAAATAAATTTTAAATTATATATGATGGACATCTATGCATTGTGTTTTTGCTACTGACTGTGATCCCCATACATAATTGAAATCTTTTCTGCAGAGTGCCTTAATTCAATCACTTTTCAACATAGGAAATAGGATTATGGGCAATATCTTTGAAAGAATGAATGGAGATGTGCCTTATGTAAGAGGACTGCATAACTTCTACATTAAATCATCAAAACTACTACTCCTTATTCTAGCATGATTAAATTTCATTGTGCCAGTGAGCAGTAGTTTTATTTTCCTCTCAATTGATATGTTTCTAGCCTCAGCGTGCAGCATGCCTGTTGATAAAAATTCTGCAACTGATTGAGTGGCGCTTTTAAAGTCAAGCAAAGAACCTGAAAAATGTGAAGCAAACATTTTTATGTTTTTTTTTTCCTTTGAGTTCTTGACAAATCATTGACATTGTTGCTTACCTACAGCAAAACAATCTTCTTAAGGCTTGTGAGGGGAAGTACCTATCAAGAATAAATGCACTCGAAACCCTTGTGGTAGGGACAACTGAGGAGAACAAGGTACGTTTTTTTTTTTAATTTAATTTTCTTTATGGATTTGGATGAATGCCTTCTGCATTTTTTTTTTATTTTCTAAATTAATATTAAATTGGCTCTGCTTTCTGCAGGTTGTTATAAGTTGGTTTCAGCAGTTAAAGGTGCAAACTGATCTATAGCTGCATTATTTATTTGAAGATGATGGAAACAACCTATCACTAGAAATTCTAGGTTTTTGTTAGATTTTAATAGTGTTATTGTTTTTAAAATTTTTTGCATTCAATAAGACTAAGTGTTTGACATGAATTCTTTTTTTTTTGTTCTATCATACAAATTCTTATATAATTAAGTGTGATGCTCTTAATTTGGTTCATCAAATAGTTATAAATAAAACCAACCATTGGTTTTTACTTAACAGCTTAAGCTTTCAGTTAGAATTGGTCCTTGACACAACTAATGGTTATTTTGACTTAATAGTTGAAACTGACAAGCATAATGCCTATATCGTTTGTCATCTAATGTAGCAAAGGATATCCATTGATCATGAACTATTATGGTATTGTTAACTTGTCCATCACTGTGTCATGCAATTGGGGAAAAAAATATAAGTAATTGTTGTGGAAAAACAAAGGATGGTTTGATTTACATCTCAAATGTTTGGAGCTATGGAAGAAAAATGATACGTGTAGTCTTTTCGACTTGCAATAATCATTTGTATCTTCAGCTTGCTATGCAGCTTGAGAAAACTAAATTGGAGGAGAGGAAGAAACTTGAAGAGCAGGATGTTGCTCGAGTAAAGAGAGACAAAGTTCGTACTGAAATTGAGATTTCAACACTGAAGCAAGAATTGGAAACAACTAAATAGGCACATGAAGAGCATTGTTTGCAGATAGAATTTCATGCTAATGAATCTAAAGCTCATTATGAGAAGAGTATGGGGGAACTTGAGTGTCACTTTGCTCGTTCAAGGAAGCAAGTAAAGGAATTGGAGGCCTTTTCGGAGTGCAGATCTTTGAAATGGAAGGATAAGGAGCATACCTATCAGAGTTTCATAAATGACCAATTTGGAGCTTTCCAGGTATGCATCTTTGTTCATTTTACTTGCATTATAGTTTCATAATGAGATCTCTTAGACCAATTGGCCTAAAATTTGATCTAATTGTCCCAATTTTCATGATTGAATTCCAATAATGTGAACTTTGTTCAAGTTTGAGCTGAACATGCTATTGGACAGGTTGGAATAAAATTCATTCTTTGGCCTTTCTCTACCAGCTGAAACTTATAGATTAAGTTGTTCTTTTACAAAAAGCCCCCTACTTAGTGACTCGCTTAGATTCCTATGTTAGATGTAGCTTAGTTTGTTAAATATACTGATTTAGCTCAAACTAACTGTGCTCTTTGTCTTCAGTCTCCTGAATCCCTATGAGCACCTTTCATTAATACTATGGGATATATCTATATACCTGCATCTAACTCAAATTGAATTAAAGTTTTAAGCCAATTGATGTTCAAGAATCAGCAAGTGTTATTGTTAACAAAATTGAATCTTATAAGTTGCTCTGAAAAAATAGAACAAATATTTGTGTGAAATGAAATTTCAAAATCTATTTTGTGCTCGAGGGTCTGCATAGATTCAATCTTATGAGCTGGCTGGTGTACATATTTTGTTTCCATTTAAAAGGCTAAATGGTTGTAAATATAATTTGAAGAGTTTGGATGAATTTGTAGATATGCATTCTTTTTTCTTTCTATTTTTTTAATATAAGAAATAGAAGTTATGAAAAGCTTCTTAGGGGCTGTTTATGTTTTTTGTTATGAAATTTAGTGCTGCCACATGTTTTTAGGTTATCTTGAACAACAACAACAACAACTAAACCTTTTCCCACTAGGTGGGGTCGGCTACATGGATCAAACGGCGCCATAGTGGCCTATCATGGATGAGATCAATAGATAAGTTATTAACTATTAAATTATTTTTAATAGTTTCACTTATTATTTTCTTCGGCCTCCCTCTACCTTTAATTATTGGACTATTCTCTATACGATCAACTCTTCTCACTAGGGCTTCTGCATGTCTTCTCCACACATGACTAAACCAGCTTAAGCGAGATTCAACCATCTTCTCCACAATAGGTGCTATCCCAACTTTCTCTCTAATGCACTCATTTTTAATCATATCTCTTCTGGTGTGTCCGCACATCCAACGCAACATTCTCATCTCTGTAACGTTGAGTTTATCTTCATGTTGTCTTTTAACCGCCCAACATTTCGTACCATATAATATAGCAGGTCTTATAGCCGTACGATAGAATTTTCCTTTAACTTTGAGCGGCACTTTTTTATCACAAATGACACTCGAAACTTTCCTCCATTTCATCTATCCAGCTTGAATCCTGTGGTTTACGTCCTCCTTTACTTTACCGTCATTTTGTATAATGGACCCAAGATATTTAAAACTTGTAACTTGTTTTAATATATAGTCTCCAAGTTTCACTTCTATATTCGTATTTGTTCGTCTCTTACTAAAACTACATTCCATATATTCTGTTTTATTTTTACTGATCCGAAAACCATGTGTTTCTGAAACTTGTCTCCATGACTCTAACTTCATATTTATTTCCTCTTTCGATTCACCAACTAAGACTATATCATCTGCAAAAATCATACATTGAGGCCCCAACTCTTGTATATGTTCAGTAATTGCGTCCAAAATCAAATTAAAAAGATACGGACTCAGAGAAGACCCTTGATGTAGTCTAATAGTTGTGGGAAAATCCTTTGTATCTCCATTTTGTGTTCTCACGCAAGTCGTTATTCCGTCGTACATGTCTTTGATTGCTCGAATATACGCAATACGTACTCCTTTCTTTCTAAAGCCTTCCATAGAATCTCTCTTAACACTCTGTCATATGCCTTTTCCAGATCAATAAAAATCATATATAAATCTTTCCGTCTGCTTTGATACCTTTCCATCAATCTCCGTAGTAAATAAATTGCTTCTATAGTTGACTTTCCTGACATAAATCCAAACTGATTCTCTGTAACTTGAGTCTCTTGTCTTAATCTTTGCTCAATGATCTTCTCCCATAACTTCATAGTGTGGCTCATGAGTTTAATCCTCCGATAGTTAGAACAATTCTGTATGTCTCTTTTATTTATATATAGGGATTAAAGTACTTCTCCTCTATTCATCCGGCATTTTCTTAAATTTCATTATCACATTAAACAACCAACTTATACCCTTCCTTCCTAAACTTTTTCACACCTCAATATGTATATTATCAGGTTCTACTGCTTTGCCATTATCCATTCTCATATATATATATATATATATATATATATATATATATATATATAAACACATAATTATTGGTCTTATTTAATTTGTTTTAATTTTGTTATTTTTGAGTATTAATTTGCTATTGTGTGTCATTGACAGGGACAAATCCTAATAGCTCCAACGGGTAGTGCTGTACCAAGTTTTATAAGTAATGTAGCACTAATATCTCCAAATGAACCACCGGATTGATTGTAGCACCAGTATTTAATAGTTTTCTTGTTATGTGTAATATTGTCAGTTAATTGACATTTTGTAATTGATTACAATGTTATAGTTGAAATTATTCTATATATATTTTTATTATTTCTTTTTATTCTTTTTTTTTTCATTTTTTTATTGCAAATGAAATAATACATGCAAAAAAAAATTTAACAAAAAGGATTTAGAGACGACTTTAGTCGTCACTAAAACCTCAATATTCGACTCCCTTTCAGTGACAATTTTATAAAGGTCGTCACTGAAAATAGATTCAGTGATGATTACATTTGTCGCTAAAAGCCATAAATTTAGTGACGACTTCAATATGTCGTCACTGACAGTTGTCACTAAAACTAATCATCATAAGACACTTTTTGTGACGACTTAACAAAGTCGTCACAGATTCACTTTTTTGTGACGACTCTAGTGGTCACAAAAACTCTACTTTTTAGTGACGACCTTTGAAAGGTGGTCACTAAAAATACATTTTGTAACGACTATAGTCGTTATTGAAAACTATAATATTTATTCGATAAATTCATTTTGTGACGACTTTAAAATTTTTTGTGATGCTTTTAAAACTGATAGCGAGTTTTAGTGACGACTCAAAAGTCGTCACAAAAAATCTTTTGTAACGGCTGAATTTGCAACGAGGTTGTGACGACTTTAGTGGTCACAAAATCTTGATTTTCTTGTAGTGGTAATATACTTTGCTAAGTCATGCATGAAGCTATTAAGTCAAAGCATCCTTAAGAAAAAGAGAATTAAGCAAATTTTAATAACGCATAAACTTCTTGTAGATATAAAAAAAACAGTTAGCCAAGGGAAGAGTTAAAATTGAGACGTAAAGAGTGTATGAATGCTTACTAAAGTATTTACTGCTGCTAGCCTAACTGAAATAGTTCAGATATAAGAAAACTAATGTTTCTTCTTAATGAGTAGTATTTTTTTAAGGATAAGTTAAATTACAACAACTTTATTGACAAAGCTTACTACAATAGAAAATATATAAAATGAATAAAAACACTTCATTGAAAAATCCTATTACTAGTTAAATATTTTTAGAGTTGAAATGCTATTAGACAAAAACAAAACAGCAATCGAAGTATGAGAAGTGAAAACAATAGGAATAACCAATGCACTTTAAGCCAAAAAACAACATTATCAATCTCAATAATATACACAACAAGCTTTTATCCTTTGTCTTGCCATAACATAAATTGAAACCAAATGATGGTAGGTTTGGCCAAAGTGGAGAAAGTTGGGGTGGTGGACGGGATTATGGTTGCTAGATGGTGCTGCCTTAATCCTAATCTGTTAACATTTTATTCTTAACTTACATAAACATTCTTTTACCCACTACATATCAAGGTTCGATATTTGCTTAAGTTTTAAATCTCCAATTCATTTAAATTGTGTAAAAAGGCTTAAAATTTGTGTCACCTAATTCATTTAAATTATTTTTTTAAATTAGGAATCAGAGCCAAGGTCTTAATTATTGTGCTTAACTACTAGATTAAAGATCCATAGGTGATTGGAAATGTCTCATCTTGCACACCTGGAAGGACACTCCAACACTAGTCCACCTTTCTTCACTAGTAATCATTACACCCATTAGAAGGGTACATAGTAAGAAAATTTTCAACCAATCAACCAACTATCTAGCTTGGCAAGTTGTTGTCAAGGACCAAAAATTCTAAAGAGAATAGTTGACAACCAATGGGTAGTCAAAATTAAGGAAGAATGGAATAAAGAAGATATAACCATGATAATGTTGTTGTTTGAAGATATACATTTGCTTCGTAGATAATTGTACATGCACACTATAAAAAGGGGGGGGGGGAACATTTTTTTAATGAAAAATTATTTTTTTCTGTATTAAGTTTTCTTGCTATCTTAAGAATTATTATTCTTTAAGGGGAACAATATTTGAACAACATGGCACAAGACCTATGAAGTAGGAAGTTTTGGCATGACATCCATGCTTACTGATTATTTTCTAACAAGTTAATTTTTAGAAGATATGAACTAACAGTATTGCCACCCGTCACAACAAGAGTCAAAATTTTAGTAACCACATTAACCAAACATTCCAGCACAGTGATAATTTCAAATAGGAATCGTAGAGCAAATTGTATGGGGCCTATATGCCTCATCATAAATTGTATATTCTATAATTTTTTAGATTTTATTAAATTTCTTTTTTTGTTACATAAAAAAAGAATGTGATTAGGAAGAATCAAGCTAGGCTTATTGTTAGATTGAAATGCAAATTGAATTTCTAAACTTTGTAAAAGAAAATGAATATTTGAGAGATACAATTAATTAGTCTATATCTTGCGTTTAAAATATAAAATATCATTTGAGAATTAGTGCATTGAGAGACTTAAATATGTAATACCAACATTGATTTAATCACATCATGATTTAAAGTACATGATTTAAGCATATCATTTGGCCATGCAAAGGGTTGAACTTTTAGTATAATTAAGACTTGATCAAAGATGGGAAATTGTAATAATATTGTGGATTGCCATTTTGCAACATTTCCAAGTAGCATAACATTGTAAGTATAGGTAATTGGGCCATCTTGTGCTATTCTTGATCATATCATAATTCTAATCCCACTTTTTTTTTTTCATTTATTAAAGAAATAGGTTAATAGACTACATACCATCCAGGAACCACATTCCTAGTATGCCTAGATATGCTTTATAGCAAATGAAGAAGACCTTATCATTAGCAATCTTATTTGTTTATAGTTATGTTTGTAAACAAGGATTTAAGTTTGGCACTATCATCTCATAACGGAGTAAGTTCTTCTAACAAAATCGTGTGCAATTGCATATTTTCTACTATACGTTGATTAATTGAAGATTGAAACATTTTTTTTTGGTTGAAAAAGGTTATTAGTGGACCAAGAAGTGTAAGAGTTATTGGTGAACGAAACTCAATAGAAAGTAAGTTAAACAGTTGTAAAACTTTATTAATTCACAACTATATTTTTCGAGCTTAGGATATTTTTGTATGTGTCGTATTCTAGAAGGAAAGTGTCCAATTTAAATTATCATAGGCTTGAATGTGCATTGACATGCTATGTGATACATGAAAGTGAATTGAATAATGTGCATGGCAAGTAGCAGAGTTGAGTGTAAATGATATGCCTAATAAATAGCAATGTTGGCTCCATGCTCACTAATTGACTCTTACTAGCCATTTTCTAAGATTCAAGGCATGAACAATGTCAACGCCTTCTATTTCTTTAACTTTCTACTCTTCATATGCCCTAAAGCCACTCTTGAACATGATAGATAAGTTATCATGTTTGAGTTAGTGGTTGAAGGCTATCATAACAAGTTTTGATCTTAAGAATTCTTTATTTATGCTCTCTTCTGTTGATATGCCCTAAACCCTAAGAATTCACTTACGGTCTATTGGTGTAATATGTTCTCATTCTAATAATAATTTTATTCCACCATGATCTCAGCTGTACTACTTTTGTCAACATGATCCTATTCCATTCTAGCAACACACATACACTTTATCTCATCCAAATATATTGTTTCTCTTCTCCAATCACTCATATTCACTCTAATAAATTTTGTAGACAATATTATGGACAAAGTTGGTTAAATGTTTGGAATAGAATTGATCCCATATACATCCAAGGGGTGGATCATTTTCTCAAGTGGGTATACAGTGAAATAATGATAGGAAGCAGAATTAGGTGTCTATGTAAAAATGTAAACATGTGGTGTTCAAGGTTAGACATGAAGTACAGTATGATTTATTGAAGAATGGTTTTTTGAAGTCTTAAAAATTTTGGGATCTTCATGGAGAAGTTGTATGGATGACTTCAAATCCTCCTGGTGAAGGTAATATTGTTGAGAAGAACGATATGGATAGGATGATATATGATGCATACAAATTTGTGAACACAGAGGAGCTAAATACTAATATAAACGCTGAAGAGCTAAATGTGCATGCAAAGAAGTTTTACCAATTATTGAAAGATGCCGAAACAAATTTATATCCAAATTGTGACAAGGTGTCAAAGTTATCATTTATTGTTAGGCTACTTAATCTGAAGTATCTTAATCATTGGAGTGATAAGTCTGTGGACATGTTCATTGGAGTGATAAGTCTATGGACATGTTAGATTTATTTAAAAAATTCTTGCCAAGGGAGTCCAAGTACCCAATTCCTACTATGAAGCCAAGAATGTTATTCAAGACTTAGGGTTAGACTATAGAAAAATATATGCATGTAAGAATGATTGCATTCTATACATAAAAGAACATTCCAATGCATAATCATTCCCTAAATGCAAGTTGTCCATATGGAAATCAAATGGACACAAAGGCAAAAAAGAAGCACACAAAGTTCTTTGATTTTTTTTCAATAAAGCCTAAGTTGTAAAGACTGTATATGGAAGGACATACTGCTAAAGACATGAGGTGGCACAAGGAGGAACATGTTGATGATGGTGTGCTAAGGCACCCAGCTGATTCCGTTACTCGAAAGTCCTTTGATGAACAATACCCTGATTTTTTAGTTGACCCTAGAAATGTAAGAATAGGTTTAGCAAGTGACAGATTCCAACCATATCAAAACATAGTACCATACCATATAACTTGCCTCTTTGGAAATGCATGAAACAACCATACTTCATTATGATACTTCTTATCCCAAGCTCAAAGTCTATGAGAGATGATATAGATGTATATTTGGAACCAATAATAGAGGAGCTGAAAGAATTATGGGAGTTAGGGGTAGAGACATATAATGCTCATTCAAAGTCAAATTTCAGTATGCAAGCCACTATCATATGGACAATAAATTATTTTCCTAAATATAGTAATCTTTCAAGTTGGTCAAAAAAAAATTTGACATGTCCTTGTTTCCACAAACATACCTACTATATCGTTGAGAAGCAAATTATATTACATGGGGTATCATTGCTTCTTGCCAGCCAATCATCCATGGCATCGGAATAAGAGGGCATTTGATGGTAAAGTAGAAAATAATGTTGCTCCTACGTATTTAACTAGTGAAGAAGCACTTGAACAACTAAAACTCTTATCGAGTGCGACATTTGGAAAAGGCAACAAGCAAATATGAGACCAATTGAGTGTTGCTTATAATTGGAAGAATATTATTTTCTTCAAAATGCCTTATTGTAAAACAATTTTACTACAACATAATCTTGACATCATGCACATTAAGAGAAATATCAGATAACATTGTGTCAACAGTAATAGATATTGCTAAAAAGACAAAGAATACAGTAAATAGTCTATATAATTTTACGGACTTAGGAATCAGGCCACATTTGCACCCTATTAATGATAGAAACAATATTTTGCTACCAGTAGCAAGTTATGTGCTATTGCTATAAGATAAGTTAAAAGTTTGTAATTTTGTTGGCTCGCTTAAAGGTTCCCAATGTATTTTTCTCAAATATTTCAATGTGTCCATATATTAGAGAAAAATATATTTGGATTGAAATGTCATGACCATCACATATTGTTGCAGGAACTATTTTCAATCATAATTCATGGATTGTTACCTAAGAAAGTGAGTGATCCCATAATAGATTTGTCACAATTTTTCAAGATTCTGTGCTTAAAGTGTTTAACTGTGGAAGACTCGAATTTCATTGAAAAAATTGCCATTACATTATGTAAACTAAAGAGTATGTTCCCTGTGGCATTCTTTGACTTCATGGTTCACTTGCCAGTTATATGTTATTGGCATAAAATAAGTTAAAATTTTGTAATTTTTTCACTCACTTAAAGGTTCTCAATGCATTTTTCTCAAATATTTCAATGTGTCCATATATAAGAGAAAAAGATATTTGGATTGAAATATCACGACCATCAAATATTGTTGCAGGAACTATTTCCAATCATAATTCATGGATTGTTACCCAAGAAAGTGAGTGATTCCATAATAGATTTGTCATAATTTTTCAAGATTCTGTGCTTGAAGTGTTTAACAATGGAAGACTTGGATTTCATTGAAAAAATTGCCATTACATTATGTAAACTAAAGACTGTGTTCCCTCTAGCATTCATTGACTTTATGGTTCACTTGCTAGTCCACTTGGCAAGAGAGGCAAAGATCGCTGGGCTTGTTTAGTACCGATGGATGTACTCAATTGAAAGGTAACATTATTTGACTTGTACCTAAGCTTTAGTCATTTCTAATATTAGGTACCATATTAATTTTAACTCATTTTTGTAGATATCTATGCACATTAAAATCATATGTTCGTAATAAAGCTTGTCCTAAAGATTCAATCACTGAAGGTTATTTAGAATATGAAAGCCCCACCTTCTGCTCAAGATATTTGAGCAATATTCCAAAAAAAGTTCAATAGAGTTCTAAAGAATGATGATGTGAACATGATAGTATGTGGGATGTCAATATTTAGTCAAAGTGGACAGTCAAGTGATGTAGCCAAATCTATTATCTTATCTAACAAGGAATTTGATCAAACTTGTCTATCGTGCTACAAAATTGTGAAAAACATTTGGCCATTACTAGAGCAAGTCAACTATAGTTTGCTAGCAATTAAATTATTAGTAGGGTAAATTCTAATAGATGAAATGACATAATTTGTAAAGAGCACAAATTAGAGCTTGAAACAAAAACACAAACATCAAATGTTGATTCAAGGCGTATGAAAGTTTTTCAAATGGTTTAATTTCCAAATAAGTGTAATCCAAATTAGGTCAACCATTACATTATATTATTAGACATGTTATAACCTCTCAATCAATGGATTTAGATTTCATACAAGAAACCTTGAATCCCAAAGAGAAACTCAAAATAATAGGATTCTTAAGAAAAGAGATGATTCAGATCCTGAGAAGAAATATTATGGTGTTCTCAAAGATATTTATGAGTTTCCTTAAGTGGACGATAGGAAAATATACCTTTTCAAGTGTCATTGGTGGGACGTTGCTCATTTGAGAAGATGATATAAAGTTGAAAAATATGGATACACAAGCATGAATACTTGATCTTCATTGAATACGAATGAGCCATTTGTTATGGTATTGCAAGCAAAATAAGTATTCTATTTGGATTATATCATCGATAGAGAATGGCTTATTGTTGTGAAAATAAATCCCATGACCTTTTTAACATGCCCCATAAAGATGATGAGGGTGACTCATTATGTGCTAAAGATGCATACCAACAGGAGGATGTTAAACATAATGAGTTCATTCACAATGAGGACTAGGATGACATTGCAGTGATATTATGTAGGGACATTCAACCTTAAAGTGTTAGTGATCAAAGTCAAGCGAGAAGTGTTAGAGAAGTTGATTTCATCAATGATGATGAAAAATATGAGATATGTACGAGAAAAGTGATGAAAGACAATTTTTATCTGAAGACTCTATGTGAAATGCCATAGAATGTAAATTGTGTATATACTGCTTGACTATTGTGAATGTACATTACTATTGTAATATACACTTAGCTGGCACCTAAGTTTGTAATTATTCTTTATTTTTATAGCTTGAATTAATTATTCAAAGTAATATTTCCATTGCACATCAAGTTTTGTATTAGATTCCTTGCATTTTATCACTGAATCACTTAAACTGACAACTTAGTCTATAAGTTGCAACAGGTTGATTTAAAGATGGTAGGAAGAGGAAAAGGCAGACAATGATTTTATGGGTTTAAAGGTGTTTCACAAGCTACTCCTAATGTAGGAACTCCATAGTTGTGTATGTAACCACACCATGAAGAGAGCCAGGCACAACTTACTAGACGAACTTCTCAGCGTCCAATTAGTACTGTAGGTAGTCAAATTAAAAACTTTACACTTGTTAATTGAGGTTTACTATGTGGTTAATACACTATTGTCATGTGATTCACAGCTTCTTGCAACAGAGCTAAGAATCTTAGGGGATCATACAAATGTTTTTCAATTAACTCAAAGATGAAAAATGAACAAAAAATCCAAATTGAGATCCCTAACAATATCTCAAGTTGTGGAAGAAGGATCAAGAAAGCTCATCAACTACATTGGACATATCACATGATGTACTTGTCCATTGAATGAAAGGTATTGGACTAAAATTTAGGAACAATGTGGATACTAGATCTTGTTGAAAGTAAATGTTATAACTAGCATAATCATACTTATATATCCATATTCACTTTTTAAATTTAACATCTCTAGGTTCATTATTGTAGAAAAAATTTAAGGTTAGTACAAGTATGGAATGGAGATTTGATGCATTCATCAATGTCCCTACATAAAGGTTGTACAAAACATGGAGAAGTCTCTTACATAGCTTCTATGCCAAGTATAACACTGATGAAGAAAGACTAGCACATATACCTTCAGCAATCATTGACGACGAATGGAAGCACTTGGTCAGTTATTTTGGCTCATATGTCTTTAAGGTATTATGTAATAGCTTAATTTGCTTTCTAATATGAATTGTGTTTTGGAGATTGAATATGCAGTTGATTATAGGGAAAAAGTTCAACAAACGCAAAAAATGGGGCCAAGCTGACAACAAAACATATGTGTTGTTCATAATCGTTTGCTGAATTTGAGAAATCAACGGTGACATTTTAAAATTACCTATTGTTATACATATTTTTGTTGTGTATGTTTTCATTCTACCATTGTGTATTCATGATGTTTTTTCGTAGAAAAATCCTAAAATTAGAGAGAAGGCACCGATTGAGAAGATATAGGAAATACAACATACCTGTAAGACTAAAGACAGAGAGTTAATATGGTCAAATGCAAAGTCCAAAGAAGATGCATACTTTAATTTTATTAATTTTTATAACTTTTAATTTATATTTTTGTCTTATTCTGAATACATACTCAATTTAAATATAGGGCCAACTTTAAGAAATTGTAGCAAAGTAGTCACAAGAAGACGCTTCTGGTTTGAGCAGCAAAGAAATCTTGACTCAAGTTTTAGGTCAAAGGACAGGGTATGTTCACGAAAAAGGATATAGTGCTAGACCTCCTTTCAAGAAAACCTCTATCTAAATCATTCCCCAACATCTTCAAGAGTAAAAGAAGAAAATACATGAAGAAGTTACTATAAAACTACATGGGGAGATGCATGAAGAGATGAAATTATGAGAAGAAAAGATGCACGCAACATTGCAAGCATAATTTGAAGAAATGCTACAAGCACAGATGGCCTCTCCAATCACATCTCTTCAATAGGTAATTTTGTATGTTTGTGCTTTTATATTGATCACGACTTGATGATTAAAGCTATCAAAATAAGATTTTAATCATTTACAACCTATAAAGTGAGAATACAAGAATGAATGATGTATAATGTATAATAATTGATTTATTCCTGTCAAATTTATAAATTTTGAAATGGTCTAGGTATTGCTTTTCTTCATTTCTATTTGATTTTGTGTTGGAGTTTGCTAGAAGGTAAAGAAGTAAGGCAAGCAGTTTAGGTAACCATTACTCAATTGTTGTGTGTCCATCCTAAATCCTCATCATCCATTCACCAGCATTTTAAGATAGTTTTCTATGCTTATACTGTTTAATTATTCTTTTGGAAGATAAAAAATGCTTAATCTTTTCAGGTATAAGAGAATTGTATGTGGAATTGCAAGCAAGAAATAACCATTTTTATGCAGAATTCTTTTTAGGTTATCAATAGGAGAACAAATCTCCAAAACTAAACACAAAAAGAACCAAAAAGAGAACACCTAAACAGAAACATCATGAAGCATTAAGGAGACTTACGTATCTGCATTTACAAGCAACATTTATTATAGTTACTATAATGATTAACATTGCCATATACCATCGCTCTTGAAAAACTTGTTGATGTTGATGTTTATTTCGTATTCTTTTAGTTGTAAACTAACAAAATAAAAAGGAACTCTTGAGAATGTTACTCTTTAAGTAATGATGTTCCATTTGCAAGTTTAACACGTTGAAATGACTCTCTACTTAGGCGATTTTGACCTCATTCATTGCATATAAAAATAGGGGTGAAAAAAAATAAAATTAGGTTGTTTTGACTCTACTTAAATTTCAATGCTTATGGAAGTTGGTCTCAGACCTTTAATTTTAAATGATTAAGTTTGGGCCTTGGGAGTGGTGAGAAATCTCCCGTTGAAACATGTATTTCCTTGTTATATGGTGCTATTGCTGTGGTGATATTATCTTTAGGATGGATTTCAATAATTCATTTTGCATGTCATATTTGTATTCACATTTTATCTCATTTCTCTTAGTTTCATGTGAGGAAAACAAGGTTGCATAAGTCAGCATTAATAATGATGGCATTGTTATTCCTTCTATAGGACTCTTTACTTCTTAAAACTTAAGGGTTAGACCATTTATTTCAATAATGTTTTTATTTTGAACTACGTGTTGCTTAATGAATTGAATGGTATAATTCTTAATAGTAGCTAGTATGTCATGCATCAATCATAGATTGTTGTTTTGACTCATACTAATCATACAATTTCTGCTTCTCTCTAGAAAATTGTTATTGAACTTGTGCGCTTAAAAGCCTACCCCTTTTCCATTACTATGTTTATAAGTGTTTGTGCATTTTCTTTTTTACATCAATGGGTGTTTTCATGTACATAAATGTCATGTTGGTTTGTATTACTAGCATATTGAATCTAAATTTTATGTTGAAAGCCCAAAACCATTTCATCATTTAGTAATTGTGAAGGTTGATGTTCATTATTTCCCTTCATTATAGCTAGGTCTATGGCTTCAACCAGCTCCTTGACTATGCTTAACATTCAATATTTTTTGCATCTGTCTACTGGATTGGTGGTGTTACTTTGTGGTTATGAGGGGTAAATCACCCATAATTTACATTATATTGAGGTTACTCTATCTTTATGTTCTCCTGCTGAAATGCCATTATATGATGAAAGCTATTTGGCTTAGTGAATGTTCTATATGATGAGATTTCAATATAATATTTTCTATTTTCTGCATCTATATATTTGATTGGTGGTGTGACTTTGTGGTTACAAGGTGGAGGATCTGCCATTAATTTACATTATGTTGAGGTTACTCTATCATTATGTTCTCCTGCTAAGATGCCATTACATTATGAAAGTTATTTGGCTTAGTGAAATTAGATTGGGGGATGATAGTACTTAGAAAAGGAGACAATAGCAAAACATATTTGGTTGGTGCATTTTTCAAGTAAAGATTTATTTCTTCCATTAGCATTCACCTAGCAACTTTTAAAAGTGGATGGAGATCATAAAATGAGAACCACAAAATTGTTGGCATCAGTGGAGCAGTAGTTATTTAGTTTAGATAAAGGAATGGATATGATTTGGAAGGAGGACACCCAAAAAAAACCGATATATGTTTTGAATGTTTGATCATTTTTGGGATATTGACCTCTCAAAACAATGGTTTCTTATAGATATATAGATATATGGGTTAATTAGTTATGTGTGTATAAATAAGAGATTATAAGAATTTAACAGTAATGTGAATTCATTATTTGAGTAGAAATATATTAGGATGTGTTTGTAAATTCTAGTTTTTATTAGATTTAGTATTAGTGAGAGATGACTTATATTCTACCTATGTTTTAATTATTATTCACTTCAATAATAATAACACTCAAGCTTAGACTCGATGATTTTATTTTTTATTTTTATATATATACAAAAAAGTAGGACTTGTTTTATAAATAAAGCAATGTTTTCATCCTATATTTGTAGCTGGGGCAGGCATGCAAATCTCACAACAGTGTATGAGTATCCTTCGAAGACAACCACCATCAATGCTTTATTTAATTTGATTTTGAATGTTAAAAATCATTGAACTGTATATATATATATATATATATATATATATATATATATATATATATATATATATATATATATATATATATATATATATATATATATCTATCTGTGTGTGTGTGTGTGTGTGTGTGTGTGTGTGTGTGTGTGTGTGTGTGTGTATAATCACTGTTACTATTTAATTTACTTTTATTTTGATTTACCTTCGAGTATTAATTTGTTATTGTGTGTTATAACCATAAATAAATTTCAATAGCTCTAACGAGTAGTGCTATACAAAGTTCTACAGTTAATGCAGCAACAATATCTTTAAGAGAACCACCAAATTGATTGTCTTAATTTGTCAATATTTTGTTATGTGTACTATTTTTGGTTAACTGACATTTGGTAATTATTTACCAACAAATATTGGTTACAGTTGACATTATCCCAATATATATCATTTTATTACTTCCTCTAGTTTTTAATTTCCTTTTCCATTACGCTTTATTATTTTGTGTAAATGTAATTATAAATATAAAAAACTAATAGAGAGGATTTATTGACGACTTATTCATCACTGAAACCTTCCATTTAAGATACTTTCAATGATGATTTTATTTGTCACTAAAACCCTCCATGCAAGATAATTTTAGTGACGACTCTAATTTTAGTAACATTCAATGACTACATTCACTAATCGTCACTAAAAAAGGATTTTGTCGTAACTTTCATCGTGACTGAATGGTTTTTTTATCCCATCTTTAGTGATGACTTTTTATGGTCATCATGGAAAACACAACCAGTGATGACCAAAGCCATCATTGAAACCCTTATTTTGCAATGACTTTATGGTGATAGTGATTCTTTTTATGGATTTCAGTGACGACTTAAGTCATCACAGAAAAACTTTAGCAAAAGTTGTATTTGCAATGAAGGTGTGACAACTTTTTGACTTTCTATGACGACTTTAGTCCTCATAGAATCCTAGTTTTCTTGTTATGCTTGTTTGCTCTATTTCAAATATAAAACTTTGAATTGGCATCTTGAAAAAAATATTAACTTCTAAATTGTGCAAAGCTTTTACAAAATCTAATATTTTTCATTTACTGCAGGTTTAATTTTTTAAAAGCACCTAATTAATCCCCTTTTTGGGTGTTTAGCCATTTCTAACACGTGATAACAAACCTTAGGCTCTTAATTAAAGACTTAATATCTCTAAGAGTAACATGGTTGGTACAGGTGATAGAATTTTGCTTGAAGGTTATTCTATTAACAAAACACCTTATTTTAATGACCAAAATTACACATATTGGAAGCTAAGAATAAAATTACTTATTGAGGTTGTTGACTTGATTTTTGGATGTTATTGAAAGTGGTCTCTTTATTCTTACTATAGTTGAAGGGAACCAAACAATACCAAAACCCAAAACAACATGGATTGAAGAAGATAGGTGGAAATTCCAGCTAAATGCCAAAGCAAAATTCATTATTACATATGTTTTAAGTGAAAATGAGTATTTTCAAGTTTCTAATTGTAGCAATGCTAAAGAATTGTGAGAATCTTTAGAAATTCTTATGAAGGAACTAGTGAAGTAACAAAATCAAGAATAAACACCCTCACACACCAATATGGATTTTTTATAATAAAGAGTGGTGAGTTTGTAACGCCCCAATTTTACGTTACGTGAAACAAACATTTTTTTTTAGCAATCAGATATTCTCCATAAAGATGTATAATTCAATTCTTTATCATAAAAATATATACATATAGGTTCTCTCATGTATACACAATATATAGATCAAGTCTATAAATATCAAAGTACAACAAAAGTCGGGATCCTGCCTGTAGCGTTCAGAACACACTCTAGAATACAAACACAGTATAATTCAAAAACCATGAGCCTTGGAAGCAATGTAGACTCACCTAAAGAATATGTCACCTAACCGATCACCTATCTACAGGATCAGACTTTATATTCTTATATAAAAAAATATAGAAATATCGTGTAGTAAGTTTAACAACTCAGTGAGCAAATAATTCCTTCTATGACCTCTTAGGTAAGTATATGGATTATTTGTATTTTAAAATTTATCACAGAAAATACACTTTAGAAGTACATTCATATGAGACTTGTATTTCAAATATTTTTAACTCAAAGGATATTCAGATATTCAAAACCATATGCAGCACGGTATGATCATTAAATAAATATTATTATGCTTAACTGTATAAGCTATAGTAAAATATCAAAATTAAGAGACAAAATCATCACCTTTAATCCACCTACCTCACTCAGCGATTTGGCACACTTAATTTTAAAATATAACCTACCTCACTTAGCAATCTGGTCAATGCAATGAAAACATAACTCATTTGCTATACGCATAGTGATCGGTCGACTACAGTCACAATAAGTAATCAGGGAATATGAGTTCATCACCATTTTATCTCCCCACATTACCACTGTCACCTAGTTGGAGCGGCTCTCTCCCGGCTCACTCGGGCTAATAGGGCATCCCCTATTAGGTATCGTCACAAGCCATACAACCCGTCGATATTCATCCATATATATATATATATATATATATATATATAAATGCATATTCGTCAAATGCAATATAAATTTATCAAGCAACTCACCATAAGCTTTACGCTTGCCATAATTATCAAGAAACTCACCATGAGCTTTACGCTTGCCATTCAATCTCATTTATAATATGACATGCATCATTTTCACAAGCATATAGTTTTACAAATCAATGCATCATGCACATAATATTCACTTTATCAAATAATGATAAATATATTTAAAATCACATATTCAATGAGTTTCAAAATACATTTCTAAAACCATACTCTTCTTGAACTATGTGTCAGTTCGTAAACAAATTAGATATTTTAACACATTTTAAAAATTTATGAAAACATAAATAATTCTAAACAGAGACAATTATACATTTATAGTTTAAGAAGAGCATGGTGTAAGTCATAGAAAGAATTATCTACTCACTGGTCAGAGCTTCAGGTTGAATAGCCCCAAATGTATTTTTTCTATGCAAAATCTGATTAAATAGACCTCAAAAACATGTCCAGAGGGTCAAAAAACCTAGAAAATGATCTTGGGAGCTTGGTCAACGTTGGTCACTATTCATACCCGCTAGATTTACTGTTTATGATGCACAAAAAGTTGTTAGATGACCGAAAAAATTCATATCCTAAGGTTTATTTATTAATGCATTTTTTTTGCGTTTAGCAAGTTGAGTGATTATGTGAGCGTTCAATTTATGTTTTGGGATGTTAGGCACAACCAACAACCAAATGATATGACTATCCAATTTTCTTTTAGCTCTCGAAAAATGTAGAAAATTCATGGTTGTATGCAATTTCATCCCTTTTGCAATTTATTACTTTTGACTTTAGAATCTTGAAATATTTTTGCACAATAACTTTGGGCATTCAATTTATCTTTTAATTAGAGAATGTTTATATAATTCAAAAATATTTCATGATCTAAGCAGGATTTTAGAACTTATTTGAATGCTGCTTGAAGCGAAATCCTAGGTTAATACTATTATTTAAGAGATGATTTATGAATTATTTGATAGATTGAGCCTTTCAAGCCTAACCTAAACAATGAAATAACCATAGTTCCTCTATGTTGAACTTAATGAATGTTTCCTTCTAAAAATCAGAAATGAGCTAAAAGCCAAATTTTGTATAAATATGCTTAATTTTTATCCTATTCATTCACTTCATGATTATTTTTCTAACTACTTGTTTTGTAGAGCTTTATTTACAAAAGGGTGGAAGAATGGAGCAAGAAAAAGAAAAGAAGTATGTAAAGAGAAAAAAAGGGAAAGAAAAGAAAATTCCAAAGAGAATGAAAGAAAATGTTGTGGGTGAAAGAAAAGATAAAGCGAACCAATCGAATGAAGCAAGAAATAAGTGTAGGGGAAAATTCCTCCAAACTTGAAAAAGCTCAATAGATCATATTTAATCATGTAGTGCTTGGTGATTGAACCTAAATTTGTATCCTTCATCCCACCTTATACCTTAGCTACATTACAAACTAAATAAAGTTCTATTGATCTTAGAGGTAGTTTTGGTCTACATTAGTGGAGAGTGACATGAAGAATAAACATATGAAAAATTATCAAGCAACTCACCATGAGCTTTACGCTTGCCATTCAATCTCATTTATAATATGACATGGATCATTTTCACAAGCATATAGTTTTACAAATCAATGCATCATGTACATAATATTCACTTTATCAAATAATGATAAATATATTTAAAATAACATATTCAATGAGTTTCAAAATACATTTCTAAAACCATACTCTTCTTGAACTATGTGTTAGTTCGTAAGCAAATTAGATATTTTAACACATTTCAAAAATTTATGAAAACAAATAATTTTAAACAGAGACAATTATACATTTATAGTTTAAGAAGAGCATTGTGTAAGTCATAGAAAGAATTATCTACTCACAGGTCAGGGCTTCAGGTTGAATAGCCCCAAATGTATTTTTTCCATGCAAAATCTGATTACATGGACTTCAAAAACATGTCCAGAGGGTCTAAAAACTTAGAAAACGATCTCGGGAGCTTGGTCAACGCTGGTCATTGTTCACGGCCAGAAACACTATTCACCGCCGGAAATTACTATTCATACCCGCTAGATTTACTGTTTATGATGCACAAAAAGCTGTTAGATGACCGAAAAAATTCAAATCCTAAGGTTTATTTATTAATGCACTTTTATTGCGTTTAGCAAGTTGAGTGATTATGTGAGCGTTCAATTTATGTTTTGGGATGTTAGGCACAACCAACAACCAAATGATATGACTATCCAGTTTTTTTTTAGCTCTCGAAAAATGTAGAAAATTCATGGTTGTATGCAATTTCATCCCTTTTGCAATTTATTACTTTTGACTTTAGAATCTTGAAATATTTTTGCACAATAACTTTGGGCATTCAATTTATCTTTTAATTAGAGAAGGTTTATATAATTCAAAAATATTTCATGATCTAAATAGGATTTTAGAACTTATTTGAATGCTGCTTGAGGCGAAATCCTAGGTTAATACTATTATTTAAGAGATGATTTAGGCATTATTTGATAGATTGAGCATTTCAAGCCTAACCTAAACAATGAAATAACCATAGTTCCTCTATGTTGAACTTAATGTGTAATAACCCTCAATTAATAAAACCTTTGAAGGTTAAGTACAAATCATTTGAAACAAAGAAAGTTGAGAATAATGTAAAATTTTAGAGCGTTTTGACCTTTTCTTCTGACCTTTCTTCACTCATATAAGCATAAATCTCTCATATGAAATCCAAATTAAGTGATTCCAAGTTCTGTTGAAAGCTAAGACATATATCTACAACTTTGATGTTGGACACTTTTGCTAATTTCGGGAATATTATAGTGATAAAAGTCAAAACCCGAAGCACGACCGTGCTCCAGGACACGGCCAGGCCGTGCTTCTGGCTGGTTTTTCATATGTCCGCAGCATCCCCTCCCTTCTCCCCCATTCTGCCATTCTGCCTTCCCCTCTCTCTCTAGAAATTTTCTCTACCTTCTCTCTAAGATATCTCATCATCCGGACGTCTGATTCGAGCAAGCAAGGTACCATTGGACTCGTGGGAAGAAGAGCTACAAATCCCACCGATCAATTTCGCCGGAAAGTCGCTGGATTGTCGCCGGAAAATCGCATGAATAGTAACCTCCAAGGTAAACCTCCGTTTAATCGCGTTTTAGGCTTCGTTTTACTGAACTTCTTTCCATAGATAGTCTTAGAATTAGTTTCTATACTAGAATATAGAGTTTTTAGGTTTCGGAGTGAATAGTGTTTCCCGGCATGAATAGTGCCGTTTAGATTTTTTCAATTCTCATGTTATGTCTATGTTTTCTAAGTTGTTGAACCATCACGAGGTGAAATTCTCATTGTTGGACTCCTAGTAAGGTGAGTGGGTTTTTTATACTATAGCGCATGTTTTAGGAATTTGATTTATAACTCTCTCGTATGATTTTAACTAGTTGGAATGTATGCTAAATTGTTTTACCGCTTTGAAAACCAATATATTCCAACCATGTTAGAAATTATAAATTTAAATCTTAATTGAACTCTAGGTATGCAGGGCAAGCATCTAGGCTAATAATTCTCCATTTGAGCTAGATTTATAGAAATGCGAACTTAGTCATAGAAATGAACTAAGTTAGCCATGAAATGATTTGATGCATGATGAGCATCTATGTGACGTCTACAGACGATATGTTTAAAGGGAAAGTTTATGATGATAAAGGTCTCCATGGGAATTCATGGATGAGATATATTTTAGAACGGAATTTTATTCATGAAAAGAGCTAGATGGAGAATTATAGCTTTATTGTAAAGTTATTGAAATGTTTTACTTTAAACTCTTTGAATAGCATATTTCAAATATTTTCTATTGGAGGGACCCTTTTAGATCACTGTTAGCTAGCCGCAGGGAGAGCTAGCCCTGATGCACCATGATCATGTTAAGGCTTCGGCCTAGGATACTGTGACGGGCATATGACTGCCTAAGACACAGGGATTTAGGGTGGACTTATGTCTACGCCTACAGTGATTGCCATACCCATTGCTATGTGCTTGGGAAAATTTAGGGTTGACTTATGTCTTCGCCTACAGTGATTGCCATACCCATTGCTATGTGCTTGGGGAAATTTAGGGTGGACTTATGTCTACGCCTACAGTGATTACCCTACCCTTGCTGTGTGCTTGGGGGACATGATGATCTGTCAAGAAAGAACTCCAATAAACTGATGCATTTTTCTTAAAGATTAAATATTTCTAAACAAGCTCATTCATCATTGTTATTGCATAAATATCTTCATTTATTACTTACCATGCATAATTGATTTGCTTACGGTTATTGATTTAATCCTGTTTTATCTTTTGAACATACATTTGAACTGTTTAGCATTCTTTCAATAAATTATGGTTAAATGCTTAGTGTTTCTATTATTATCTTTACATTTGAATTTCAATTATTAAACCCATTGCGAAACACTCGTGCTTGGTTTGCCCTGTTTCAGTTATAGTATGATTTACTCATTCACTGAGATGTGGTAATCTCACCCCTCTTTTGTTTCCTCCCCACAGATAGTCAAAGAGACTTTGATCCAACTACAGCTTCGTAGGAGGCTGAAGATAGTATTGATGAGCCCCAATTTGGGCAAAGCTCTTTTGTACTGTTTGTTTAGTTTAGTTATGTCTAGAATATCTTCATGAACATACAGGCAGGATCCTCGCTTCTTGCGTATTTTGATGTGTTGTTTGGAAAATGATTTTATGTTTTACAACAATGTTGGTATTATGAGGCCTTGGGCCAAGTTGAATCACATGAATATTATGAGGCCATGGGCCAAGTTGAATCAGAATGTTGGATTCATGAGATATCATGAGATATATATATATATACATATATATAGTATTTTCTGATATTGGATGTGGCATATGTGGCCAGTTATATTTATTATGTACTCTAGATTGTGTGCTGAACGTTTGTGCATGCTATGTGTTAGGCTTACGGCTAGGGGGAAACCCTTATGCCGTGCCGGTCATGTGTTCCATCATTTGGGGTCGTGACAAAGATGGTATCAGAGGATTTGGTTTCCCTGTGTTCATGGAGTAACGGACCTTTAGGTAGGACTTTGAGTATGGGTATGAATCCGGACATGCTTATACTCACGGTGTTGCTAAAGTAGTTCGATAGGATGTTGTCTTTTTGTTCAAGTAAGTCAGTTTATAGTATGCTATGTTGGCATGGTTAAGTGACGGTTGGGCTATTTCTGTTTTATAGTGAGATTCCAGTTATATGAGATGTTATTTGTTTTCCCTTGCTATGTGCTTGGGAAAAGACCCATACAGAGTCTCTTCGCGTGTCCTCTTGAATGGTAGTAGGGAAAACCTCAGCGGAATGCTGAGTTTAGGCGAATCCTATACCACCAAGGTACGGAAGGGGTCAAACTCTGGTACGATGGTTTCTGAATGTGACATTCGTTGTACTCAATTGTCTAGATATGGTAGAGTGTGATGTGATATTGAGAATGAATTTGTTGGCATTATGTCATGTCATTTTGAAATGTCACTAGAAGGTGATTAAATTCAATATTCTTGGAGAATTTTCTCTCTTGATACAAAGAAATCTTAGTGAGATACCCAGTAACCTAATCTCTGCTTTAGCAGTCCATAAGTGAATACAAAAAGGTGCCAAGGATAGTTGGCAGTGGTGAGAGATGCTGATATAAAGTATACCACTGTAAATCAAGTTTCAGTGATTAGAGAATTTTCTGATATAATTCCTGAGGAATTGTCAGGATTACCCCAAAATAATAAATAGAATTTGGTATTGATTTATTTCCTGGCCAGCGTCTATATTTTCATATAGAATGGCACCCACTGAACTTAAAGAACTAAAAAAAATAAATTGTTAAAAGACATGTTAGACAAGGGATTTAAAAGCCCTAGTACTTTTACTTGGAGTGCTCCAGTTCTATCTGTGAAAAAGAAAGATGGATCACTATGACTATACATAGATTATAAACAGTTGAGTAAAGTGACAATGTGGAATAAATACTCATTACCTCGTATAGATGATCTATTTGATCAGTTAGAAAGTGCTCAATATTTCTAAAAAATTTAACTTGATTTGATATTTAGATATCATCAAATAAGGATAAGAGAAGAGAATATATAAAAAAAAAATTTTGCTTTCAGGATTCGACATGGATATTATGAGTTTATAGTTATGTCATTTGGATTGACAAATGCCCCAGTTACATTCATATGTTTAATGAATAAGTAATTAAGTTATCCCTAAATCAAGTTGTTATTATTTATTAATAATATATTAGAATATTTCAAGAGTTCAGAGGATCATAAGCAATATTTAAAGATAGTATTACAAACTCCAAGGGAGTATCAGCTATATGCTAAGTTCTCAAAATATGAATTTTGACTTAGTAATAGTACTTTCTTAAGGTATGTGGCTAGCAAGATGGTATCCGATAACCCTAAGACATATCTTGCTATAGTTACAGATGAAGATCCAAGTCCAATTTGCACGTTTTGCTATGGTCTGTTGTCCATTCTATTTGATCTGTGATTGGATCAAGTACATGAGCATATGCTTGTAAAGCAGCATCAATTAACTTCTCAGCATTTGAAGCTGAGATGAGAATTCGTCGTGCTAAGTGTGAGATGAACATTTGTTCCACAACATGATCAAGGAAAGATAACAGACCATCAAAGAAGTGATTAACATTTAACAAACCTAGTGGTTTGTGATGCATATTTAGTTGTGCCCAAGAAACTATTTGGAAAATTTCTTCTAAAGTACCAAAACTCCCTGGTAAGGCAATGAAGGCATCAGCATTGCTCATCATTCTAGCCATGCGCTCATGCATGGATGCAACTCTAAACTCTTCCCCAATTGTTTTTCCTACGATGTTAGATGCAGCTAGAGCTGTAGGAATAATGCTTAGAACTTGGTATCCGCCTACATGTACAGCTGTAGACACACACCCCATTAACCCACGGTTACCTCCACCATAGACTAGATGAATTTTTCTCCTGGCCGGCACCATACCCAGGTTTTGTGCTGCTTTCACATATTCTCCGTCCTTTCTAGGACTGGAACTACAAAAAACGCAAACATTTCGAAATTGACGAAATGCAATTCCCTCCATAGCTGCACACACCCTAATTTTGAGTATGAAAATAAATATACTAATGTGTGTATTTACAGAACTCAGAGAAAAACATACTTATAATAGCTATGCGAATAGGCTAGACATAATGAGAACAACTATGTGAGTGATTGGCAGAGATCAGCTAAATTGAAGATGAAAATTTCAAAAAAAAAAAAGAAAAAAAAAATGACGGCAAGCATGCATATATACAGTAGTTATGACTGTGACCCATATTAAGCACGTAAAGAGGATAAGGTTAAGATATCACCAGAAATTAGCCTTTTCCTTATTATTTTTGTGAAGCATTGATGTCTTGATTCTTACAGAGAAGTTGTAAGTGGTAGGCGTAAAAGAGAGAAAAGATTGAAAAATGAAAACCAGTTAATTGTTGAAGAGGAACAATCAAAAGATTTATCTTATTTTTCCCAATGTTCTTACCAGTCGACTATTGGTTTATAAGTCGACTAGCTATTTTGAGAAATTTTAATTTGGACTGGTTATTTTACAGTTGATTGATTACATCTGTTTTGAAAGCAATCAACTGCATCCTACCAGTTAACTATGTGTTCTTTGCTTCTCACAAACTTTTATAAGCTAAGAAATAATTATTTTTCATATGATATTCTTTCACCGAATAACAATAGCTTTGAATTAAATTTATGGCATATATATTCAAAATTTGCGGCCACCAATTTTCGCCGAACTAGTAGTTAGATATTGTTTAAAAATTTTTAAGAATTACAGCCACCGATTTTAATTTTCTGTCAATGTTTTGTTCAAACTTCTGACTTCCTCTTTTGGCTCTACGCTCTATTATGAGTACCACATGTTCTGTTGTATTGTCCTACATTAATGTTTGGCATTAAATGCAAGATTCTTTTTCCTTATTATAAGGAGGGTTAATTTCTAATCTTTGGAACTCAGTTATTATGGTGTTCAACTGATTAGTAGATTAAAGTAATAGAGATTTTTGAAAAGAATAGATGGATGATGATTTAATGGTGCTTTGACGAATATAATCAAAGGAATTAATGGTGTTAAAGTTTTTGAGGAGTAAAGTATGGAAAATAAGATTTAAGTTAATCTTGAAATTTTTAATTTGAAAACATGGAAAATATTTTGAGAATCATCTTTGAGAATAATGTAAGTAATTAAGATGTTTGTGTTAAGAATTTATACTTTGCTAAATTGAGACTAGTATCTAAAATGTAAATCATGTTGAGATTTGAAAATTTACGTATAAATAATTGTTAAGAAAAGAGATTTCAGAAGAAGCCATAAATTGTAAATATGGATAAACCAAGGTAATAAGGATATACTGAGATAAAAATGGTACTAGTATTATGGTAAAAAGAAGATACAAGTTAAATTTTTTTTCATTGGCCGATATGTTGGCAAATACGAATTTAATATATTATCTCAAGAGAGTTATTTAGGAAGTTTAAGGATCTTTATTAGATTATAATATGACTAATACTAAATTTAAATGAAGTGTTTATACATTAGAAGTTATGCTTTAAGTATCCTTATATTATTGTGGTAAAAGTTGGAAGAAATTAATAGTCCTTAGTTGAATTTGCTCATAGCAATAATTATCATGCCAATATACAATGGCATCACTTGAAGTTTTACATAAACATCATAGGTTTCTTAATATGTGAGTGAATTGAGAAAAGTTAAACTTTGAAAATCTAGTTTGGAATAACATGCAATAGATAGAATATGACTTATCTAAATTGATGATGCTAGCTTGGAGAGCATGCTTCAAGCATATGTTTGTTTTTAGATTGGTGAGAGATTCCTTAGCAGAATCTGTCTATAATAAAATGATATTAAAAGATTTAAGCCTTATGTAAGAGGTGTTACAAATGTTTTGTTAAATGACTCAGTGGAGTTAGATTTATTATAAGATGTTATTGAAAAAAAATGAAAAATTGATTAGAAAAAGAAATACAAGTAACTCAATACTAGTCAAAGGTCTATAAGGATCATGAATGTTGAGCACTAGGAATTATCAATTGGTGACCACATATTCTTTAATGACTCACCAATGAAAGAGGTAATGAGATTTGGGAAGAAAGGAAAGTTACACCTTCGGTATATAGAACCATTTAAAAATTTCGATAGGGTCGGTTCAATGGCTTATTAATTGGCTTTACCTCTTAAATTGGGTAATGTCCATTTAGCCTTTCATGTGTTTATGATATGAAAACATTTATCGGATCCTACACATGTTATACAGTGTCCACAAATTTAGTTACAGGAAAATTTAACCTATAAAAAATAACCAATAGCAATAGTGAACAGACAAGTAAAAAAAAAGTTATGGTTAAAAGAAATACCTGCAGTGAAAGTGATATGGAAAAAAAAATCATTCTTATGAGAAAGTTACTTGGGAAAGAGAGTAGGATATACGCGCCAGATATCCGCATTTATTTGAACAAAGAGGTTAGTATTTATCTGCAACTGTAGTGATGAAATTTGGGGACCGAATCCCTTTAAGGGGGAAATTAGGGTAGGAACAGTGGCATACCGCCTAGCCCTACCACTTGGATTGAGTGAAGTGCATCCAGTCTTCCATGTCTCGATGCTAAGGAAGTATCTACCTGACCCATCTCATGTAATTTAACCGCAAGAAATCCTTTTGGATGACAAGTTGGCCTACCAAGAGAAACCTGTGACCATTGTTGATAGAAAGGTGAAAAAGTTGAGGTCTAAAGATAACCCTACAGTGAAGGTGATCTGGCAGAATCATTCCAAAGAGGAAGCTACGTGGGAAGTAGAGGACGTCATGAGAGAGAAGTATCCACAGCTGTTCCAAGAGTAGTCTTGTGTTTTCATGTTGTTGGTTTTTGTAAAATTCGGGGACCGAATTTTTATAAGGAGGGGAGAATGTAATAACTCTCAATTAATAAAACCTTTGAAGGTTAAGTACAAATCATTTGAAACAAAGAAAGTTGATAATAATGTAAAATTTTAGAGCGTTTTGACCTTTTCTTCTGACCTTTCTTCACTCATATAAGCATAAATCTCTCATATGAAATCCAAATTAAGTGATTCCAAGTTCTGTTGAAAGATACGACATATATCTACAACTTTGATGTTGGACACTTTTGCTAATTCCGTGAATATTATAGTGATAAAAGTCAAAACCCGAAGCACAGTGTGGTCTGGACCTTTGCTCACTATTTTATGCATAACTCTCTCATATGAACTCCACATTAGGTGATTCAAGTGGCTACAGAAAGCTAAGAGAAAGGGCTACAACTTTCATGTTGGACGTTTTGTCAAATTCGGCCAAAATCATGGAGCATTGTAGCCACGAAACACGGCCGTGCTCCAGGACACGGCCAGGCCGTGCTTCTGGCTGGTTTTTCATATGTCCGCAGCATCCCCTCCCTTCTCCTCCATTCTGCCATTCTGCCTTCCCCTCTCTCTCTCTAGAAATTTTCTCTACCTTCTCTCTAAGATATCTCATCATCCGGACCTCTGATTTGAGCAAGCAAGGTACCGTTGGACTCGTGGGAAGAAGAGCTACAAATCCCACCGATCAATTTCGCCGGAAAGTCGCCGGATTGTCGCCGGAAAATCGCATGAATAGTAACCTCCAAGGTAAACCTCCGTTTAATCGTGTTTTAGGCTTCGTTTTACCGAACTTCTTTCCATAGATAGTCTTAGAATTAGTTTCTATACTAGAATATAGGGTTTTTAGGTTTCAGAGTGAATAGTGTTTCCGGTGAGTGAATAGTATTTTCCGGCATGAATAGTGCCGTTTAGAGTTTTTCAATCTCATGTTATGTCTATGTTTTCTAGGTTGTTGAACCATCACGAGGTGAAATTCTCGTTGTTGGACTCCTAGTAAGGTGAGTGGGTTTTTCATACTATAGCGCATGTTTTAGGAATTTGATTTATAACTCTCTCGTATGATTTTAACTAGTTGGAATGTATGCTAAATTGTTTTACCGCTTTGAAAACCAATATATTCCAACCATGTTAGAAATTATAAATTTAAATCCTAATTGAACTCTAGGTATGCAGGGCAAGCATCTAAGCTGATAATTCTCCATTTGAGTTAGATTTATAGAAATGCGAACTTAGTCATAGAAATGAACTAAGTTAGCCATGAAATGATTTGATGCATGATGAGCATCTATGTGACGTCTACAGACGATATGTTTAAAGGGAAAGTTTATGATGATAAAGGTCTCCATGGGAATTCATGGATGAGATATATTTTAGAACGAAATTTTATTCATGAAAAGAGTTAGATGGAGAATTATAGCTTTATTGTAAAGTTATTGAAATGTTTTACTTTAAACTCTTTGAATAGCATATTTCAAATATTTTCTATTGGAGGGACCCTTTTAGATCACTGTTAGCTAGCCGCAGGGAGTGCTAGCCCTGGTGCACCATGATCATGTTAAGGCTTCGGCCTAGGATACTGTGACGGGCATATGACTGCCTAAGACACAGGGATTTAGGGTGGACTTATGTCTACGCCTACAGTGATTGCCATACCCATTGCTATGTGCTTGGGAAAATTTAGGGTTGACTTATGTCTTCGCCTACAGTGATTGCCATACCCATTGCTATGTGCTTGGGGAAATTTAGGGTGGACTTATGTCTACGCCTACAGTGATTACCCTACCCTTGCTGTGTGCTTGGGGGAGATGATGATCTGTCAGGAAAGAACTCCAATAAACTGATACATTTTTCTTAAAGATTAAATATTTCTAAACAAGCTCATTCATCATTGTTATTGCATAAATATCTTCATTTATTACTTACCATGCATAATTGATTTGCTTACGGTTATTGATTTAATCCTGTTTTATCTTTTGAACATACATTTGAACTGTTTAGCATTCTTTCAATAAATTATGGTTAAATGCTTAGTGTTTCTATTATTATCTTTACATGTGAATTTCAATTATTAAACCCATTGCGAAACACTCGTGCTTGGTTTGCCCTGTTTCAGTTACAGTATGATTTACTCATTCACTGAGATGTGATAATCTCACCCCTCTTTTGTTTCCTCCCCACAGATAGTCAAAGAGACTTTGATCCAGCTATAGCTTTGTAGGAGGCTGAAGATAGTGTTGGTGAGCCCCAGTTTGGGCAAGGCTCTTTTGTACTGTTTGTTTAGTTTAGTTATGTCTAGAATATCTCCATGAACATACAGGCAGGATTCTCGCTTCTTGCGTATTTTGATGTGTTGTTTGGAAAATGATTTTATGTTTTACAACAATGTTGGTATTATGAGGCCTTGTGCCAAGTTGAATCACATGAATATTATGAGGCCATGGGCCAAGTTGAATCAGAATGTTGGATTCATGAGATATCATGAGATATATATATATATATACATATATACAGTATTTTCTGATATTGGATGTGGCATATGTGGCCAGTTATATTTATTATGTACTCTGGATTATGTGCTGAACGTTTGTGCATGCTATGTGTTAGGCTTACGGCTAGGGGGAAACCCTTATGCCGTGCCGGTCATGTGTTCCATCATTTGGGGTCTTGACATAATGAATGTTTCCTTCTAAAAACCACAAATGAGCCAAAAGCCAAATTATGTATAAATATGCTTAATTTTTATCCTATTCACTCACTTCATGATTATTTTTCTAACTACTTGTTCTGTAGAGCTTTATTTACAAAAGGGTGGAAGAATGGAGAAAGAAAAAGAAAAGAAGTATGTAAAGAGAAAAAAAGGGAAAGAAAAGAAAATTCCAAAGAGAATGAAAGAAAATGTTATGGGTGAAAGAAAAGATATAGTGAACCAATCGAATAAAGCAAGAAATAAGTGTAGGGGAAAATTCCTCCAAACTTAAAAAAGCTCAATAGATCATATTTAATCATGTGGTGCTTGGTGATTGAACCTAAATTTGTATCCTTCATCCCACCTTATACCTTAGCTACATTACAAACTAAATAAAGTTCTATTGATCTTAGAGGTAGTTTTGGTCTACATTAGTGGAGAGTGGCATGAAGAATAAACATATGGAAAATTATCAAGCAACTCACCATGAGCTTTACGTTTGCCATTCAATCTCATTTATAATATGACATGCATCATTTTCACAAGCATATAGTTTTACAAATCAATGCATTATGCACATAATATTCACTTTATCAAATAATGATAAATATATTTAAAATCACATATTCAATGAGTTTCAAAATACATTTCTAAAACCATACTCTTCTTGAACTATGTGTCACTTCGTAAGCAAATTAGATATTTTAACACATTTTAAAAATTTATGAAAACATAAATAATTCTAAACAGAGACAATTATACATTTATAGTTTAAGAAGAGCATGGTGTAAGTCATAGAAAGAATTATCTACTCACAGGTCAGAGCTTCAGGTTGAATAGCCCCAAATGTATTTTTTCCATGCAAAATCTGATTAAATGGACCTCAAAAATATGTCCAGAGGGTCTAAAAACCTAGAATATGATCTCGGGAGCTTGGTCAACGCTGGTCACTGTTCACGGCCAGAAACACTATTCACCGCCGGAAATTACTATTCATACCCGCTAGATTTACTGTTTATGATGCACAAAAAGTTGTTAGATGACCGAAAAAATTCATATCCTAAGGTTTATTTATTAATGCACTTTTATTGCGTTTAGCAAGTTGAGTGATTTTGTGAGCGTTCAATTTATGTTTTGGGATGTTAGGCACAACCAACAACCAAATGATATGACTATCCAATTTTTTTTAGCTCTCGAAAAATGTAGAAAATTCATGGTTGTATGCAATTTCATCCCTTTTGCAATTTATTACTTTTGACTTTAGAATCCTGGAATATGTTTGCACAATAACTTTGGGCATTCAATTTATCTTTTAATTAGAGAAGGTTTATATAACTCAAATATTTCATGATCTAAACAGGATTTTAGAACTTGTTTGAATGCTGCTTGAGGCGAAATCCTAGGTTAATACTATTATTTAAGAGATGATTTAGGCATTATTTGATAGATTGAGCCTTTCAAGCCTAACCTAATCAATGAAATAACCATAGTTCCTCTATGTTGAACTTAATGAATGTTTACTTCTAAAAATCACAAATGAGCCAAAAGCCAAATTTTGTATAAATATGCTTAATTTTTATCCTATTCACTCACTTCATGATTATTTTTCTAACTACTTGTTCTGTAGAGCTTTATTTACAAAAGGGTGGAAGAATGGAGCAAGAAAAAGAAAAGAAGTATGTAAAGAGAAAAAAAGGGAAAGAAAAGAAAATTCCAAAGAGAGTGAAAGAAAATGTTGTGGGTGAAAGAAAAGATATTGCGAACCAATCGAATGAAGTAAGAAATAAGTGTAGGGGAAAATTCCTCCAAACTTGAAAAAGCTCAATAGATCATATTTAATCATGTAGTGCTGGGTGATTGAACCTAAATTTGTATCCTTCATCCCACCTTATACATTAG
Organism: Gleditsia sinensis; assembly: GCA_037074535.1. NCBI lineage: Eukaryota > Viridiplantae > Streptophyta > Magnoliopsida > Fabales > Fabaceae > Gleditsia > Gleditsia sinensis. The sequence continues at coordinate 22,332,061 of CM073472.1, forward strand.
CTACATTACAAGCTAAATAAAGTTCTATTGATCTTAGAGGTAGTTTTGGTCTACATTAGTGGAGAGTGGCATGAAGAATAAACATATAGAAAATTATCAAGCAATTCACCATGAGCTTTACGCTTGCCATTCAATCTCATTTATAATATGTCATGCATCATTTTCACAAGCATATAGTTTTACAAATCAATGCATCATGCATATAATATTCACTTTATCAAATAAATGATAAATATATTTAAAATCACATATTTAATGAGTTTCAAAATACATTTCTAAAACCATACTCTTCTTGAACTATGTTTCAGTTCGTAAGCAAATTAGATATTTTAACACATTTCAAAAATTTATGAAAACATAAATAATTTTAAACAGAGACAATTATACATTTATAGTTTAAGAAGAGCATGGTGTAAGTCATAGAAAGAATTATCTACTCACAGGTCAGGGCTTCAGGTTGAATAGCCCCAAATGTATTTTTTCCATGCAAAATCTGATTAAATAGACGTCAAAAACATGTCCAGAGGGTCTAAAAACCTAAAAAATGATCTTGGGAGTTTGGTCAACGCTGGTCACTGTTCACGGCCAGAAACACTATTTTACTGCCGAAAATTACTATTCATACCCGCTAGATTTAATGTTTATGATGCACAAAAAGTTGTTAGATGACAGAAAAAATTCATATCTTAAGGTTTATTTATTAATGCACTTTTATTGCGTTTAGCAAGTTGAGTGATTATGTGAGCGTTCAATTTATGTTTTGGGATGTTAGGCACAACCAACAGCCAAATGATATGACTATCCAATTTTTTTTTAGCTCTCGAAAAATGTAGAAAATTCATGGTTGTATGCAATTTCATCCCTTTTGCAATTTATTACTTTTGACTTTAGAATCCCGGAATATTTTTGCACAATAACTTTGGGCATTCAATTTATCTTTTAATTAGAGAAGGTTTATATAATTCAAAAATATTTCATGATCTAAACAGGATTTTAGACCTTATTTGAATGCTGCTTGAGGCGAAATCCTAGGTTAATACTATTATTTAAGAGATGATTTAGACATTATTTGATAGATTGAGCCTTTCAAGCTTAACCTGAATAATGAAATAACCATAGTTCCTTTATGTTGAACTTAATGAATGTTTCCTTTTAAAAACCACAAATGAGCCAAAAGCCAAATTTTGTATAAATATGCTTAATTTTTATCCTATTCACTCACTTCATGATTATTTTTCTAAATACTTGTTATGTAGGGCTTTATTTACAAAAGGTTGGAATAATGGGACAAGAAAAAGAAAAGAAGTATGTACAGAGAAAAAAAGGGAAAGAAAAGAAAATTCCAAAGAGAATGAAAGCAAATGTTGTGGGTGAAAGAAAAGATATAGTGAACCAATCGAATGAAGCAAGAAATAAGTGTAGGGAAAAATTCCTCCAAACTTGAAAAAGCTCAATAGATCATATTTAATCATGTAGTGCTGGGTTATTGAACCTAAATTTGTATCCTTTATCCCACCTTATACCCTGACTACATTACAAATTAAATAAAGTTCTATTGATCTTAGAGGTAGTTTTGGTCTACATTAGTGGAGAGTGGCATGAAGAATAAACATATGGAAATCCTAAACTATTTTTGGATATATAAACTTATCCGGGTAAAAGAAAATTTAATGACTCAAAACACACACACACACACTCGAAATTCAAGAGAATAAAATAATGGTTTGTGTTCGGTTAATCTTGTGCATGATTATAATCTTTCAAAAATTTTCTCGAACATATTTTCAAGATATGAGGCAAAAAGCTTGGTAAGCCTAACACTCACTACATATATTGATTTTTGTTTTTGTCTTTAAGAATTATTTTGTTTGAGGACAAGCAAAAAGTTGAGTGTAGGGGTATTTGATGTGTTTATAATTAAACAAGATTTTAATAGCTTTAAGCTTACTTTTTGTTTGAATTAAGTAGAATATAAATAGGAATTAATTGATTTTTGTTATTTTGTGTTTTAGGAAGAAGAAAGAAGAAAATCAGAGGAAAATAGAGAGAAAATCATAAAAAATGCTTATTTCTGACCCTTCATCACTATTTGAGGCATATCTCACTCATTTGAACTCCAATTAAGGTAATTCCAGTGGCTATGGAAAGAAGAGACATAGAGATACAACTTTTGTGTTTGAAACTTTGATAGAATCCAGAGATTTCCAAGTATCGTGGTGCTCGTAATAGAGCACTATGGCATTGAGCAGCCTAGCAAGAGAGCACCGTGGCGCTTCCCAAGGGCATCGCGATGCCCTGTCTTTGCAAATCCGTAGCATTGAAGCATCTGCCGCCACACCTGATTGGTAATTCGTGATTTTTAAGGTTTTTTAACTCTAATTAAAGTCCGATAGGCCAGAATTTGACCTAAAAATAGTTCTACACCAATGAGGAGAAGCCAATCTATAAAAGGGGAAGAGAGGAAGCATCAAAGTGGATCCAAGTTCTTAATTACCTTCTTTACTTCTTGTTTAATTTTTCTTATGGCCCTGCGCGGCTAAATTACTTTTAGTTGGTAGAGGAAGATTGAAACCTCAAGGGATCATTATGCATTGTGAGATTTGGAATTGATTTCAGTAGTTTAATCTTAATCGGGTATTGTTTATTCATCGGCTTTTCGTTTCTTAAGACTATTCATGTGATTACTAAGAGGCCTACTAATATATTGTATGTCTTAATCTACTGTTGAATTAGGTTTTGAACAAATTTTTCATCACTTTATTCATGAAGCAAATAGGATTAAAGGTTTTGGATTATAAATCATTGACCCTATGATGAATGATCAACTAATTAGATATAACCGATGTGTTTATATTTATTTAACTCTATCAGTTTCTCTTGTTCTTCATGTAATTAATAGGTTAGACTTTACTGTTATGCTAAAGAATATCTTATTAATTAGGGTTTAATTGGTACGATTGTTATCAATTCACTATGCTTAAGGAGGAATAGGAATAGAATCCAAATGGTAGATATTTGGTCTAAAATTGATGATTTTGTCAATGATTAATGCAATCCCTTGATGGTGAATATCAATCGGAACCAACGCCTCTCTCATTAATTATTCTCTTAATTTTTTTCATTATTAATTGCTTTATTATTTATAATTATGAAATTCCCCGCTTTTCCTCAATTCACATAAGGTAATTCCAATTTTTGTGGGATCGACCCTTACTCCCACGACTATAGGTTAGTTGAGAGGTAAGGTATTAATTTGATTGTACCTATAACAGTACGCACCAATAGGTAACCCAAATTAGAAATCCTAATGATACTTAAACACGAGAATTAAGCATCCTCAATTCCTAATACTACTAAAATACTTATAGTGGATAGCATATCCCTATTTGGAGACAAAAATTGATGCCTACTACAAAGGAACAAATTATGGCTCTTTTTGGCTGTTTAGAATTTTTGGGCATTCCTAATACGTACCTTGCATTGACTATTAGAAATTTTCCCTATATGAGACAAAGTTGAAAATTATTGATTCTCCAGTTGGCTAGATTCCTGGAAAATAAAACATATATAACATAATCTTTAGTTCTATAGGAAAATAAATAACACTTAACCCAGATAGTAGCGTCATAGATGATATACTTAATTTTTTTAGTGGTAAAAAATCCAATTGAAAATTTCCAAATATGGAGATAAATTAAACTGAAATTACATACACTTATAATCTCATGATTTATCTTAATATTATGCAAGTATCAACATTACAATAGCATGAGTAGCTTCCTTTTTTAAATCACCTATATGCACTCTTGGCATTGTAGACTTAGTACTGAAGCTGTACGAAAGTGGTGAAGAAGTGATACTCTATATGAGAGAATTGCCAATCTAGTATGAGACAATATAGTTATGCATGTAGCTTTTAAGTGGGAAAGTGATAATGTAATCAATATGCAGAATTATCTGTAATACTTGTTGCTTTATTAAGATAATGATGTGAGTTTCATGAAAGCTTCCTCATTAGTAAACTTGATACTCATTAGAATTGCTAGTTTCTTATACAGTATGGAGAATTGTTTGTGTCAAAACTCAAGCAAGATAATCCTAAATTGGGCTTTCTCTGCTCCTATTACTCTGCAGGCTAACTTGATAAAGGAGGTGGTATCTATCCATATATCATAATTATCTTCTATATCACTATTCTAATTATGCTATAGAAAACATTAAAATTCAAAATGAACAATGATAGAAATACTTAAACTAGAGTCCTCAATTTACTCTCAAACAGAATATTCAAAAACAGTGTAACAGGATTTAAACTATTCAGCTAGAAAACATAAAAGATGACAGAACAAACAAGCATAAACAAAGCTCCTGAAAAACCTCTCTCGACCTTTCTTCATGGAAAACTCATTATCTTCCCTCCCCTCCATCTTACTCCCCTTCCCCTGAAGTACCTCTAACTAACTCCCCTCTAACTGAGTTCTCTCTCCTTCTCCTCCCTCAAGCATGTGTTTCCCCCTCCTGGAGTAAACTCTCCATACCTTGGGCCTTTGATCTAAGCCCAACATCTTATCCATGTCATCAAAGTTTACTGGGCTCCTATCAATACTCCCCTCTAGAAAAATTGCCTGGTCCTCAAGGCTAAATTTAGGAAATTAACTCATCAAGGTGAACTCTTCTTCCCAAATGGCCTCATCTTTAGTTAAACCCAGCCATTGAATTAAATATTCATTAATTTGCTAACCCTTCTGCCATTTGGAATGAATGCCCAAAATTTTAATGGGCATGACCGTAGCCTCCACAGCCAAGTCAACAGGTAGTGTAGCCTCCACAGGGTATTTGCCCACTACTTTCTTTAAGAGCGAGCCATGAAAAATCAAATGGATTTTGGATGAGAGGCAGCTTCAATTTATAAGCTACTGGGCGTAGTTTATCTTCCACTTGGAATGGTCCATAGAACCTTGGGGAAAGCTTAGAGTAGATGCACCTGGTCATGGAAGCTTGTTTATGAAGTCTGAGTTTAAGGAAAACCCAATCACCTAACTGAAAGTCAATGTGCTGTCATCTCTTATTAGCAAATTTACACATTTGCTGTTGTGCCTTTGTTAAATGCATCTTTTGTTGCTTCAAGGCTTCATCTTTGTCCATTAACTCCTTAGCCACTGCTTCCACCCTTGTCTCACCCTACATATAACATGCTACAGTAGGTGCCTTTCTACCATAAATAATTTCAAACGATGTGGTGCTAGTAGAGCCATGCAGCCTAATGATTTCCTTCACAAATAATGCAGCTATGCTCTTGGATGAATATGGATGTTTGAGTAGAATGAAATAGGCAAACTTTGAAAGATGATCAACCACCACCAATACTGCCTCATACCCTTGAGATCGAGGTAAACCAGTTATGAAATCCATTGAGAGGTCCTCCCAAATTTGTTCTAGAATTTGCAGGGGCTGTAAGAGTCCATAAGGGGTAGTAGCTAAGTACTTATTCCTCTGACAAATATTACAATATTTTACAAAGTGCTTCACACTCTTTTTCATTTCCAACCTGAAAAAATTGGCTGCAATGCGCCTATAAGTCCTCAGGAAAACAGAATAGCCCCCCATGTTAGAATTGTGAAATTCCTGGAGTAGGATGGGAATTAAAGTAGATTTAGAGGATAGTACCAAATGACCCTTATGGAGTAGCACCTCTTTGTGAAGAGTAAAACCACAATATCCACTGTTTTGCTGCTGTATGAAGCCAATAATCTGTTGCAATTCCTCATCTTCCTTTACTTCTTGATGGAGGTCATTTTCCTGCAGCCAAATTGGAGAAGAGATGAGAGTTGATAGTTCCCCTACATCCTCCCATAATTGTGACAAAGAGTCAGCTGCTTTATTCTTAAGGCTAGGCTTGTAAACCACCTCAAAATTGAAACCTAGTAACCTTGCCAGCTAATTCTACTAGGCTACAAAAATGATGGGTTACTGCAGAAGGTGCTTCAAAATCTTTTGATTAGAAAAAGCTACAAATTTTTGCCTACACAGGTAGTGTCTCCAGTGTTTGATTGCAAGTGTGACAGCCAAAAACTCTTTCTCATAAATGGACTTGGCTAAATTGGCTGAGGACAGGGCTTTACTAAAAAATGCAATGGGCCTGCTTGGTTGCATTAACACAACCCCTAAACACGACCTGAAGCATCACATTCTACTTCGAAAGGTTGGGAAAAGTCTGGTAGGGCAAGTGGTGTAGTGGTGATTAATGTTTTCAAGGCTTCAAAAGCCTGTGTAGCCTCATCATTCCATCAAAAATATTTCTTTTTGTTAACTCAGTCAATGGCTTTGCTATCTTCCCATAATTCTGAATAAACTTCCTATAATAGTAAGTCAATCCCAAGAAGCCTTTTACACCTTTCACATTCCTAGGAAGTGGCCAATTTATAACACTAGAGACTTTGTTAGGATCCACATTTACCCCAGCCTGGGAGATTACATGGCTCAGATACTCTATCTGTGATTTTCCAAAATGGAATTTCTTTTTGTTTACCACAAATTAAGAAGTACTTAAGATCTTCAACACACATTCCAAATGTAGCAGATGTGTTTCCCAATCACTGCTATAAACTAGGATATCATAAAAGAAAACTAGGAAAAACTTATGGAGGTATGGCCAAAAGATGGAATTCATGGCTGCCTTGAAGGTGGCAGGTGCATTCATAAGTCCAAATGGCATGAACAAATACTCATAGTGTCCCTCATGTGTACGAAAGGCCATCTTTTCAACATCCTCCTCTTTCATGCGAATTTAGTGATAGCCTGATTTAAGATACAGTTTTGAGAAGAAATTCACACCATTCAACTCATCTAGTAGTTCATCCACCATTGGAATAGGGAATTTGTCCTGTATTGTGACTTTGTTCAAAGGCATATAGTCCACACACATATGCCGGCCATTGTCCTTCTTTTTCACTAGAATAAAGGGACTTGAATAGGGGCTGGAACTACGCCTGATGGTCCCCTATTGTAGCATCTCATCAATCTGCCTCTCTATCTCAAATTTGTGATGGTGTGGGTAATGATAAGGACATATACTGATAGGAAAAGTCCCTTCTTACAACACAAGGGTGTGGACTATGTTCCTATGAGGGGGTAACCCAGAAATCTCTTCAAATACTATTGGAAACCTTCTGAGTAGGCACTCTAGTTTTGTTTGTTGCTTAACACTCAGATTTTCTTCCTTATCTATCGGAATGGAAAGTTCGGTATTCCAACACCATCCGTTAACCTCCTGCACCCTATTAGTCCTCAAACCATTAAGTGAGAAGCTTTGGAAGTCCCTAGATCCCACTTCATAATTAATCCCATTTAAGGTCATTGAGCTCCCCTACTGGTAAAAAGACAAAGACATTTCTTTGTAATCCATTGTGATTTTGCCCAATGTACAAAGCCAAGCCACGCTTAAAATAACATCTACACCTCCCAGTTCTAATATATATGCATCAACCTTAATACTTAATTGACCGATATGATGAGGTATATTGGAGGACTTTCCTGCTGTCAGCACCTGGTGCCCATCTCTTAGTCTTTTGATGCGTGTAAGTTTTATCAAATAACCGCAAGCGCACGGCGTAGCTGTAGCTAGTCCGGAGAGTACGGGTCGTATCCCACAGAGAACAATGTCAACTACTAGAATTATGAAAAACGAGCTATCTAGATCGATGTAAAGTGATAGAGAGTTGTCACAATGAAACAGATGAAAATAACCAATTAAACAAACCTAGGGTTATGGTTCACCACACTTATGATGTTCAACATTCCATATGTACCTCTAATTGCGATTGTTTAGGTTATTGGGGATGGTTTAGCCTTAATTAACTAGCAACCTCTTTCAAGCGTTACTAATCGTACCTAGGTTAATCCAATTGCCTACTTTCGTGGTTCTTAGTTCAACCTAAGTCCATTAAGTTCTATGCTAACCATGGAATACAATTAATTGGTTTTCTCATGCCCACTAATTGATTCATTCCTAGGGAACCTTAAACTACTTTCGTGATTAAGATATCCTTAATTAACTATTAGGTTCCGGTATTAATCTTCACCTTTCAGTCCATCAATTAATATCCTATGACGTGATAAATATTGGCCAAACATTCATCAACTCATATAACCAATGCTTAATAGCTAATCCTAATTTAATCATAGATAGCACAATTAGGGTTCCAATGGTTCAATGTGCAGAATGTATCATCACATCATAAGTGGGTTTTTCAAAACCCTAGATCAAAATCTACTCAAGCATGATAGAAAGATAAACCAAATGCATAATCATTAAGTAAATCATCAATATCCAATACAAACCAAGATAAAGAATTGAAATAGAGATGAGTGCAGAGATAGAAAGATAAAACCTGGATGGAGAATGAAATACAAACTGAAATTGCTGCCAAATCTACTCTAAGAACATGAATCAAACATTAATCCTACTCTAAAACTAATCCTAAGGTGTTTCCTAACCCCAAAAACTCATTCTCCAAGTGTATTTTCGGTCCTCCTCCTTTTGGCAGCGATTTCCCCTCAATATATAACACTTTGGGCTGCCAAAACCCTAAAAAACACAGAGCTCGCAGACCCGCAGCACGGCCGTGCTTCGGGCAGGTTTCTGGGAGAATCCTGCAGCATTTGCCCAGAACGCGGCCAGGCCGTGTTGCAGGCCTCCAAGCACGGCCGTGCTATGGCCGTACCGCCCAAAATCTTCAAAATTTGCCAAAGTGCCGAACATGAAAGTTGTAACTTTATGTCTCTGCTTTCCATAGCCACCGGAATCACCTTAATCAGATCTAAATTGTAGGAGATATGGCAAAATTAGTAACCAAAGGTCAGAATTCATCCTACTACACTGTGATTTTGAATTGAGAGCTCTGTAACGCCATGAAATCTCCCGAATTTGACTAAGTTTTCAACATAAAAGTTGTATATTATTGTGTTAGCTTTTCACAGCCACTTGAATCACTTTGATGGGAGTTCATAAGACAGAGATATGCTCAAAACAGTGCTGAAAAGTCTGAAATCGCTGGAATGTAGCATTTTTCCATAAATTTCTTATCCTTTTCTTATCTTTTCTTCTTCCTTTGTTCTTAATTATGATCACATCAGTGTGTTGGGGGCTGCCATGCTTCTTTTTGGTAAGCTTCCTCCTTGCTTCCTCCTCATCTTGTTCCATATCCATTTGGAACTTTTCATGAATGTTTTCCCTTGCTTCTTGGCCTCTTTTTCTCACCTACAAGCATAAAAACAACCAAAGCAGTATCCAAAGAAAAACATAACCAAAAGAAGGGAAATAACCACAAGTTTGCTATGAATTAGAGGATAAAACATAACCATTAAACACTCAAATCTCTCCTTTATCAACTCCGCCATGCTTAAACCTTTGCTTGTCCTCAAGCAAATAACATGTCATATCAGGAAGGGAGAAAGATGCAATCAAATTCTAGAGGATAGAAAAATGCAACATAGATAATTTGTCACTCAATCAATGTGCACACAATAGGCATATGAATAGACATTTACAAGATAGTCTCTGTTCTTCTAAAACTAAACCAATAATCCTTCTATTATATATCTACTTCTATTGTTACCATTGGTTGTAAGCATCAAATTGATTTTTGTACACTCAAGTAGGCCACCTCATCCTTTAGATCTCCTTATGTTGCCTTATCCTTATTTCTATTTTATCACTCTGGTTCTCATTCAAACTCTTTTACTTTCCATCATTTTTTTATTTTTCATTCATTTTTTTAGAAACATGCAGTGAGTGCATTTTATGCTCCATCTCACTAGGGTAAAGGCATCTAGGTACTCATACTAAGGCCTTTTTGGTGCCTTGAAGGGGTACTCAGAGTGAAAACTTTTTGGGCTGCACATTCCCTCATTTTTCACCTCTCCCTTCCTCCACACTCTCATAGTGTTAAAATAAAAAATAGCATGTAATTCATAGCACAATAGAGAGATATTTTTCAAAAAAATTAGAGGTTTAATCCTAGAAGAGAGAGACTAAAGTTTAAACTACCTATTTCATACCCTATTATGCATCACATGTTCATGAGTTAGAATCAACCTATATTATGCCAATCTATCTCTAAAATAGCAAACTTTATGATTATACAATGAAACAGGACATAAAATATGCAACCAGTAAAAACCACAATCCTAAAGTCACTCCCCCATGCTTAAACTTGACATTGTCCTCAATGTCAATATCAATGAAAGTACAGGCAAAGGGAGAAGTAACTTACTTGTTTACATGGCCCAATTATGCTATTGTTTGGATTACCCTTCTTCTCTTTTTTTTGGCTGGGGCACAACCGTGCTTATCAGTACGGCCCACCCGTGCTGTGGGCTGGAAACTTAGGAAACTCATGAAGAATTTTGGGTTGCATGGGGCACGGCCGTGTTCTGGGACACGGCCTACCCGTGCTTCTTGCGGGTGGCACCCTTTCTTGCAGCTTTCTGGCCGTGCTTGCAGCATGACCGTGGTGGAGGACACGGGCAGCCCATGTTGCAGGCTGGAAGCTGCAAATCTTCAGTTTTTGCTTCAGCTTTTGACTCTCTTTGAGCTCCTTTGATTCTAATCCTTTGATATCACTTTGAGCACTTGGGATTGAACCTAAAATACATTAGGAAACACTTATTGAACCTATAACCAAAGAAATCAACTAAATTTAAAGATGAAGACTAAACTAAAAACCAGAAAACAAAACTAAAGGAAACTTTAAAAGTTAAAATGTGGGTTGCCTCCCACAAAACGCTTGTTTAAAGTCTTTAGCTCGACTCCCTTTTCATACTTTCCACTCAAGGAGGCTTGAAGAGAGTTTTAATAACTCTCTTTGCTATCCATTGCCTTTTAGTATGGTGTATGAGGATGTTCCTACTGGCCTTCAAAGATCCTCTTGGCTCATTCTTTTCCTTCTTAGCTCAATTTAAGCTTTAAGGAGGTGGTTTGGGTTCAAGCTTTGTATCTTTCACTTCCTCCTCAATTTCTTGCTTTTCTTCCCCCTGTTTGACATAAACACAAGAACTTTCCACAAAGCATAACTCAAGTGGGTCAGAAGGAGAAAAATTCATGGCATTATCATTCACATTAAGTTTAGTTAAGCCAATCATGTTGCAAGATTCACCTAGAGATGGAGGGTGCATAGCATCATTCAAATTGTATTCTACTTTTTCATCCCCTACATTCAATGAAAGCTTTCCATCTTTCACATTTATATTGACACCACCCGTAGCTAGGAAAGGCCTTCCAAGAATGATGGGGATTTTATCATCTTCCTTTATCTCTAAAATAACAAAATCAACCGGTATATAAAATTTACCTACCTTTAGAGGAACATCCTCTAATATACCTACCGGATGCTTGATGGATCGGTCAGCCAAATAAAGGGAAAGGGTGGTGGGCTTCAAGTCACCCATCTGAAGCTTTTTGCACACCGAGAAAGGCATGAGGCTGACACTTGCTCTAAGGTCACATAGGGTTCGATCAATCTTCATATCTCCTATGGAGCAAGGAATGGAGAAGCTTCCGGGATCCTTAAGCTTTTGAGGAAGCTTATTCTGGATTAATGCACTTGATCCCTTTGTCAATGCCACCACAGCATACTCTTCTATTTTCCTCTTGTTTGAGAGGATCTCTTTCAGGAACTTTGCATAGGATGGCATTTGGGAGATGGCTTCTAGAAATGGGATATTGATATTTAGCTTCTTCAGCACATTCAGAAATCTCCCAAACTGCTTCTCTTGCTTAGCTTTAACCAATCTTTGAGGAAAAGGGATTGGTGGCTTGTATGGTTCAGGAGCCACATATTTTGTCTCTTCTTCCTTCTTTTTCTCTTCTTCTGGTTCCTCTTCTATTTTCTTCTCAGATGTAGCCTGAGGTTCATTTGTCTTTGCCTCCCCACTTCTCTCAGATTCAGCCAACTGCTTACCACTTCTCAAAGTAATGGCATTACAATGCTCTCTGGGGTTCTCAATTTGGCCTGGAAGTCTACCAAAGTTCCTGTTAGATAGACTTGCTTGCTGTGCTATCTGAGTTTCCAGCATCTTGCTATGAGTAGCAAGTGAGTCTACCTTGGAGGCTAAATATTTAATAGCCTTATTCATAGAATAATTTTGGGCTCTAAATTCATCATTCTGCTTACTCTATGTAGTGATGAAATTTTCCATTAGAACCTCCAAATTTGACTTTGGCTGAGGAGATGGGTTGAATGGCCTCTGATTTTGGAACCCAAGAGGTTGTCTAAAGTTATTCTGAGGCTGCTGATTTGCATTCGGCTTATATGGGAGATTTGGGTGGTTTCTCCAACCTGGATTGTAGGTATTGCTGTAGGGATTGCTTTTCTGATTATCGTTCACAAAGTTTACTTGTTCACAATCTTGAGGTGCAGAATTTCCAAGTTGATAATTACTGGCTATATGGCCAACACACCAACAGATCTCACATGTAAAAGATGAAGAAGAACCAACAACATTGATGCTCAATTTATCTAACTTTTGAAACAATGCATCAACCTTAGAAGTAAGATGATTAAATGCATCTACTTTATACATATCTGCTGGTTTCCTCGGCTACCTTTCACTAGACCATGAGTAGTGATTTTGAGCCATATCTTTAATTAGCTCATATGCCTCATCTACAGTTTGTTCATAATGGCCCCTCCAGCTGCAGCATCCACAGACATACGGGTGCTGTAAATCAGTCCATCGTAGAAGGTATGGACTATAAGCCACTTCTCCAACCCATGGTGTGAGCATATTTTGAGGAGCTCTTTAAATCTTTCCCAAGCCTCATATAATGATTCACCATCTTTCTGAGCAAAAGTGGTGATCTGGTTTCTAAGGTGGGCCGTCTTGCTCGGTGGGAAGTACTTAGCGAGAAAAGCTTGAGAAAGCTACTGCCAAGTGGTGATGGACCCTGATGGAAGAGAGTGCAACCATGCACGGGCCTTGTCCCTCAATGAGAAGGGGAATAACCTCAACCTGATGGCATCTGAAGATACCCCATTCAGCTTCAAGGTGTCACAGTACTCCAAGAAGACTGACAGGTAGAGATTAGGGTCTTCAGTAGGTGACCCTCCAAATTGATTATGCTGAACCATCTGCAAAAGAGATGGCTTCAGCTCAAAGTTGTTGGCTTCAACAACTGGCCTGACAATGCTAGGATTTAGGCCATGTGTATCTGGGGCGGTAAAATCCTTTAGAGATCGGTTATCTCTCTCCCCCATTGTGGATGCAAAACTTTCTTCCTGCTGTATTCTTCTTCTCCTCCGGAGGGTGCCCTCAATCTTTGGGTCAAATTCAACAAGGTCCTTGTCCCCTCTTCGCATATAATAGCCACACACCTATGAAGGATGAAAAGGTACAAAAACCAACAAAAGAAAATTATGCAGAAAAACCAAAAAAGAAAATGATCTAGTCTAGCTATTTCGTAAAATATCTAATATCGACGATTGCTCCCCGGTAACGGCGCCAAAAACTTGATGCGTGTAAGTTTTACCAAATAACTGCAAGCGCACGGCGTAGCTGTAGCTAGTCCGGCGAGTACGGGTCGTATCCCACAGAGAACAATGTCAACCACATTCTTTGTTCCTTTCTTATCTCGGATCATAGTCTTGGGTTGACATCCTTCTTACTTAGCAAGTACCTAATGGCAGCATGATCCGTGAATACTATGACTTCGAATCCCAACAAGTATTGTCAAAATTTGTCAATTGCAAACACTACTTCCAAGAGCTCCTTTTTAGTGGTGAAATATTTGACTTGGGCTTCATCCAAGGTCTTACTAGCATAGTAGATGACATAAGGGTTTTTATCCCTCCTTTGCCCAATTACAGCTCCCACAGCATAGTCACTTGCATCACACATGATCTCGAAGGAAAGGCTCCAATCAGGAGGTTGGATGATCGGTGCAGATATCAGTGCCTCCTTCAACCTACAAAAAGCACGCAAGCAGTCATTATCAAATGAGAACAGGACATCTTTAATGAGTAAATTAGTTAAGGGTTTAGAGATTTTAGAGAATTTTGGATGAATCTTCTGTAGAAGCCCGCATGCCTCAAAAAACTCCTCACTTTCTTGACGTTTGATGGTGGTGGCATTGTCTGAATTGCTTCTATCTTCACTTTATCCACCTCTATTCCCCTTTCAGATACCAAATATCCAAGAACTATTCCTTCCCTTACCATAAAATGGCATTTTTCCCAGTTCAATACTAGATTGACTTACTCACATCTCTTAAGTACCTGTGTCAAATTATTCAAACAATCATCAAATAACGTACCATAGACAGAAAAGTCATCCATAAATACTTCCATTATTTCCTCAATAAAATCAGAGAAAATAGTCATCATACATCTTTGGAAAGTGGCTGGTGCGTTACACAATCCGAATGGCATCCTTTTATATGCAAAGGTGCCATAAGGACATGTGAACATGGTCTTTTCTTGGTCGTCTAGATGGATAGGGATATGAAAGAATCCTGAGTATCCAGATAATAGAAGTGTGAATGTTTAGCCAATATTTCCAACAATTGATCAATAAAAGGCAAAGGAAAGTGATCCTTACGGGTGGCCTTATTCAATTTTCTATAATCAATACACATACGCCAACCTGTAACAGCTCTAGTAGGGATCAATTTATCATTATCATTTTTAACAACAGTCATACCTCCCTTTTTAGGAACCACATGGACTGGACTTACCTATTCACTATATGAGATAGGATAGATAATACCTGCATCAAGTAATTTACGTACTTCCTTATTGACTACCTCTTTCATGTTTGGGTTGAATCTCCTCTGGTGCTCCCTAGAACTCTTTCATGTTTGGGTTGAATCTCCTCTGGTGCTCCCTGGAAGGTTTATGATCATTGTCAACTATAATACGATGCATACAAATAGATGGACTAATCCCTTTTATATCATTAATACTATATCCAATCACTTTCTTAAATTTTCTAAGTACATCCAGCAACTTACCAGTTTCTTCAGCATTCAAATCAGCATTCACTATGACTAGATATGAAGAGTTAGGGTCTAGAAATTCATACCTTAGATTGGAGGGAAGAGGTTTGAGTTCTACCTTAGGTGCTTTGCTTTCCTCAATATTTGCTGATTTTTTATTATGGTCCAGCTCTAGCTTTTCAGATTTCACTTATGAGGTGAGCATGAGACACTCATCAAGCAATCTAGTATATGCATCAACTTCTACCTGTTCAGCATAAGAAACAGAACTATCCACAAGGCAAAGTTCAAGTGAATCAATAGGGCATAAACTCATTGCATTATCAACAATATTTTGCTCAATTACATCAACCATGCAACAAGTATCACCTAAGGATAGGCATTTCATTGTATCATTAAGATTAAACTCAATCTTTTCATCCCCTACATTCAAGGAAAGCTTTCCATCTTTAACGTTTATAATAGCACCTGCAGTGGCTAGGAAAGGCCTTCCCAGAATGATGGGGATTTGACTATCTTCCTCCATCTCTAATACAACAAAGTCAATGGGAATGAAAAACTTACCTACCTTTAGAGGAACATCCTCTAATATACCTACCGGGTGAGTGACAAATCGGTCTGCTAATTGGAGAGAAATAGTGGTAGGCTTCAAGTCACCCATCTAGAGCTTCTTGCATGTGGACAATGGCATCTTACACTTGCTCCGAGATCACATAAATCTTTAGTGATTTTCAGATCTCCAATAGAACAAGGTATAGAGAAGCTTCCAGCTTCTTTGAGTTTAGGAGGCAGTTTATTCTGGATCAAAGCACTACATTCTTCAGTCAATGCCACAGTGGCATACTCCTCAATCTTCCTCTTATTAGAAAGGATTTCCTTCAAAATTTTTGCATATGAAGGCATTTGAGAGACAGCTTCCAAAAATGGAATATTGATGTACAGCTTTTTTAGCACATTTAGAAATTTTTCATACTGCTTTTCTAACTTGGCCTTAGCTAGTCTCTGAGAGAAAAGAACTGGTCTCTTGTATGGTTTAGGAGCCATATAATTAGGCTATTTTCTTCCTTCCTTCCACTAACTTGCTCTTCTTCTTCAGTTGCTGGTTCAGGCACATCTCTCTTCTCATCTTCTTTATCTTCCTCTTTTTCCACTGATTCACCCAATTGCTTACTACTTCTCAAAGTTATAGCTTTATAGTGGTTTCTAGGATTCTCAAGCTGACCAGGGAACTTACCAAAATTTTTGGTTGAAGAGCTTGCTTGCTGTGCTATTTGACTCTCTAGCATCTTGTTATGTGTAGCAAGTGAGTCAACTTTAAAAGCCAAATCTTTACTTGCTTCATTCATAGAATGTTTCTGGGCTCTAAATTCTTCATTCTGCTTACTCTGTGTGGAGATGAAATTCTCCATTAGAGTCTCCAAATTCGATTTCAGTTAAGGAGGAGGAGGAGGATTGAATGGCCTCGAATTCTAAAAGCCTAGAGGTTGCCTGAAGTTATTATGAGGTTGCTGACCAATATTTAGCTTATAATAAAGGTTCGGGTGATTTATCTAGCCTGGATTGTAAGTATTACTGTATGGATTATCTTTTTGGTTGTTTACAAAATGAACCTGCTCACAATCCTGAAGTGTAAAACTTCCAAGATGACACTCATTGGCTGTATGACCAACACCTCCACAAATCTCACAAGATGAAGATAAAGAGGAGAACCAACAACATTGATGCTTAAGTTATCCAACTTTTGAAATAAAGCATCAACTTTAGAAGTTAGATGATTAAATGCATCAACTTCATACATACCTGCTGGTTTTCTAGGTTGCCTCTCACTAGACTAAGAATAGTGGTTTTGAGCCATGTATTCAATGAATTCATAAGCCTCATCAACTGTCTTGTTCATAATTGCTCCTGCAGTTGCAGCATCTACAGACATACGGGTGTTGTAAATTAGTCCATTGTAGAATGTATGGACTATCAGCCACTTCTCCAGCCCATGGTGTGGGCATATCCTGAGGAGCTCTTTGAATCTCTCCCAAGCCTCATATAATGATTCCCCATCCTTCTGAGCAAAATTAGTGATCTGATTCCTCAGGTGGGTCGTCTTGCTCAGTGGGAAGTACTTGGCCAGGAAAGCTTGAGAAAGCTCTTGCCAAGTGGTAATGGACCCTGATGAAAGGGAATACAACCATGCACGGGCCTTGTCCCTCAAAGAGAAAGGGAACAATCTCAACCTGATAGTGTCTGAAAATATCCCATTTAACTTTAGGGTGTCACAGTACTCCAAAAACACTAAGAGATAGAGATTAAGGTCTTCAGTAGGTGACCCTCTAAACTGATTCTGCTGAACCATCTACAAGAGAGAGGGCTTCAACTCAAAGTTATTAGCTTCAACAACTGGCTGACTATGCTGGGATTCAAGGCATGAGTGTCTGGGGCGGTAAAATCCTTTATAGATTGGTTATCTCTCTCCCGCATGGTAGCTGTAGAATTCTCTTGGTATTGCCTTCTTCTTATCCATCGAAGTGTGCGTTCAATTTTCGGGTCAAATTCAGCAATTATCTCACGTTCTCTTCGTATAAAAGAGAAACACACTTATAAAGGAAGAAAAGAAGCATGAATCAGCAAGATAAAATTATGCATCAAAAATAAAAAAGAAAAGAAAAAAAATGATTTAGTCTAGCTATATTGCAAAATATCTAATATTGACTTTGTTCCCCGGCAACGGCGCCAAAAACTTGTTGTGTATGTTTTACCAAATACCGCAAGTGCACGGTGTAGTTGTAGCTAGTCCGGCAAGTACGGGTTGTATACCACAGAGAACAATGTCAATTACTAGAATTTCACAAAAGGTTCTATCTAAATCGATCCAATTCGATGGAAAATGTCACAATTAAATAGATGAAAGTAACCAATTAAGCAAAGCCTAGGGTTAGGGTTCACCACACTTGCGATACTCAACAACTGATATTTACCTCTAATTGCAATTATCTAGATTATTGGGGATGATTTAGCCTCAATTAATTAGCAATCTCTTTCAAGCATTACCAATCGTACCAAGGTTAATCAAATTACCTACTTTCGTGGTTCTTAACTTAACCTAGGTCTATTAAGCTTTATGCCAACCATTGAATGCAATTAATCGATTTTCTCGTGTCCATTAATTGATTCAATTCTAGAGAATCTTAAACTACTTTCGTGATTAAGATATACCTAATTAACTATTAGGTTCCAGTTTTAATCTTCACCTTTCAGTTCATCGATTAAGTACCTAAGACGTGATAGACTGGTGATCAGGCATTCTATCAACTCATTCATGCATATAATAGTCAATCCTAATCAATCTAGAACCAATCACAATTAGGTTTTCATCATTCAAGTCATAAGCACAGTATCATTGTATCACAATTGGGTTTACCGAAACCCTAGATTAAATTTACTCACACATCATAAAAATAGAAATCAAATTCATCTTCATTGAATAAATCATGATAGTTCAGTACAATTAAGGGAGAATTAGTGGAAATAGAAGAAGAGAATTGAAATAGAAAGATAAAGCCTGGTCTGCAGAAAAGTCAGATGAAATACAACCTTGAATGCCGTAAATTCTACTCTATAACATCAAAATCCACAATGATCTATGTAAAAACCTAGACTAAAAGTGTTTCCTAAGCCTAAAAGGTGATTCTCCATTGTTTCCTACGGTTTCCTCTTGCTTGGCTGCGCATCCTCATGCTTCTATATATGTTTGGAGGCCAAAACCCTAACTTTTTCATTCTGTATAGACCCCGAAGCATAGACGTGCTTTGGGCTGGAATATGGGGAAATCCTGCATTTCTTGCTCAAAGCATGGTCTGGCCGTATTGCATGCCACCAAGAACAGCCTAGTTGTGCTGCATACTGCCAAAGTGCTTTCTTCATGATTTTTCATATGTAGCCTCCTTGCTTCTTCCTTAGCATATCCCAAGTCCTTTTGGCTCTTTCCATGATTGTTTTTCCTTGCTTCTTTGCTTCTTTTGCTCTCCTGCAACCATAAAACAAACCACAGCAGTACCCAGAACAAAGTATAACCAAAAGCATAGAAATAACCATAAGTTACTTTGAATTAGGGGATAAAATATGGCCAATAAGCACTCAGAATTACATCACTACAAGAAAACTGGCATTCAGTGGCGACTTTAGTCGCCACTGAAGGTCAAAAAGTCATCACTGAAAACTTTCAGTGATGACTTTTAGTCGTCACCAAGTGGTCACAAATAAATTCGTTGCAAAAGCTTTCAGTGATAACTCAATAAGGTCGTCACTGAAAGTGCACATTCAATGGCGATTTAGTTGCCATTGAATCTAAGTTTTTTGTGATAACCCCTTAAGGTCGTCACTGAATATAGACATTTAGTGACGATTGAGTCATCACTAAATCTAAATTTTCAGTAATGATCATTTAAGTCATCACTGAATACTATGATTTAGTGACTTTCAGTGGCGACTAATGAAAGTCACCACTGAATCTTCACAAGAAAAATTTTGAAATCATGTAACCTTTTAGCGGTATAAAGGATTGAGTGATTACTATAGTTATCACCGAATCCTTTTATTATGCCTTTAGTGATGACTTTAGTCGTCATTGAATCTCCTACCATGGGATTTAGTGACAATTTTTGGTTGCCACAGAATCTTCTTGTAATTTTTTTTAATTTTCGTTTGCAATTTAAATAAAAACCTTATTTATCATTTAAAAACATAACAAAAGAAATTAATAAAATATTTATAACCAGAATTTCATTCATAATACATGACTGTTGAGTAAAATACACAATGTCAGTTAAAATAAAATTACATAATAAAATGTTAACAAATTAAAAAAGTTCAACTTGGTGGCTCTTGAAGATGTTATTGCATTATTCATAGAACTTGGTGCAGCATTACCCATAATGCCCAACAGAATTTGTCCCTATTCATATCACAGTAATAAATTAATATATAACTTGACAAGTATAATATGAAAAAATAAATATATACCAATAGCATGAAAAAAATATGAAAAAAGATAAATTTGATCAAGTTTAACAAAGTTAATATGACATGTAACACTTAAAAAAATATATTCTAACATTATGCACATAATAATGACTAATTTAGTCATTACTTCACTTTCACTAACTATTAAACATGATAGATTGATAATGTGCTCCATTTTATCTACAATATTGTAAAATTACAAAAACATTAATAAGAAAATAATAGTCAATCATATATGACCCATACTAGTTTGTGCTCAAACTGCAAATGATAATCTCCTCTATCTATAGTTCAAGTTTGTCCTAAAAATAAAAGAATATAAAAGCTTTATTGTCGACTATTAGAGTATCCTTAAATTTTATTTAAATTAATTAATTATTACAATTAATTTGTATCACCTTATCACAAAACTTGAAAAATAAACTACAAACAAACGAAAGAGGGGTTAAAACAACTCTTCAACTATAGCTCTTGTCAAAATAAAATATCAACATGTTATTAATAAATGAAAAAGAGAATCAAGGGAGGTAGTAAAACAGAGGCAAAGAGTCTCCTTTTTCTTTTTCTATTTGAACCAGGATCAAGTCAAAATTAATTGAGTTATAATTTTGGGAAAATTATATCTTTTCTATCTTGCCCTTATTTGGACATGATTTGATATATTATCAATCCCTTTTAGCTTATCATCCTTGAGTCATGATTGTCACTAAAATATACCAATAATGGGCGTTTCACAGATAAAAGATGAACTCAAAAAGAAGCTCTATGACAAAAAAAGGTAAGCATACATATATAGTTAGAATTAATCAATTAGTATCAACCTCATCAAATCAAGTTTCTATTTCAATGTTCATGTGTGTGATCTCTAGGCTTCACGCAAGTCTTCTCCAAAAGAATATACCAAACCACAAGAATTCAAACTCCACACCCAAGAAAGAGCTGTCAAATGCGCGATGTTCAACTTTGCAGTAAGATATTATAATTGAGGGAATCAGAGGCTGAATTTTACAATATATTTTTTGTGAATATTAATGCATGCATGCATGCACAGGTCACAACAAAACTCTGTCTCATGGAGCTACAAAAGAAACAAGAGGAAAAGTTGCTAAATGTAGACACCTAACGAAGTTATATATATAATGACTTAGATGCAAATTTTAAGGGGTCCTTCTATTGGTTACTTTCCCAGAAGCATGGTCATAAACTTAGTTATTTATGGTATGTGGCAAGCTGTCATGACAAGATTCATGGCACCTATGAGCATTGCACATTGCAATGGTCAGGGAAACAATGAAGCACGATGCACATTATAGTAACTTAACCTAAATTAACACTAATCTACAAATAGAACAAGGATATATGAGAAACTTAACATAAAAAGATAGGATTTGATAGATCACTCAAATTACAACTAGGTAAGGAGAGCTAGGTGATTTTATAGAAATCCAACCTGCGGCTAATTTTACAAAGATTTTAGGGGTCTTGGGTGCGGGGTTCAGATGCCTCTACTGGGCCTGTTCATGAGTTGATTTCTGCTGTGGTCGTTTCGAGATGATGATTTCTAGTGAGGAGATTTTGTGGGTAGCGTTCTTGTTTGTTGGAAACAAAACTTTGGGTGTCTTGGGTGTAGGGTTTAGATGCCTCTACTGTGCTTGTTTGTGAGGTGAATCTGTTGTGCTCGTCCACAAGGTAATGGTTTCTTGTGAGGAAATTTTGGGGGAAGGGTTGTTCGCAGGAAAGGAAATTTTGGGGGATTTCAGATGCCTCCAAATGCCTCTGCTTTGCTTGCACAAGGTGGTTCACTTTTCAAATGCGTTTTTGACTTTCAGATGCAGTGTTCGGAAGGCTTCATTTGCTGTATGATTTGTTCTTTCTATTTATCATTTTTCTTTATCACTTTTGTGTATTGCAAGAAAAATATATATGTTTTTTCTTTCACAAATATGAAATAAAAGAAGACTTAATCAATAAATAAAGACATAAAAAACTTAGTTGAATTAGCGGGCTGAGAGGCACTCGATTTTTAACACAACACTCAACATATTTATTTATTTTAAATTAGAGAGAATTAGGTTAATGTAATTTGATATATTTTAATTAAAGAACATAAATATATTATAATTTTTATATATTATATATATATATATATATATATATATATATATATATATATATTCTATTATATGGCTATCACATGTGGAAATGTTAGACTCTAATTAATTATACTCTACTTTATTTTTTTATTATTGGTGTTTTCTAATATTTTAAAAATGCTCTACTTCATTTTTTTTTATTATTCTATTATATGGCTATTACACATGTGAAATGGGTATGTTTTGATTTTTCAAAGATATATATGTTTTTCATTTTAATTTTAAAAATTTACGTCATTAATTTAGTATTTAATTAATAATTAACTTATGTTAAAAATCATTTTTAAATTTATTTTATTAGTAAATAATTAACTTTTTTTATTTTATAACTAAAAATACAATTTAATTTTTTTTACAATGAATAAATACACCCATCCCTAAAAAAAATCCTTAGCTGTGAGAAAATAAACATTCAAAAATGTTAGAAAGCATTTTGCTACTCTCCGTGGCGACTTTAGGTCGCCACTGAAAACCAATTCTCAACTTTTAGTGACAACTTCATCTGGGTTGTCACTGAAAAGTGAACTTTCAGTGGTGACTCATGAAAGTCGCCACTGAAAGTAATTTTTAGTGACGACTTTTCTAATCGCCACAAAAAGGTTGTCACTGAATTTCCTATTTCTTGTAGTGTTGCATGTCACTGTATTTTTATAGGACTATTGCGTACGTGACATTGTAGCATTGAGGATCCTTAGACCAAATTATTTCAAAATGGAAATATTTGAAACTTGGTTTAATGATTCTATCTATGTCAAGAGCAATAAGAGCATGTTTAGAAGATGCAACTGGAAGAACATGGATGTAGCTGTGCTCAAATGCATCCAGCCACTTTTTATTACATAGAAATATGTCCAAACGCTCCCACACTACTCCACCATCTATTATATTGTTCAACCAAGTAAACTATTTTCCTCGTTATTTAATATTTATGAATCCCACCTCATTTATTAATTTCCTAAAACTAGAAACTCCGGTAATTTTTTGAGTGGAACTTATATTCTAAGACATGGTTGAAGTTTCCAAAGAAAATACAAAGGTCATCAATATAACTTACTATTTGTTTTAGGAATTCAAGGATTAACCTTTAATGAGTTTTTAGTGGCCTATACACTACTGTGAAGAAAAAAATTATAATTTTAAAGATAAAAAATACCATGGATCCAGTACTTAAAAACATGGAGACATAGTAAGTTAGCATTCGAAAAGTGTTTCAGTTAGACTTCGAGAGAAGCTATTGGATTAATTAGAGTATCTCAACTATCAATTAGACTATAATTTCTAAGTTAAAAAGATTGAAATTGAAAAGGGGATTAATTAAGGTGAATTCGGAAACCCAGAACTTTAACTAGTTAAATTTTCTTCATAAAACTCACTTTCTATTATTGTAACTATTTTTATTTTATTTCCTCTTGATCATAAAATTAAGTTTTTGAATAATTCAGTTAAAGTTGGAATTGATATAAGGATAGTGATTGATAATCACAATCCTCTTAGGAACAATACTCATACTCTTATAATTTATCACTTGATAATGATAGTGTACGCTTACACTTAATGAATATCTAATTCATGCGTATCAATCTCTCTTAAGCCAAGGAACATAGGAAGATTAACATTTGAAGACAATAGCAAAGGAAGCATCTTAGGTGAAGGTAAAGTGAGTAAGAATCTCTTCTTTTCTATTGATAATGTTTTGTTGGTAGATTGCTTAAGCATAACTTGCTTAGCTTTAGCCAATTATGTAACAGAAATAATAGAGTTATCTTTGATTCAAATTGTTGTGTGGTTGAAAATAAGACAATAATTTAGTTAAGCTTATGGGCCATAAGATCAACAATGTTTATGTTATTAATCTTGAAGAAAAACCTCTAATAGACTCTAAATGCTCGATGAATGTTAGTGGTGATAGTTGGTTATGGCATAGAAGATTAGCCTATGCAAGCATGGGTGTTTTAGATAAGCTTGCAAAAAAGGATCTTGTCATTGGTTTGCCTAAGATTAAATTTGCAAAGGATAAGCTTCGTGATGCATGTCAAAAGGGAAAAAGAGTAAAAAATTATTTTAAACCCAATGACATTGTTTTCACCTTTATACCTTTGCAACTCATACATGGATTTATCTGTGTAACAACCCTAGATACTGCTTTCACCATTGCATGAAAAGTTTTCTTTTTATATGATGTTTTGATGGAAATTGATATTGGATTCCTTTGTTTGATTGTGTTAGATATGGAAAGATGGAATTTTGGATTGAATGGAGGCAAAATTGAGAAAGCTAACTAGAAGCCTCACCATCGTTGTCAAGCCCCTACTTTAAGAACGTAAATAACACTACTATCCGATAACTTTATCTTTATTTATTTTCAATCAACTTTATATTATATCATAACAGGATAATATCATACGTTGACAAATCTCAACATAACTAATTATAGGTCTACACTTTTTAGTTTTACAGCGGAAACAAAGATCCTGCCTGTGACGTTCAGAGCAACTCTAGAGTACATTTATATTACAATTTAAACACTGAGAGTTTAGAAACAATTTAGGCTCACCACGGAAGTACGACACCTAGTCGATCAAGTAGCTGTAAGACCAAACTCTGGGTTTTTATCTAACAAATATGTCAACCACGTGTAGTGAGTTTTACGACTCAGTGAGTAGATAATCCCTCCTATGACCTCTCATATCAACATATAGATGTACTCATATAATAAAGTTTATCACATCAGAAATTACAGTTCAGAAGTGCACATGAGGCCTACCACAAATAGGACATGGTGGAATTGATCTTGAATCATATTAGTTAACTGGTCTCATATCTCTTTGATTTATTCTCTGCTTATTAATATTCACTGATGCCTGATTAGAGCTACTAGTTCCTGTTTGAGTGAAGCGCTGTGGATTTTGAAATCTTGATCCTCTGACATTAGGATTATAACTCATCTGTACATTACTATCTCGCTCTCTTTTTCTTCTCTTTAGACCTTCTATGTCTAATTGTTCTTGTGTTTCCATCATTCTTTACCACTAGACCGAGAGATTGAGTTTGGTATTGATCACCTCCCTGAAATACAACTAATATCCATACCTCCTTATAGGATGGCACCTATGGAACTTAAGAAATTAAAGGAGCAACTACAAGGTTTACTAGATAAAGATTTTTTTTGACCCAGTACATCTCCCTGGGGTGCTCTTATTCTCTTTGTGAAGAAAAAGGATGGATCCCTACACCTATGTATTGACTATAGGTAGTTGAAAAAAGTGAATTTTTTAGGATCAACTTGAATACCATCCTTGGTAACTACATGCCCTAGGAAGGTAACACTACTAAGCCAAAATTCACATTTTGAAAACTTATCATACAGTTGATGTTCCCTCAGGGTTTGCAATGCTATTCTTAAATGCCACTTGTATTCCTCTGAACTTCTTAAATATACCAGGATATCATCTATGAATACAATAACAAATTGATCTAAGAAAGGTTTGAATACTCTATTCATCAAATCCATGAATGCAGCTGGAGCATTTATTTGACCTAATGGCATTACTAAAAACTCATAATGCTCATATCGAGTTCTAAAAGCAGTTTTTTGAATATCCTTCTTTTTTATCCTCAATTGATGATAGCTAGATCTCAGATCAATTTTTGAAACACATTGGGCACCTTGTAACTGGTCAAATAGGTCATTTATTCTGGGTAAAAGTTATTTGTTTCGTATAGTCACTTTGTTCAACTGCCTATATAAACAGGCACATGTATCTGATAGAGTTCCTGAGGAAAGAGTAGAACCCCCTCAGAAGCCACATGATAGAACCGTAGATATGATTGCTGGTATACATAGGAGTTTGGAGACATTGGCTGGATTTATAGTGGAATAGGGTAGAAGGGAAGGCCGGCAAGATGCCAGTTATATGAGATGTGATTTGCCTTCCCTTACTGTGTGCTTGAGAAATACCCATATAGAGTCCCTTCATGTGTCCTCTTGAATGGTAGTAGGGGAAATATCAGTGGGATGCTGAGTTTAGGCAAATCCTATACATGTAGACCTGACATGTATAATTAGTTATGTTGAGATTTGCCAACGTATGATATTACCCTGTTATGACATAATATAAAGTTGATTGTAAATAAATAAATAAAAAGTTATCGGATAGTAGTGTTATTCGCGTTCCTAAAGTAAGGGCATGACAAATTGGTATCAGAGCATTAGGTTTCCCTGTGGCTATCAGAGCAAATGATTCTTTAGAAGGATCTTTAGTATCGATATGAGCCGGACATATTTATACTTCAGGTGCTGGTGAGAGATTCTATAGGATATTAACTTCCTTTTTATTCCAAGTTTGCTAAAGTTCATTGTATAAGGTTTGATTGAATATTATGGTATCCTAAAGAGGTGTTTTGTTCTGTATAGTCAATGATGCCGCCAAGAACTATGCTTATTGATATTCACTAATGTCTGGTTAGAGTTACCAGTTCCTATTTGAGTGAAGCGCTATGGATTTTGTGTCACGACCCCAATTTTAGGGCACGTGAAATCCATATACCATACACAAATATTTTTCATAAATGTACATAATGCCATTCTTTATCATATAAACCAATACATATAAGTTCCCATACACATATACAATATACAGTTTACGTCTATAAACACCAGAGTAACAGTAGAAGCAAGGATCCTGCCTGTGACGTTCAGAGCAACTCTAGAGTACAAATATTTTGCAAATAAAAAAAAAACATTGAGAGCCTAGAAACAATGTAGGCTCACCACTGGAGTACAACCTCTAGTCGATCACTTGGTTGCTGGACCAAACTCTGTGTCTTTATCTGAAAAATAGATCCACATCGTGTAGTGAGTTTTACAACTCAGTGAGCAGATAACACCCCCTATAACCTCTTAGGTCAACATATGGATGTACTTTTCATTTCAAAATTTCTCATATTAAAAAGTTACATTCAGGAGTACATTCATATGGGACCCGCATTTCAAAACATCTCAGTTCAAATCACATACAAATATCTGTAACCACATATGATACAAATTGATCTTAAATCGAATTTGTTATGCAATAAAAATCAATTCTTTTATATAATACTCAAGTATGTCACAACTTTCAATAAACTCAATAGATAAATATGGAATGTGAGTTCATCACCCTTCTGCCTCCTCACATTACCATAGTCACAATCACAATAGGTAATCAGGGAATGTGAGTTCATCACCCTACTGCCTCCTCACATTACCACTGAGTACAACTTCAATAGATCAACAGGGAATGTGAGTTCATCACCCTTCTGCCTCCTCACATTACCACTGTCATCATCACAATAGGTAATTAGGGAATGTGAGTTCATCACCCTACTGCCTCCTCACATTTCCACTAATACCATCTTCACAATATCGTCTCAAGCCATATAATCTCGTCATTTCTCATCAATACATATATATTTATATGAATATATAAACATGTAAAAAAAAGTGCATATCCATCATATGCAATGAATTATTATCAAACAATTCGCCATACAATCATATTCAGCAATTTACCACTTTACATATCATTCAAAACAAAGCTTTCAGTCTCAGTACAAAATCTTTTATTATAAATTTTCCAATCAGAGAAATCATATAATCATGCCCATATTTAAGGCAAATATAACACTGTAAAATTAATGCCACATGCATATCATATTTTCTTTGCCATGTAATGCGAAATGCATTTAGAATTATCGTATTCAAAGCATTTCAAAATCTATTTCAAAACTCATACTCTTCTTGAACTAGATATCATTTCTCAATCATTTCAAATATTTCAAACCATTTTCAGAAACATATGAACATATAAATAACATGTAATCATACTCATTTATCAATGAAAAGTTTAAGAAGAGTAAAAGTAAGCTATAGGAAGAATTATCTACTCACAGGTAAGGGCTCCAGATTGGACAGCCCTAAAATCCTCGTTTCTAGTCTGAATTTGACCAAATAAGCTTCAAAAACGTGTCCGGAGGGTCCAAAAACCTTAAATGAGCTCGGGTACTGTTCACCGCCGGAAATACTATTCATCGTCACTATTCATCGCCGGAATTACTATTCATCCGCCACTATTCACGCAGGAAATTACTATTCACCGCCACATAAAAAGTTACCAAATAACTGAAAAAAAATTACATATTCTAATGTTTATCAAGCTTCTGAACCTATCTACGGTGTCAGATTTCTAATTTGAGGTCTTTAAGTAAGGTTTTTCAGAACTTACCTTTTACTGAGATTTTCTACTTCAGATCTACGGCGATTCAATGGTTGATTTGAAAAACTGATCGGTCAAAATTGAAGTACTCTTCGCCCTGAATCCAATAACAATTTCGGTTTTGAGATTGGAAGCTCTTAAACACTCCAAATCGAAAGATAAAATTTGAGATTACTATTCACTCACTATGCATATACTATTCCTTTACGTTTTTTTTTCTTTCCGAACATTTGCCGTTGGCTTCGTTTTATAATTCTGCAATTTTTGTTTTTTTTTTGTTTTTTTTTTAATATAATAATATTTATTAAATAATTAATAATAGAATTTTTTTTTATAAAAATTCATATAAATTCCATTTTTCATCATAAAATATCCCAAAAATTTCTAAAAATTTCCTTCCTCATAAATCTTTAGTTAAACTCTTAAATCATAATTTTTCTCAATAAAAATCATATTAAAACAAATTTCAAAACAAATATCTTTATTCATATTAAAAGAAAGAATATTTTTAAAAATACCATAAAAATTCAATAGAGGCCGATATAATTATTTTAAACAACACAATACTTCTTTTACTTAAAAGTCCACTTACTTTTAACAAATCAATATTATTTCTATATAAATAATAATATTTTTGCTAATAGCACGCCAAAATATAAATTCTCATATTTCTTTTGTAATTCTTTAATCCATGTAATAAATATACATCTTTTCACTGGTTTTTATCTCTATTATCAAAATTCTTTTTTTTTTTATTCTACATTCCCTTTAATTGGAATTTTTCGTTAAATTTTATGGTTATTACATTTTGAAATCTTGATCTTCTGACATTAGGATTATAACTCGTTTATACATTACCATCTCGCTCTCTTTTTCTTCTCTTTAGACCTTCTATGTATGATTGTTCTCATGTTTCCATCATTCTAGCACAGTCCACAGCCGCCAAATAAGTTGAAAAATGATTCATCTGAGAACCCACCGATTTAAACAATGAGCGTATCAATCCTGAAATAAACCTCTTAATTCTATCTTTTTCAGTAAGAATCAGATAAGGTGCATATCTGGACAATTGGGTAAAACAGATGTCATATTCAGAAACTATCATGTTCGGTGTCTGTTTTAATTTTTCAAATTCTCTGACCCTCTTGTCTCTTTCACTCATTGGGAGGAAGCGATTCATAAAGGCTTTCTTAAATTCATCCCACTCCATTGGTGGTAAAGTAGATGCCCTTCTTTGTACAAATGTCTCAAACCAAACTTGAGCCATATCTGATAGTTGAAAAGACACTAATTCAATAAATATCTGTAGGTCTTCCTGAACATCTGACCTAGAAAAATTCAAAGATTTTAACTTAAGGAATTACAGTAATGACACCTCAATCCCTGTAAGTTTGTCCACTCTAAGTAAGAGTTTCATAATTTACCTTTTTTGAAGATTTTTTACTTCAGATCTACGGTGATTCAATGGTTGATTTGAAAAATTGATCGGTCAAAATCATAGTATTCTTTGTCCTGAATCCAATAGCATCTTCAGTTTTGAGATCGGAAGCCAATAGGCACACTAGATCTAGAGAGAAAGTTGAAGGTTACTATTCACTCACTATTCATCAATTCAGTTTTTCAGAAAGTTCGGGTGCCGTCTCCTCTCTATTGCCTCCCCCTTCCCTTTTATTATTATTATTATTTTATTTTTTAAATAATATTTATTATTATTTAATAATTGAATAATAGAATTTTCTTTTATATAAATTCCGTTTTTCATCCTAAAATATTCCAAAATTTTCTAAAAATGTACATTCTCATAAACCTTTAGTTAAACTCTTAAATCATAATTTTTCTTTATAAAAATCGTAATAAAACAAATCTCAAAATAAATATCTTTATACATATTAAAAGAAAGAATATTTCTAAAAATACAACAAAAATTCTTTAGAGGCCAATATAATTATTTTAAGCAAAAAAATAATTATTTTACTTAAAAATCTACTTACTTTTAGCAAGACAAAATCATTGTTAAACAAATAAAAATATTTTTGTTTATAGCAAAATACTATCATTTAGAAAATAAAAATTACGTCTCAAAACGTAAATTCTCATATTTTCTTTGTATTTCTTTAATCCATGTAAATAATAAACTTATTTTCACCGGTTCTTATATCTATTTTCAAAATCCTCTCTTTAATTCAAAATTTTCTTTAATTTGAACTTAATTAAATTTACGGTTATTACATTCTTCCCTCTTAAAGAAATTCAGTCCTTAAATTTTATCACCATAATTGCAGATATATACTAACCTCATTGTTCAAACAAATGCATATATCTAGTGTGTATATCCTCCTCTCTTCCTAAGTAACTTCCTCAGAAGAGTGATTTTTTCATATCACCTTCACTGTTGGTATTTCTTTTGACCGCAACTTCTTTATTTGTCTATCCACTATTGCTACTGGTTTTTCCTCATAGTTTAAATCTTCCTGTAACTGAATCTGCGGACACTGTATAACATGTGTATGATCCGGTAAATATTTTCGTAGCATAGACACATGAAAAACTGGATGGACATTACACAATTCAGGAGGTAAAACCAAATGATAAGCTACTGGACCGATTCTATCAAGAATTTCAAATGGTCCTATATACCGTAGACTTAATTTTTCTTTCTTTCCAAATCTCACTGCTCCCTTCATAGGAGATATTTTCAAAAAAAAAATATGTTCACCTATGGCAAATTCCAATGGGCGACGTCTATTATCAACATAGGCATTTTGTCTACTTTGAGCTGCTAACAACCTTTCCTTAATTAATTTTACCTTGACCAGTGCATCCTGTACCATATCAGGCCTTAAAATCTTTGCTTCACCCATCTCAAACCATCTAATCGGGGAACGGAAACACATGCCATATAATGCCTCAAAAGGAGCCATTTGTATACTGGCTTGATAACTATTGTTATAAGCAAATTCAGCTAAAGGCAGAAATTTTTCCCAACTATCCTGAAAATATAAAGCACAAGTCTGAAGCATGTCTTCCAATATTTGAATGGTTCTCTCAAATTTCCCATCTGTTTGAGGATGAAATGCAGTACTGAGATTTAATTTCGTGCCTAAAATTTCTTGAAAAGCTCTCCAGAAACGAGCTGTGAATTGTGGTCCTTGATCATAAATAATTGATATTGGCACTCCATGAAACCTCACTATTTCATTTAGATATAATCTTGCATACTGAGCTACATTGTATGTGGTTTTCACTGGTAAAAAATGTGCTGACTTAGTCAACCTATCAATGATTACCTGTAACATCCCGTAATTTTTAGATATTTTTCTTAGAAATTCTTCACCTTACATATATGCATAGAAATGTTCTAATATTAATGGAATAAGTAAAGAAAGAAAACCTAAGAGGAAATATTAGAAATAAACATACTAAAGAAAGGTGAAATTATTAGGTAAAGAAAGATAAATTTTTATGAAGTAAGTAAAGGTCTTAAAATTTCAAGAAGATCAGATTAGGGTAATTTTTCTTAATTACTAAGTTTAGTATCTCCACCTGTAATTGGGCTTTAACCTATGGACACTTCATATAGAATTTTTCTACTTCACATGAATTTTTAGCAAGCCAATAGGATAGCCCAAGGAAGAAATAAAACATAGACTTGGACTAGGATATAGAAATTGGACCGGTAGCCCAAAAATCATGAAAATGTGACCAAGGCCATTATGAAAGGTAGAATTTTAACCAAAGTAAAGAAAATGGGCAAGAATGAGCCCAAACCCAATAGGAAAAAATAAAAATAAAAATAAAATAAAAGTGATGAAATAATGGTGTAATCAAGATTAGGTGACATGGCATTAAGACAAAAATTTAGCAAGTGGTGTGATTCTACATTCATCATTTTGGCAAGTGGCATAATAATACAAGGCTTTAGGACAAAAACACCTATATCCTACACACATAATTTTAGCAAGTGGTATGACAAGACATAGCATGAGGACAAAACATCTCTATCCCACATAAATAATTTCAACCAAATAATGAAGATTGAAGGGCTAGAAATTTGCCACTTAAAAAGGCAACCTATCATAATTGATTAAGACAAAATAAAAATTAAATGAATCCCTAAATCAAAGGGACCTTGTCCCATATCTTAAGAACATATCATCATAATTTTTAAAATACAAATCTCCTTTTCCTATGCATATCTTGACTAAGGAAGAGGAAGACAAGAACATAAGTTGTTTGTTTTCCAAAAATTCAACAAAGTGTATCCTAATTGTGATAAGGTAGACCCATGATCATGAAAGGTGAATTATTTGGTGGTCTATATAAGAAAACCCACCCTTACAACATTAGAATTTCGTCCAAGTGAGGGAGAGGAAAAATAGAAGCAAGGTAGAGTGAGGAAAGGAGAGGAAGAAAGGAAGAAAGAGGAAGGAGAAGTCTAGGAGACTAAGTGCTCCAGGTAAGTTTAACAATATTTCTT
The DNA here is from genome assembly GCA_037074535.1 of Gleditsia sinensis. Taxonomy (NCBI): domain Eukaryota; kingdom Viridiplantae; phylum Streptophyta; class Magnoliopsida; order Fabales; family Fabaceae; genus Gleditsia; species Gleditsia sinensis. The sequence goes on from CM073472.1 coordinate 22,364,950, forward strand.
TTTGAAGAAAACTTTTAAAACTTATAATATTTATATGAGATTTTGATCTTAGAACTTTTATGATTGGTCATGATGTTGCTATATCATGTTACATATTGATCTTGCATGTGATGTATGTTTGAATACTTAGGTTGGTGTAGATAGTTCTGCATGGGTATGGCTATGGGTGGCAAAATTTTAAGTTTCGGTGTTTTAATTTCTGGGAACAATCTATAAGGAATTAAAATAAATGGTTAACATAAGAATTATATCTATGTGTGTCATAGATTTGTAGCCACTAAAATCATTCAATTTGGAGTCCATATGTGGTAGATATGGTCCGATTAGTAAGCAAAGGTCAGAAAATAGTTCATCAGGGAAGATATGTTAGGATAACTTCTGTATTTTAATTTCGGGGAATTATCTGTAGCGAATTAAAATAAATGGTTAACATAAGAATTAAAGATATATGTCTCACAGATTTGTAGACACTGGAATCATTCAATTTGAGGTCCATATGAGGTAGATATAGTCCGATTAGTAGTCAAAGGTCAGAAAATGGTTCATCAGGGAAGAATATGTTAGGACAGCTTCTGTATTTTAATTTCTGGGAATTATCTGTATGGAATTAAAATAAATGGTTAACATAAGAATTATAGATATGTGTGTCATGGATTTTTAGCCACTAGAATCACTCAAGTTGGAGTCGATATAAGGTAGATATGGTCCGATTACTAGGTAGAGGTCAGAACCTATCTGAGAAGAAATAACCTATACATTTAGGGAGTAATATCACCTTGATTTCTTAATATTTCGCTACAATGTTCAACATAATAGTTTTAGATAATTGTTTTATCTTGAAATTGACACCAAGATCACTTACATCAGAGTTAAATTGAGGGATTTATGCTCTGATTAGAAAGAGAAGGTTAGATAGGATGAAAACCTGCATCAAAAAAATAAAGAAATAAAATTAGTATTTAAAAAAGAAGATGAATCTTAATAAATGACTAGTATAGCCATAGCCATTGCCATTGTATGAACTTCTTACCATCTTAAGTGTGAAATTTTGACATGGAAATATTTTATAAAGTGATATTTGAAATGGTTATGTTCATGGCATGATGATTTATGGTAATAGTTATATTTTGATGAACATACTTGTTATTGAAAGCATATTTTTGGCTATCATTGTGAAAAGAAAAGAAATGAGCATGGTCACATGGCAATCCGTGTGGTGCACCAGTAGGGGACGCCCTACCAACGGTTATGATCATGATAATGAGAAAAGAAAGAGAAAGTGGGCCATGTCGGACGGAGCGAGAAAAGCCCGTACCGGAGAGTAGAGGATACTCACCTTGACGGGGGTAGCTTGAAATGAGAATAAGTTGATGGCCATCATATGATATTTTGAAAATAATTAATCCTGTCATACATATCATTATATTATGATTCTTATGTGTATAGATATAATGCATTCATGTGACCAAAGATATTTTCTGTAGTTTATACAGCTGAACATGACGTGATGAGCTTTATTGATGATGATTTATTGTTGAACTTACTGGGATTTAATTCTCACTATAATTCCATATCATGTTCAGAAAATTAGTTATGCAGATTTTTTATAGCTCTGGCTTTTAGTGCACGTTGGATCGAGTTATTCTATGATGGTCAGATCCTAAATAAAATGTTTGTGAGCTAGTTGGCACAGATCCCGGTGAAGGTGCAACCACCCGCACCAGTATCTTTGGAATTGGTCAACCAAAATAAACAAGATGTAAATATCTATGTCTTTGATATGTTGCATGTACGTTTTGATTAATGACATGTATGTGAACTCAATATTGTATAATAATAAAGAAAAAAGGATGTTACATTACCCATATTGAATCAAACCCTTTTTGTGTTCTTGGTAACCCTGTAACAAAATCCATAGTTATTCTTTCTCATTTCTATTCAGGTATGTCTATCTGTTGATGTAGTTCTGCAGGCCTTTGATGTTCTGCTTTCACCTACTGACAGGTTAAACATCGAAACACGTAATCTACTATGTCTTTCTTCATACCTTCCCACCAATAAATTTCTTTTAGATCTTGATACATTTTAGTTATTCTAGGATGAATTGTATATATGGATCTATGGGCTTCCTCTAAAATTTCTTTATTAAGTTCCTCTTTATCAGGTACACATATCTGCTTGCCAAATCTCAGAATTCCTTCAAAGTCTACAGTAAACTCAACTTCACAATCATTCTTTACCTCTTCAATTTTCTTGCACAAACAAGCATCTTCTTTTTGGGCATTTTTCACCTGCTCGATCAAAGATGATTGAAACTGCATATGAGCTAATAATACTCTAGGCTCCTTTACTTCCATTACTACCCCATCACTTTCCAACTTATGCATCTCTTTAACTAATGGCCTTCTTACCATAGTAATATGAGTTAAGCTACTCATAGAATTCTTACTTAATGCATCAGCCACAACATTGGCCTTACCTGGATGGTATAGTATTGTGCAGTCTTAATCTTTAAGTAATTCCATCCATTATCTTTGTCTCAAATTAAGATCTTTTTGTTAAAAAATATATTTGAGACTTTTATGATCTATATAAATTTCACATGTCTCACCATACAAATAATACCTCCAAATTTTAAGAGCAAAAACTACTACTGCCATTTCCAAATCATGAGTCGGATAGTTTTAATCATGTGGTTTAAGCTGTCTAGATGCACATGCAATGACTCGACCATTTTGTATCAACACACATCCTAATCCAATTCTCGATGCATCACAGTATACGGTGTATCCCCTAGTACCTGAAGGAATAGCCAATACTGGCACTGTAGTCAAACATTCCTTAAGTTTCTGAAAACTTTTTTCACATTCATCTGACTAATCAAACTTTATTCCCTCTCTTGTCAACCTCTTCAAAGGAGCAGCTATCTTTGACAAATCCTTAATGAATCTGCGGTAATAGCCTGCTAAACCAAGAAAACTATGAATCTCTATAACTATTGTAGGACGTGGCCATTTTTGCACCGCTTCTATCTTTTTAGGATCAACTTGAATACCATCCTTGGTAACTACATTCCCTAAGAAGGTAACGCTCCTTCACATATCATCTCCCGTGTGTTGGCCTTCACACAAGGCTAGCACTACCTCCCGCTAGCTGAGGCAATCAAGGTACACACCAGGGCTAAAATCACCTGCTGTTAGCAGACAGTGTTTCTAATAGGATTCCTCCACAAAATTATCATATGCACATATTCCATATAATTCAAAGCAGAGCTTTCAGTATAACATTTCAGAGTCTCAATTTCAATACAGCTCATCTGTCATAAATTACCCATTCAGAGTTTATCACATATACAAGCCCTTTCTCAAGGCAATCATATAGCTTTATAAATCAATTTCATGTGCATATGTATTTATTTCAACATTCTATGAAAAATACATGTGAAATCATATATTTCATGGGTTCAGAAATTCAATTTCAAAATTATACTCATCTTGAACTATATTTCAAAATGTAAACAATTCAAATAATTTTAATGCATTTCAGAAACATATAAAAAGTGTAAATATCTCATAAATATAATCATATACACGATTAAAGATCAAGAAAAGTATAGGGCAAACCATAGGAAGAATGATCTACTCACAAAGTAAGGGTTTTGAGTTGGACAGCCCTAAAATGCACTTTCTAGTTTGAATTTGACCAAATAAACTTCAAAAACATGTCTGGAGGATCCAAAAATCTAAAAAATGACTTCGGGATTTTGGTCAACGTTGGTCAATGCTGGTCAATGCTATGAGTATTGTTCACCATTGAAAAATACTATTTACCGTCACTATTCACCGCTATATAAAAAGTTACCAAATGACCAAAAAGAATTCATATAATAATATTTATCTAACTTTTGAATCCATCTACGGTGTCAGATTTTCAATTTGAGGTCTTTAAATAAGAGTTTCAGAATTTACCTTTTTCGGAGATTTTCTACTTCAGATCTACGACGATTCAACGGTTGATTTGAAAAATTGATCGATCAAAACTGTAGTATTATTCGTCCTGAATCCAGTAGCACCTTCAATTTTGAGATCGGAAGCCAATAGATACTCCAGATCTAGAGAGAAAATTAAAGGTTACTATTCACTCACTATTTATCAATTTAGTTTTGCAGAAAGTTTGGGTGCTGTCTCCTCTCCATTGCCTTCCCCTTCCCTTTTATTATTATTATTTTTTTTAAAAAATAATTATTATTTAATAATTGAATAATAGAATTTTTTTTATATAAATTCATATAAATTCCGGTTTTCATCTTAAAATATTCTAAAATTTTTTAAACATTTACATTCTCATAAACCTTTAGTTAAACTCTTAAATCATGATTTTTTTTTATAAAATCGTAATAGAATAAATTTCAAAATAAATATCTTTATACATATTAAAAGAAAGAAAATTTCTAAAAATACAACAAAAATTCATTAGAGGCCAATATAACTATTTTAAGCAAAACAATAATTATTTTACTTAAAAATCTACTTACTTTTAGCATGACATAATCATTGTTAAACAAATAAAAATATATTTGTTTATAGCAAAATACTATCATTTAGAAAATAAAAATTACGTCTCAAAACGTAAATTCTCATATTCTCTTTGTACTTCTTTAATCCATGTAAATAATAAACTTATTTTCACCGGTTCTTATCTCCATTTTCAAAATTCTCTCTTTAATTCAAAATTTTCTTTAATTTGAACTTAGTTAAATTTACGGTTATTACAGTCGTAATCCTTCCTTTCCATCGTCACAATGCTATAGCTCTCAAAAACCCAAATTGAAAATAGAAGCCTCACTATCGCAACGCTCTCTCTCCACTGTCATTATAGCAAGAAACTAGCATTCCAATTTTGTTTTCCAGAATACTCAGCCTCGCAACTCTTTTCCTTTCCCGTCACAACACTAGCATCACAATATGGAGACCCCTTATTCCTAAAAGCTCCCTATGGAAACACTAAGAACTTTTTGTCGTGACGGCAAGTGAAATTCCTATAATGCCCCCTTATGTTTTTATGTTTAGCTGTGGCCTTTCTCCTTTCTCTTCTCCTTACCAAAACTCTCTTTCTCTAGGTTTTCCTTCTTCTTTCTAAGAGATTTTGCCATCTAGACCTTCAATCTCAACACCAAGATTACCATTGAACTCATGACGAAGAGAGCTACATTCTCCATCAATTGGTCTTATTGAAAAACAACCAAAGCCTTGCCATATACTTTGAGAAGGAATCCTAAAGAGGTAAGCCTCAAACAAACATGGATGCCCCAAATTACGAAAATAACACTATAGATAGACTCAGGAGTATCTAAATTACTAGGGTTTAAAGTTTCATAACCATAGGATAACTTTTTCGCTACGTGAACTTTTCAGCCAATATGAGGTTTATGCCCCTTTAATTAGTTGTGCTCTTCAAAGCATGTTAATGATTCTTGACCCCTATTATGTAAGGCCGACATTGAATAACCTATTATTGGTAGCATGTACAAGTTTTATTGCACTACATAAATGAATGTGCCTCTTTTTTTCTCTTACCAAAAGTAGCTAATAGAATTGATTTGTCTATCTACAAAGAAATTTAGCTCAGTTCACCTAGTCAAATAATATGTCATCAAGACTTTTTCATGAATACTAATGATTGCGTCATAATTCTTGTCACTTTTGGGGAATTTCATAAACCTATTTTGAAACCCTGACTTGATGTGCTACCTGTTTTCTGCATAAAAGGATGTCTTGCATATATGACTTATACACCTCTAGTGCGGTCATCCAACAACCCTGCATAGCTCTCGCACATTTGATATCTCAATAACTATGACTTGATGTGCCACCTGTTTTCTGCATAAAAGGATGTCTTGAATATATGATTTATATACATCTCTAGTGCGGTCAGCCAACAACTCTGCATTGCTCTCGCACATTTGATATCTCAATTCCATAAACATAGGTCCCACAAATTACTACCGTTATAATATATAGGTTCTTCTTTGCATGTATAATTTTTAACTTCTTGGTCAACAAGCTGTTTAAGTATTGAAATGAATATCTATGTGTCTGCAGATCAATCATCCTACTATATCTAAACAAAATATGAAATTCACTCCTGAAAATTTTTATTGAAAAAGTGGGGAAAATCCTGTTTAGTTTTGATTTAGATAGAGTAACCATGACGACATACTGACATTGGTGGAATGATAATTTTGAATTGAATTGACAAGTGCAAAGTTCCAAAAAATTCATGTATGATTTAATTTTATTATTATTATTTAAATTGTAATCTATATTATTGTTGTAATTCTAAATCTTTGCTTACGTAGAGACAACTGCAAGAGCTTGTACATGGACAAATACAGAAAGATGAGCCTCGTTTTACCAATGAGAAAATTTTGACCCAAGTACTTAGTCAAAAGACGGAATATTTTCAAGACAAAGGCTACGAGCTAGACCTCCACCCAAGAGAGCCGGTGACCAAATCATTGCTGAACGACTTTAAGAGCAAAAGGATAATACATGAAGAGGTTGTTGCGAAAGTACATAAAGAGATCAGAGTACAAGAAAAAGAGGATGAGTTTGAAGAAAGGCTATAGGCACAAATAGCTTCTTTACTCCCCTCTTTCCAACAAATATTTCTGCTTCAAGTGTCAAGCGTTTTTTATGCTTCTGTATTTCTATTTTGGATTAGTTTGGCATGGTTTTGGATTGGTTTTGACTTGTTCAAAATTAGTCTCTGTACTATATTTTGGCATGGTTTATTCCTTCGATTTCTAAGGTAATTTTCTTTAGTATTTAAAGGAATATGTCTAGCTGGGATTAATGTTAATGCTTTCAAGGCTATTCTTGCTTGTGTTTGACTGCACCTGCACCTCTTTACTTGAGTTCCTTGCTTTCATTATTCCTCTAAACCTACTGATGGAATGAAAATTAGCTAATGACATCCAACATTCACTTTTTTTTTCCCATGCTTATTCGTAGTCTGTGAGAATGAAAGATAGGCCATGATGGATTTGTTATGATGTCATATTTAGTGCCCTAAGTATCTAGTGGAAGATATTATGAGAAAAGATGTCAGTTTCTACTTTATAGCATTGCTTTAGCCTAACATTAGATAGTTAAAAATTTGCCTAGGAAGAGTTCTCTGACCACATTCATCTTATGTTTTATACTGTCTAATTGGGACCAAAGGTGCATTAGCAACCTTGACAACAAGGTTGCTGATTTGCACCCTTGCTGTCAAAGGTGTAGCAACGCCCTTGGGAGCAAGGATGCAGCAGTAGCCTCGACAGCAAGGATTCTGCTCTGCACCCTTGCTATCAAAGTTGTAGCAGCACCCATCTGCACCCTTGCTCTCAAGAGTGCTTCTCTGGCGTAGTTATTTATCAAGTTCCCGTATTCAGTGTAGAAAAAAAGAAGACTGAGCTAAGATCCTCCATTTCCAGAAGACTTAGTTTGAACCATTCGGATAGGTATTGCATGTAGTTTATTATATTTCTACAAAAATGATTGTTTTGAATTCATGGTTGTAGTGTTACCTAAATTCAAAAGCAGAAAACAAATTTTGTGCAGAAGAGGAACAATTTTGTTTTGTAGCTAATTCAACAAAGGAAATTGTCCCTAGACACGTGTTTTTTCATTCTTTCTCTCCATTGTTTAATTTATTTTTTTCTTCTTACACCACCCACTTGAGAATTAACTTGATTTGTCTACTTCCCTATAATTTACCTTCTGTAAGGTAATTATAGGTGACTAGTCTATAGGTCTCAATTTGTAGAAGTTATTTTTCTAGTTCCCATATTCATTGTGGTGAAAGAAAAATTATATTGATGATCCATTTCCAGAGGACTTGGTTTTGAACCATGTGAGTAGGTATTGCTTGCAGTAGTTTGGTCTATTTTTCACTAGGATAATGAACATTTTTCATTAGAAAATAATTTTCCATTCTTCTAGGTTCATTTTAGTTTGTACTTTGTAATATCTAATATTCGGAGTCTAAGAGGCTGTTAACGGGTTGAAAAAGCCAAGGAAATGGAGGAGACAATGTCAGATCAAATAAATGGTATCCAGAATAGATATTTGCAATCTTTCTATCATTTGGATTCTTATTGTCAACTTTTATAATTGATTGTTAAAGGAAAAAAGGAAAATGAAGGTAAACTTTGGACTCATCAGGTGCCAGAAAATATCTATTAAGGCTTAAATAATAATTCAATCTAGTGCTATGATGTATATACTAAATATACCTCTTGTAGACTTGTAATTGATTTGTTTAAGATATATACCATTATGTTCTATTCCTCACAGGCGATGCTCTTATTTACTAGTTCCATGATTCACTATTCAGTCATGCATCCTGATTATGATGTAGAAATTCTATATCCCGAGTTTCTGATTAAATTTAAAGTCTTTACAAAATCATTTGGTAATAATTTTCCTGGTCGATGACCTTGTCTATTTTCTTCATACTTGCTCATCGAACATTCTGCTATGTAATGTTTGATGCTGCTTGCATTCTTTTTGTGTTTACATTATAGTATCAGATTCCAAATTCTTCCAACTGCTAATCAACCTTCATGGGTTTGCTAAAGTGAAGTGGATGAAAAGTAAGCTATTTTTCTAGTGCTTTTTCTTGGGCTTGGGTTTGTTAAATTCACCATTTTTTTTTTTTTTGAGTAGTGAGAATATTGAGCAACATTTTTAACTAGTTATTAAGGTAGTTCGAAGTCTCAAGCATTGATTTGGAAAATCCAATAAAGAATTGATTTCTCCTTAGCCCTTTGACTAAGATCATTTAATGGCTTATTTGGTAAGAAGTTTGGAATGCTCAATGCTTGTTTTATGTTAACTTATACCAATTGTGAAGAGTTTTGAAGTTTCGTTTCTCTCATATTTTCAATGAGCTGTACAAGGGCTATATTTGGCATATATACCTTATATAATTTTGGTATGCTATTGAGATATATAAATCATTTTATTCATTTTTGGTTTTAATTTGTTTTATAGAAGTCCGAAGCCCATTAGGTGAAAAGACATTACGTGGGATAGTATTGTCTTCTTGGCTTCCTTATGGTGTTCAGCAAATATGTTTCAGATCCTAGGGTTTTTGATGGGTTTCACGTAGATTAACTGGTTTCATATGTTTGATGTATTTTATCTTTTCCCCCCCCCCCCCTTTTTTTCCTCTTATAATTTATTAGCAGAATATCCAATCCCATATCCTCTTGTAGTTTACAATCTAGATTGGGTTAAATTCTCACAACCTGCAAAATTGCTCTTTGATGTGGTACATGGCCACCAGGTTTGAAGCTTGAGCCTCTTTATATGGCCAAGTATTTTTGTTATTGTTGAACTTGGATGATATTTTATGCTTGGTTCTTCATTTGACATAAATGTGGCATATGCATAATATTTGATTTAATTTGCGGTGTTAGCATTTTTTACACGGATAATTGATTTTTTTTCCTCATAATATTATATATAATTTTTTTTTCATTCATTCTTATTGTATATGTATAGAGACAAATTCTGACAGGCTTCACAAGTAATGCCACAGATAATGTTGCACTAGGCTCTATAGTTAATACTACAAATAATGTAACATCAAGCTCTCAAAGAGAACCACGGACTTAATTGGATTTTGTTAATATTTTATTATGTATATTGTTCGTAGCTAGCTTCTTTTGTAATTAACATGGTATTTGATGTTTGTCGTATTTAAAATTATATAAATTTTATCAATTTTTTTATTTCTATTAATCATTGATCGTATGTAACTATGTATAGTCTCTTTTTCACTCTCGTAATCTTCCATCGTCAGTACTGTTGTTGATTTTTAGACTTCATCTGTCGCACTTTTCAATACTGCTAACAACTCATATCATTGCTTCATATTTCTAATAATTACAATATTGCTAACAATTCACGGACATTATTGAGTTTTTCACCCGTTCAATCATATTTCTAATAATTATAATATTTAATTTAGACAAGTCACGTCATTGCTTCATCTGGTTTCAAAAAAGATTTTGTTTTTTCATTTAGTTTCAATTGGAGTTCAAATTAGAAAATTTAATTTTGAAAACAACTACACTACTTATAAGCTAATTAAAATTATTTTCTTCTTAAATAAAAATCTTGCTGAGATGTTTATGAATGATAAGAACAAGACTGACGAGACATATAGAGCGAGCTCTCATACATAATTAGTTTTGAAAATACTACGTAATATTTCTTTAATAATGTCAACATTTTTATTTCTATTATATAAATAAATTGTTTCATCGAATTATCATTATTTTTTTATTAACAATGGAAAAACCTCAATTCAATGAAGAGATTAGCATTTAATAATTATATAAATTTAATTACTTTTTCTAACTTACTTAAAAGTTATGAATTTGATTTTTTTTTTATTTCAATGATGTTGGTAACTTTGATCGAAAACAACCAAAATACAAGGTGTGCTCTGTGCTACGTGTTAAATTAAGATGGAGCAAGATTCATTATCGCTCTCTACCATACGTTGGTTCATTTGAAGAAAAAAAAAAGAAAAAAAAACTCCAATGTTCAAGGAAAAATAGATATTATTTCTTATAATTGATATATGTTATTAAGTTTAATTTAAAAAAAAAAACAATCTAATGTCATGTTATCGAGTTCTAATTGAGCTTGATTCTCGCCTTTTTAGTTCTGGTACAAAAAAAAAAAATGAAACTTTGGCAGAGTCCTTTACTGAGAAACATAGAACTAAGTGGGCTATAATAGGTACGTATAAACCCATAAATCTCTATATTTTCACAGATATTCAATATTATTCATAAATATCTTTACTTTTATATGCTTTCATATGTGCTTAACTTCCTAATGTCTTGTGACTTTGAAACTTGGGGTGCGATTAACAAAGGGTAGTATATTTGTATTTGATAGAGTAAGTACCACTTTTTTTTTTCTCACATGCATGTGTGTAGGAGTTTCCTCAAGCGTTGGATCCATTATTTTGTTTATTAGCCTTTGGTGGTTACACAAGATCTTAAGGAGAAGGAAACAAAAGCGCAAGGAAAAAAACTTCAGACAAAATGGTGGTTTGCTGTTGCAACAAATTAAAGATTATCTTCTGGCGAAGTCAATTTTGACAGAATTCTATTCAACATAAAAGATTTATAAAAAGCCACTAATCGCTTTAATGTGAATAGAGTACTTGGCAAGGGAGGTCAAGGTACTGTTTACAAGGGCATGCTTGTAGATGGTCAAATTGTTGCTCTCAAAAAGTTCAAGGTCAAAGAAAATGTTGAAGAATTCATAAATGAAGTTCTTATTCTATCCCGAATTAATCACAGAAATGTGGTTAAGCTGTTAGGATTTTGCTTGGAGTATGAAGTTCCTTTGCTAGTTTATGAATTTATTCCTAATAGGAACCTTTTCTAATATTTTCGTGACCAAAATGAGGAAATTTCAATGACATGGGAGACGCGTTTAAGAATTGCCACTGAAGTTGCAGGAGCTCTATATTACTTACACTCAGCGGCTTCTCAGACCATTTACCACAGAGACATCAAATCCACAAACATTCTCTTCGATGAAAAATGTAGGGAAAAGTTGCAGACTTTGGAACATCTAGAATGGTTACCATTGAAGATACTCACCTCACAACCCAAGTTCAAGGTACTTTTGGGTACTTGGACCCCGAGTATTTTCGTTCTAGTCAATTCACAGAAAAGATTGATGTTTACAGCTTTCGGGTAGTTTTGGTTGAGCTTTTAATAGGCCAAAAGCCAATGCCTTCTTCTTCCATAAGACGCGAGGAAGTAAAAGTTTGGTGTCATATTTCATTATGTCTTTGGAGGAAGATCGTCTATTTGATATTCTTGACAGAAGAATTGTGGAGGGAGAGAAAGAAGATATCATGGCAGTTGCCAAACTTGCAAAAAGATGCTGACACTTTAAGGGGAGGAAAAGGCCAACTATGAAAGAAGTTACAAAGGAATTAGAAGGAATTCGGAAACCGGGAAAGATGTCTAATATTGTAGAGCAAAACCATGAAGAAATTGAGGATGTTGGAATTGAAGCTTATCAACCTTGGTCTGCTGATTTTGCATCAACTGGGTCAACTATAAACAGCAAAACTTCCTCATCCTCAGTGTTTTTACCTTTTCTTTCTAATAAGTAATTGGTAAATTTTCTTACTTCATTTCTGTTTCTTTTTAAAGATTCACTCACTTGTTGTAATGGAGTCATACAACCTTCAGAAAAATAATTGCTTACGGGAATAAAATAAAACTATTATGCATAATTTATGTTTATATTTTGCACAATTTCTAATCATGATGGCATAATTTCGTATATCGTCTTTATATATTAATAGTTATCTACCTATATATTTCTCCTAGTAAAAGTGAATAAAGATTTAATGGCCAATAATGATCTTTCATTTCAGTATTTCACCATTAATTATGTTGCTCATATTGCAGGCTGTGGATGAAGAGGTTGAATCAAACTAAAGTCTGTCACTGTTTTGTGGAAGTGAATGGGTGCTGCTGTCTTGACAAAACTTGCCCAATACCAAGTCCTGAACTTGTAACTAAGTCTAGTTTGGTTGGCTTTCCTTGCAGCTCTTGCTCTTTTGGTTTGCTTGTTGAATGATGTGTTACGTGTTGATCTGTTAGAAAATTATTATGTTATAAATTTTTGCACCATTTTCCATGACTATTTGTATTTATAAGTTGTTGATCTTATTGTAAAATTCGTGTGAGTTTCCCTTCATTCCTATTTTGGTTTTCGAAAATTTAAATGCAAAAACATTGGGTATTGCTTTTTCTCTTTACTTGGTCCAAGTGATGAAAACTTAGAGCTCTTGGAGACTTTTGGAGGTGATAGGAAAATGAAGGAAAGGATCTTCTTGGCATATCTACTTTGACAGTTTGACACGCGCTTTTTTATTGCTTTATCTTCCATTCCCCTTTTTAGAACCCTTATCTACCAAAATAAGGGATCGAGATTCAAAGTTCTTTAAAAACTTCACAGGGTAAATTTGAAAAGAAAAAACTCAATAATTAAAACTTACATATGAATTAATAGATGTTATTTATTTATTAAATATCAAATTTATCAAATTATCTCTTTTAAAAAAATTATTTTATAAAATTCTTTAAAAAATTTAGAGAATCCAAATTTTAAAATAATGGGGAATAGTGACATTATTTGCAAACATAGAATCTACGTAAGAAATTCTCACATAGTGGCATTTCTCTATTCATATCCAGTTTTTTTCTCTTTTGGTCATATCTGGTTTCCAATTTTTGTGAATTACTATATTTAAATTCCTTCGCTTTCTAATTTGTGTTTCTTTTTGGGTGTTTTCAAACTTTCAATTTCATATTTAGAAAGAAAAATAGAAAGCTCATGAATTTAAACATAAAAAGATGCAATGAATCTTAAATAAATCTTAACTGGTATTTATGCTCTAGCGATGCTTGCTGTATTCCATAACTATAGTTAATATCAATAATTTAAATATTATTAATAAAAAAAAGTTTGATTAGGGTAATCAAATTATCAATTCACACAAATTTAAAACATTATTCTCCATTACGCCTGAGTTGGTGACTCACAATTACTCAAATGTATTAACACTTTTTCTTCGAACCTAAATGATAGCTCACAATTGGGACATTCATACAGATTCAATGGATATCTTATTAAAAGCCACTGAGGCTAGCTCAGTGGTTGGGGGGGAAGGGGTTTAGGGAGCGTGCGTGTGTTCGAATCTCACATTGTACAAAAAAAAAATGGATATCTTACTAAAAGATGAGACAATAGAATATAACTGAGAGAGTATTAGATGCTCATATATTATTACACAAATGAAGATAATAAAAATGAGTATAAATAATACTGAGTTTATGTAAATTGAATTCAAATATCGGTTAGCAAAGAGAAGTATTTTTTATGTCTATTAGAATAAGAAATGAAACTATTATTTTCAAGTTATTATTAATATAATGAGGTTGGTTATTATTAATATAACATTCCGACTTTTTTGTAAAATCATATACATTTCAAAATATTTTATGTTCAATTTTTGAAAACTTAGCCTTGGTTTCTAAAAGAATTTAAGTTTTTATTTTTTTTACTTTTAAATATTTTTATCTGTACAATTTTATTATTTGAAAATACATTTATTTTGAAAAATTTATTCATATTTTTTTTAGATAAACACTACTAGAAAAATTCAGTTTAGAGACGAAATTTTTCCGTCTTAAACAGGGAGAATTCCGTCTCTAACTCTGTTAGAGACGAATAAATTTTTATCTCTAAATATGCAGTTGCTAATATTTAGAGACGGAATTTATATTCCGTCTCTAAAAGTAAAAAATCCGTCTCTAAATTTGGTTAGGTTGTCCATTCTGCAGAGACAGAAAAATCTGTCTATGAATCCAGAGATGGAATTTTTTTGTCTCTAATCAAATGAGGTGTTCAGAGACAGAAAAAATTTCGTCTCTGACGCTAGAAATATACTAACATACAATTTTAATAATCCCAAACCTTTTATCAGACAGAAATATCCCAAACTTATTATCATATAAATGATTACATGACATAAAAATATCAATAATCAAACACTTTTGCATCGGAAGTGTATGAATTATATTAATACATAACACAAAGTCATACATAAATAACAAACTATCATGATCCATCAGTAGCATTACTATTTTGTTCATTGTTATTATTTTCTTCTTCTCAAGGTGGAGACGTGGACATTCTTATATTACCATCTACATGAGGTGCCAAAACATCCGATCCCATTCCACAACCTTTTACTTTAACATAAAAGTTTCATTTTCACTCTGTTGAAGCTGTGCAGATAAAGCCTCAATTTTTGTATTCATAATAGTAACTTGTTCTTTTGAGACTCCATCAGAAGTGGAAGACTTAGAAGAGGAACCTGCCGCTAATACATTATGTGCTTGAGATCCCAGCCCATATATCCATACTTTATTGTTCATGCCGTCAACCACATACAAATAAACAACATTGTCTGAATGTTGGGTGTAGTGTTGGCTAGAACCCTCATCACTCTGAGATTCAGACTGTCTTTCAACTATTTTTGTTTAATACATTTCCTGAAAAAAATAAAATTATTAAACAAAATGAATATTTGTAAAGAAATGAAAATAAAAGAGTAGTGACTACATAAAGCAATTCTTCCCTGTTGCTCGTTGAACCACCCCGATGGCTTCCCTTTGAGCTGCTGAAGCCGCTCATACAACTCAAAACATGTCGGTTCTTTATTCATTTGTACCCTCTAAAATAATAAAAAGTTAATAATATTAAAGTAAGAACTTAATCACTATAGATTTGACAGAAATTACTCACCATTCTTTTGGCATGCTCTCGTGCAGATATAGACCCTCCACTATGTACATTAAGTCCTTCTTTGAAAAGTCTATTTTTTTTAATATTTTTTGGCTTTATCTTTCCAGCCTTAACTATCCCATTCAGCCCTTAACTGTTGTAGCATCTCTTATGGAATCCAATCACCCTTTGTCCTCACCGATACGCACCTTAAACAATGCATTTTTTAGGGCTGTTGATCCCCTGCTGTCAAATGACCTTTTAATGTTGTGCTCATCATTGTCCAACCACTTAAAATTTTTCTATACAAAGAAAGTAAACAAATTAACATAACATTCACATATTTTTTTAAAAACATAAATAAATATGATAGAAAATGTTACATATTACCTTGAACTCATCGAACCACATTTTAATGGTATTGTTGTTTACTTTTCCCCAGCTGGACCAAGCATCTTCAAATTTTTTCTTGAAAATTGTTGTGATGACACCTCTTGTTGAAAGTCAGGATAAAAGCTGAAAGTATAGATATCAATTTAAATATACTGACAAATAAAAAAACACACATATTACTTACGTGTTCTCATATGCTGATTTAATCTAAATTCAACAATCTATGTCCTTTGTTCCCCACTGAATAGTCTATGGTGTGAAAGGATCTGGCTCAACATTTGGACATGCGGATGAATTAGGAGATGGGGCACACATGGTATAGGTAGATGGAGTAGGGGCAATTGTATTCGAAAGATAAGGAGATGAGGCACTTGAATGAGCTGCTTGTGAATTGGAAGATGGGGTAGAAGTATGACAAGTTTGGAAAAGGGAGATGAAGTAGGTGTATGTCCAATGTGAATCTGGTGAAGCTGAGCTATGTTAGCTACATGTGATGTGTCTAGCTGTGTTTAGGGTTGAGAGACAACCCATCCCCACCCTCTACCTTTACGCTTTAATCTACCTGTCATTTGTAGACAAAAAGATAATAATGTATTTTTATTAAGTTTGATGAGAATTTAATAATAAAAAATATAAACAATTACAAAAGACAATGATAACGAAATTTATAACTATACTACCATCTATAGATTTATAATCTACTTCAAAAATACATAATATATGATCTACATAATACACTTGGTAAAATGAAGAAAGCTAACAATACCTAGACATCTTCATCATTATCATTTTCTTCCTCTTCTTCTTCATCTTCCCATTCTACTTCTTCCTTAGTACCTTCTTCATCCACATCTTTTATTTCAATGTCTATATCTATATCTACTTCATGTAGGTTCAAAGAAGAACCATATACTTCATCCACAAGGCCTTCAATATCAACAATACTCTGCTCGAGATTGTCATTTGCAACGATTACAGGCGATTGCATAGATGACTCTTCTTGGTGTGGAGCATCACTTTCAGGCATTTTAGTTTCTACTACAGTTTGTATTGTCATTCGTGCCTTAGTTTTGATCACTACTAACCAATCACGTTGCCCTTTAGAGGATATTGTGTATAATATTATACTTCTGTTGCTTGTTGTGCAAATATAAAGGGATCATAATTTTTATATCACCTGGATGTTCTAACATCAACAATCCCATAGTTATCTACCTTTGTTCCATGATTTAAGGTGGGATCAAACCAATCACATTTGAATAGAACTAACATCTTTATAGGCCATCCTATATAGTATACTTCAATAATGTCTGTTAAAACCCCATAATAATTATTTTTTGTTGTTTCATTCGTACCACCTTAACAACATACACCAAAATTTGTTGTACCCATACCTTGGCCATGATCTTTTGTATTAAATTTATAACAATTTACATAATATGATGGACATTTGTTGGGTTTTCTTTTAAGACCCATGCCAAACTCTTTAGAAGGATATCTTCAACATTATTATTTAATACCTAGTTATTAAACATTTAAGTCAGTCTCACATAAGAAGCAAAATGTTAGAAAATAAGGAATTAAGGAGAATGTGTGCAACATATGTATTCTTTAAACCAAATAGGAAACATTGTGGAGATTTGTCTGTCCACTTTTGAGTCACTCATCCCACATTCTTGTAGCATATTAGTATATGTGCTACATTTAGAAAACATGTTAGAACAAGTTATATATATATATAACACTTAAATGAGCATTTTATACACTTACGTTAACAATGGCTCCAATTCAGGACAATTTAGAAGAACATATAAATGTGCAGTTTGTAAGTCCTTTAGTTCCAACATAAAGGATATGCATCTTCCGGTTGGACGGCCAGGATAATTAAAGATAGAGAGCGGTAGACTAATTGAACAACCTTCACCTCCATCATTATTGCTTCATCACATGTAAAGTATCCTCTCACAATAATGGCGAAGTCAATTCTTGAAAGAACTGATTGAATTCTGTGAGTGTGTTTCAAATAGGCTTTAGTAATACTTTGAATGCAATTGAGAGCAAGCATTGCATAAACACATGACAATCATGACTTTTCATACCAAACAACTTTGCTTCTCTCATGTCAACACCCCTTGATAATGTAGAGGCATATTCGTCTGGCAATTTCAATTTTTTGACCCTTTCACACATAGCTAATCTTTGTTGCTTAGTTAATGTGTATTTTACTTTGGGTTTAATTAGTTTTCCATCTCTTCCATCCTGCAGCTCTAATTGATTCCGTCTACAAATTTTCGCCAAGTCGAGCCTTACATTAAAATTGTCTTTTGTCTTACCCTTAGTGTCCATCACTGTGTATACAATATTCAAAAATACATTTCTCTCAATATGTATAACATCTAGATTTTGTGGAGGAAGATTTATTTTCCAATATGGTAACTTCCAAAATATAGATTGCTTGGTCCAGTTGTGAATAACTTTATACCCTGAGATATTATCATATGTCTCTTTAGTTATGCTAGGCATATGTCTAACCCTTTCCAACACTTCTTCACTTGTTAATCGAGGCAGAGGTAAAGATGTTTCAGTATGTCTCTCTCCAAAAGCATTCTTATTCCTTCTGTAACTATGATCAAGTGGCAAGAATTATCGATGACAATCAAAGAAAGACGTCTTCCGACTATGTCGAAGGGTGAATGTCTTTGAATACTCCATACATATTGGACAAGCAAGTTTTCCCATTGTCATCCAACCTAAAAGCATCCCATATACAGGAAATTCATTAATGGTCCACAACAAACAAGCTTTCATAATAAAGTTTTGTTTTAGTGAGGCATCATAAGTCGTGACACCAGTGTTTCATAAAAATTTGAGGTCATCTATAAGTGGTTGCAAATACAAATCAATTCTATTCTTTGGATTGGAAGGACTAGGGATTATAATGATTAAGAACAAGAAATCTCTTCTCATGCACATCCAAGGGAGAAGATTGTAAGGGGTAACAATAACTGGCCAACATGAATAAATCCGACCTATTTTATCAAATGGAGCAAATCCATCAGCACACAAACCTAACCTCATATTTTGAGGGTCCATTGCAAATTCAGGATATTTTTCATCGAATATTTTCCAAGCTTCATGATAACTATAATTTATTGCAGTTTTTATGAGCTTTCTGAGTATGTTTACTGCACGGTCTTATTCCCAGATTTAATTAATTGGAATGACTCCCTTGATATAATATCACCCACCTCATTTGCTACAGCAATTTAGTAAACATATGTGGCAATTATGGCAGCAACCCGAGTGATATTGAGTGAGCTGCCCCTTTTGTCTTACATGAGGAACTGATTCTGTTGCTATGGCACAGGTAGCAGAGGAGCAGAGCTGCACAGCAGGTGCAGCACCCACCTAACAGGAGAAAGCAGCAACCAACTGACATTGCAAGCTGCTGGTTTGGCTGATGCAAAAAGACCTCCACTACTGAAAGTGGAGGAAAAAAGATGACACAAAGACGCTGGCTGCAGAGCAGGGGGAATGTCAGCAAAAGCCAGGCAGCTGACTGGGACCACAAGGCTTAACCATAAAAAGAGACAGAGGGGGAGACGAGAAATATATATGGAGAGAGGGTGAAGAAGGAAGCCACAGACTGCATAGAGAGGCACTAGAGCACCGGATAGTTGCATTTTTTCTGGATAGTTACATTTTTTCCAGATTTCCATTTTTATTCCTATTGTGTTTTCTTCTGTCTTTATCAAGAACTGCATTTGTATTTTCATATATATCACTTGGGATGCATACCAATGATTTTGGAAAATCTGTAACCAGTGTAACCATGAGGCTTGGCTAGTTTCCAGCTAGGGTTGCATAAGGGGTGTAATGAACTTGAGCACACTTTTAGTATAAACACATTTTGCTGCAGCTTTGTTTTTACATTCAACTGTGTTTATATTTTAATTTCCCCTGATAACGGAAGTTTAGTGGAGGAAAACTTAGGCTAATATTCACTAGGGAGGGGAATGGAGGCTGGAAAAATGGTTGAATATATGGGGTTAGCCAATATAGGAATGTATGGTCCCCCATTACCCCAGCAGTGGAGCTTCATGCACAATTCGAGGGTGAGGACTGATGCAGGAATGCGTTTCTGAACCTCAGAATTGCAAGGAATGGAAGTCTGGGAAGACTCCATTCAAGACTGAACTGGACACTTAGGACAATTGCTGTAGCAATCCCTGGAGCAAATCTGAGTGCAGTAGTTCATGGCAACCCTAAGCAACCCTAGACCACTCAATATCGTTTTCTTTACATCATATTACTCCTCATCTTAGTTACAGTTGCATTTAGTTGATTTACCTTACCTTATCTTGTGAACCATCTTATATTTGCTACAGCATTTTAGACAGCAGAACTCGGTATAATAGTTTTAGTTCACTCCTCATGGGTTGATACTCACTCATCACTTTATTACTTGGTCACGACACGTGCACTTGCATTTTGACATTGCATAAATATATTTTGCAAAATATCACCAACAAGTTTTTGGCGCCGTTGCCGGGGAGTGTTAACTTGACATTATTATTAGATACTTGACTGTGTGAAGAATTTTATCTTTGAAGTCACTCTGATTTCACTTTGCACAGGGGAGTGTGATGCATGAGCAGATCTAAGAGGGAGCTTCTACCTCTAGATCCAGAGATTGAAAGGAGTCTTCTAAGAAGAAGGAGAGGATTATCGGGGCCTCAACCACAAGCAGAAATGGCTAACCAGAATGGTGCAGACAACATGGATGACAGAGATAGGGTCTTAAATTCTTATGTTCAACCAAATTTGAATGGGTTGAACTCGAGCATTGTGAGACCAGAAATCGAGGCTCTTCATTTTGAGCTCAAGCCAGTAATGTTCGAGATGCTGTAGACTGCAGGCCAGTTCAATGGAATGCCTACAGAGGACCCTCACCTTCACCTTAGAGTATTCATGGAAGTAACAGATGCTTTCAAAATGAATAGGGAAACAGAAGAAGTGCTTCGGTTGAAACTATTCCCTTATTCATTAATAGATCGAGCTAGAGCGTGGTTAAACTCTCTGCCACCTAATTCTATTGCCAACTGGAGTGATTTGGCAGAAATTGTTTTGCTAAAATACTTCTCGCCCACTAAGAATGCCAAATTGAGGAATGACATCACATCTTTTCAGCAATTGGAAGGTGAATCACTGTATGAGACCTAGGAGAGGTACAAAGAGTTATTACGGAGATGTTTTCATCATGGAATCCCTTACTGTATTCAGATGGAGACCTTTTACAATGGCCTTAATGCTCAAACCCGCACTATAGTGGACACAGTAGCTAACGGGGCGCTATTGTTCAAAACATATAATTGGGCAATTGAGCTGCTCGAAAGAATGGCTAGTAACAACTATTAGTGGCCTATGGATAGAGTTTCCACTGGCAGAAAAGCAGCAGGCATGCATGAAGTGAGTGAAGTTACTTCTCTCGCAGCCTAGCTAACCTCGCTGATTAATGTCTTGAAAAGCCAACAATCGATCCGACCTCAAACAGCCAACGTAATCCAGGAGAATAGAATGTCTTGTGTTCTGTGCAATGGGCCTCATCTTTTTGAAAACTGCCCTTCGAATCTGGAGTTAGTATGTTACGTGGGAAACATGAACTGCAACAAAAATCCCTATTCAAACACGTATAACCCTGGCTGGAGGCAATATCCTAACTTCTCCTAGAATAACTATGGCACTGGACAGGGAAGTAATCCTGTTCCATAAAGACCGCAGGCCCCCCTGGTTTTTAGCAGCACAGGAAGCAGTCTAGTGAAACCTCCACTTCACTGGAATCCCTGCTGTAGGAATATATGGCAAGGAATAATGCTCTGATCCAAAGTCAAGCAGCCTCATTACGGAATCTGGAAACCCAAGTAGGACAGCTTGCCAATGAATTAAAAAGCAGACCTCCAGGGACACTTCCAAGCAGTACTGAAGTCCCTAGGAGAGAAGGAAAAAAGCACTGCAAGGCTATAGCCCTAAGAAGTGGAAAGGTGGTGGAAACACCAAAAGCAAGAGGACAGGACCAGAGAGACTCCACTGAACCTCAGGAGAAGAAGAAGGACAAGCAGAAGCAAGAGGAGGAGGTAAGTAAAGAAACAGTTATCTCTAGAGAAAATGTTGCAGCTTTGCCACAGCAAACTGTGCAGCAACCCAAGCTACCTCCCCCCTTTCCTCAGAGATTCCAGAAACAGTCGAATGACCAGCAGTTCAAAAGATTCCTGGATATCTTGAAACAACTACACATCAACATTCCTTTGGTAGAAGCACTAGAGCAGGTGCCAAATTATGTAAAATTCATGAAGGATATCTTGACCAAGAAGAGAAGATTTGGTGAGTTTGAGACTGTAGCTCTCACGCAAGAATGCAGTGCTGTGCTGCAGAATAAGCTGCCACCCAAACTCAAGGATCCAGGCAGTTTCACCATACCTTGTTCTATCGGGAACTAGTATTTTGGCAAGGCACTTTGTGACTTATGAGCAAGCATCAACCTCATGCCAATGGCCATCTTTAAAAAGTTAGGAATTGGAGAAGCAAGGCTTACCACAGTCTCACTGCAATTGGCAGACAGATCCATTGCACATCCAGAGGGAAAAATAGGGGATGCCCTGGTTAAGGTGGACAAATTCATCTTCCCAGTGACTTCATAATACTAGACTATGAAGCTGATGCAGAGGTACTAATTATCCTAGGTAGACCATTCCTAGCAACTGGCTAGACATTAATTGATGTCCAAAAAGGGGAATTAACCATGAGAGTCCAGGATGAGCATGTTACATTCAATGTACTCCATACCATGAAGTTTCCCAGTGAAGAAGAAGAGTGTGCAGTTGTGTTTGTGATAGACACATTGGCATCAGAGCAGTTAAGAAAATGCTGCAAGGACCCATCACCAGTAGCATGGACAGAAGACTCAGATTTAGAAGAGGAAGACGAGAAAAAATGGGACTGGATTGATGTCAGACATGGCATTAGGAAGCAGGGACCAGTAAAGGAGCCATTATATGTGACCCCACCAGAATCAAGGCCACTGAAGGCATCAGTGGAAGACCCACCGGCCCTGGAATTGAAGCCACTACCAGCACACCTCAAGTATGCGTATTTAGGAGAAACAACCACACTTCCTGTGGTTATCTCAACACTTTTGACAGGAGAACAAGAGGAGAAATTGGTCCTGACATTAAAAAAATTCAGGAGGGTTATTGGTTGGACACTTACTGATATTAAAGGGATCAGCCCTTCATTCTGCATGCATAAGATCCTTTTGGAGAGTAATGAAATAGGGTCCATAGAACCCCAACGAAGGCTCAACCTAATAATGAAGGAGGTGGTAATGAAGGAGATCATTAAGTGGCTAGATGTTGGAATCATTTACCCTATTTCAGATAGCTCTTGGGTGAGTCCAGTCCAATGTGTTCCTAAGAAAAGGGGCATGACTGTGGTGGAAAACGAAAATAATGAACTCATCCCCACCAAGGTTGTGACTGGCTGGAGGATTTGTATGGATTACAGGAAGCTGAACAAAAGCACCAGGAAAGATCATTTTCCCTTGCCATTCATTGACCAAATGTTAGATAAACTTACAGGAAGGGAATATTATTGTTTCCTAGATGGTTATTCAGGGTACAACCAGATTGCTATAGCACCTGAAGATCAGCATAAGACCACCTTCACATGTCTTTATGGTACCTTTACATTTTGAAGAATGCCATTTGGACTTTGCAATGCTCTAGCAACGTTTCAACAATGCATGATGGCAATTTTTACAGAAATGGCTGAGCAATTTGTGAAAATTTTCATGGATGACTTTTCAGTCTTTGGGGACTCCTTTGACCTATGCTTGGAAAACCTTGCTAAAGTCTTACAACAGTATGAGGAAACAAACTTGGTGCTGAACTAGGAGAAGTGTCAGTTTATGGTAGAATAGGGGATTGTGCTAGGGCATAAAGTTTCTAGAAAAGGATTTGAGGTTGACAAGGCCAAGGTGGCAATCATAGAGAAGCTGCCTCCTCCCACCTCTGTCAAAGGCATTCAAAGCTTCTTCGGCCATGCAGGATTTTATAAGAGGTTCATTAAGAATTTCTCCAAGGTTGCTAAACCTCTATGTAGTGATGCTAGTGAAGCAGTATTGGGAGCTGTCCTCGGGCAGCGTAGGAATAAGCTGTTTCATTCTATATATTACGCAAGCAAAATAGTGTAAGGTGCCCAACTGAACTACACAGTGACAGAAAAAGGAGTTGCTTGCAGTAGTTTTTGCGTTTGAAAAATTCAGATCATATCTGGTAGGAGCAAAGGTGATAGTGCACACAGACCATTCTGGCATCAAACACCTGGTTAAGAAAAAGGACTCTAAGCCCAAACTCATTCGATGGGTGCTGCTGCTTTAGGAATTCGACCTGGAGATCATAGATAGGAAGGGAACTAAAAACCAAGTGGCAGATCATCTCTCCAGACTGGAAGGGGACAGTTTAGGAGAAAATGAAATCAATGAGAGATTCCCAGATGAACAACTTTACCTCCTGTCCCAAGATAGTGTGCCATGGTATGCTGATTATGTAAATTACCTGGTAAGTGGCATGCTCCCACCAGATTTGACACTTCAGCAGAAGAAGAAATTTCTGCATGAGGTGAACTCATATTACTGGGATGAACCATATCTGTTCAAGCAGTGCACTGATCAGATGATAAGAAGATGCATCCCTAGAGAAGAGGTGGAGCAAATTCTACAGCAATGCCATGCTTCCCCCTATGGAGGCCACTTTGGAGGAGTAAGAACTGCAAACAAAGTACTACAGGCCGGGTTCTACTGGTCTTCTCTATTCAAGGACTCCCACTCCTTCGTGATGCAATGTGACCAGTGCCAGAGGATAGGGAATATATCTAGAAGACACGAGATGCCACTGAACAACATCCTAGAGGTGGAATTATTTGATGTATGGGGAATAGATTTCATGGGACCATTTCCCTCAAGTTTTGGAAACCAATACATTCTAGTAGCCGTCGACTATGTTTCAAAATGGGTGGAAGCCCGTGCATTTCAAACTAATGAAGCCAGGTTGGTGACCAGGTTTTTGAAGAGAAACATTTTTACAAGGTTTGGAACCCCCAGAGTCATCATTAGCAATGGAGGGACCCATTTCTACAATAGGCAGTTCAGAGCACTCCTAACTAAATATGGAGTAAGGCACAAGGTGGCAACACCCTATCACCCACAAATGAGTGGGCAGTCTGAAGTCTCCAACAGAGAGATCAAGAGAATTCTGGAGAAAACAGTAGGCCCTACGAGGAAGGATTGGTCCTCAAGGTTGGATGATGCATTATGGGCCTATAGAACAGCTTATAAAACACCACTGAGCATGTCCTCATACAAGTTGGTGTTTGGGAAGGCTTGTCATCTGCCGGTAGAGCTAGAGCATTGAGCATAATGGGCAGTGAAGAATTTAAACTTGAATCTAGAAGCTGCTAATGAAAAAAGGATGCTGCAGCTAAATGAGCTGGATGAATTCTGGGGTCAGGCTTATGAGAATGCCAAACAGTATAAGGAGAAACAAAGCAATGGCATGACAAGAAGATACAACCAAGGAACTTTGAAGTAGGACAGAGAGTACTATTGTACAATTCCAGGCTGACCTTGTTTCCAGGAAAATTGAAATCTCGTTGGTTTGGACCCTTTCGTATTAGTAAAGTTTTTCCTCTCAGAGCTGTTGAATTGAAAGAAGAAACAGAAGGAAGAACATTCAAGGTTAATGGGAAAAGAGTTAAGCACTTTCTGAGAGGTACTGTGGATAGACAGTACACCTCAACCCATCTACAAGAAGGATGAACCAGAAAAAGTCAGGCTGATGACTCTAAAACAAGTGCTCATAGGAGGCAACCCATGTTTAACTTTGTTGTTGATTAATTTAATAGTTTTTTTAGGTAGCTAAAGTCGTGAATCTAATAGCATTTGTGTTTGTTACACAGGTTGGGGAGCATAACAATTGAAGGACCAGTTCTTGCTGTGCTACAGCAAAACCATGTAAAGATAATCCTTGCTTTGCTGTAGCAAGTTTTTGGAGCATGCTACCTTTGCTACAGTAATATTATAGACAAACCAGTTTTTGCTGCCAACATTGCTGCAGCAAATGTGTTCAGCCCTAACTAAAGGGGTTCCCCAAAAAAAAGGGGGAAGTTGTTAGAAAAAAAAAGAGGGCAGGAAAAAAATTACAGAAGCCCATAAGTCACGTTCCCCCCTTCATTCACTACCACACTTGATGTTCCTCTTTCCTTGTACCACTTCATCGACCCCTTCATCTTCCTAAATCCCTCTTGTGCTCTCAACCCCTAACATTACCAGAGCCCAGACCCACCTTCGTACCAGAGACCTTCCCTTCCAAACCTCCACAACCAACCATGCCAAGGATCAAGACAGTGGCAAAGGTAGGCAAGCAAGGTGAAGAAATTCAACTCGGAGGAAAACAAGCAGAGACACGATGAAGAGATCTTGCCACGAAGCTTCTGCGCAAAGAAGGGTTTCACCTTCACCACATTTGAAGATTTAGGATTACCTATGTACGTTGCAATGGTGGTTAAGCAGAGGGGATGGGAACATTTTTCCAGACACCCGTAAACTGCCCTTATCCCTCTGGTAAGGGAGTTTTACACGAACTTCTCACCAGACAATGAGAAGTGGGTGAGAGTCAGGGAGACTAGGGTTTGATTCGACCAAGTCTTCATTAACAAGGCCTATAATCTGCCTGATGAGGAAGACTAATACGAAGAATATCTAAAGGATTTAACGGACTAGGACTGGGACACAATGCTCACTCGGGTGTGCCTTTCAGGCACCACCTGGGACAAATCCCCACAAGGTTCCACCATAATCAATCGAGTCTCTCTGGTACCGGCAGCAAAGGTGTTGTACCACTTTCTCAAGACCCGCTTGCTACCTTCCACCCATGGGTAGACAGTGAGCCGCGATAGGGTGGCCTTGGTTGACGTAATCATTTCTGGCAAACCCCTAAATGTAGGTCGAATCATCAGTGGCCAGATTGAAGTATGTTCCAACAAGAGAAAGGGAAGCTTACTCTTCCTTTACCTCATCACTCTTTTGTGCCAGAATAGCCGAGTCCCAATCTCTATTGATGAAGAAACTTTAAGGGAAACCAGCCCAATCGCCGCAGTCACCATTACCTAGATTGTCCAAGAAAAGGCTGCCCCAAACCCACTAGCTATCCCCAAGGTCCTCCCCAATCTGCCAGACCCTCTACTTCTTCCTCTGCCCCCAGTCAGCCGATAAGACCCTTCAGTTCATTCTCTAGTAGCAAGCTACCATTCTCAGACAGCACGCAATGCTTTTGCAGCATCAGCAAACATTCTGGCGTTATGAGCAGAAAAGGGACTTTGCCCTCCACACCACCCTTGAGCAGAATTATAAACAATTTTTTCCATTTTTGGAGTTCCCCACTGACTTACTCGATGCTACCCTTGTGGAGGAGGGTCAAGGACCTGAGCCACAGGCAGAAGAGACCAAAGAGTCTCAAGACTCCTCAACCAGCAAGGAACATCACCTAGAACCCCAGCCGACACCAGTGGGAACTGAGTCCTCCGATGATGACGAACCCATTAAAAAAATAGGCAGCAATGATACGCAAAAGGGAAGGCCCCACAACAATCAACACAGCGTAGGATTGGGGTCAAAAACTCTTCAAGGTCTTCTGAGGGTCAATGCCCCTAGGGTGCTACAACATCCCTACTAGCACTCTCAGGAAGTTCCCTTATCTCATATTCCTTCTCTGTTGCATTTGGAATTCCTTTGCCTTTGCTTCTATTTTTCGATGTCTTTTGTGTTTTTTTTGGCAATTTTATCAACAGTGAGGACACTACTCATCATTAAGTTTGGGGGTGTCATATAATGTTTTGCTGTAATGTTTGCTGTGGCATCTGCTGGAGAACCGACTTAGTATTATTTTAGTTATTGCTGTACTGTTTGCTGAAGCATATGTTGACCTTGTTTTTATTTATTGTGTGTTCCTGTTTATTCGTGCTTTGGTTTGTTTGTGCCTTTGCCTGACTGTGTCATTGAAGACTATACTATAACTTGTTGTTGTTCGTTTCACTACCTGTTAAAAAAAACAAGAAAGAAACATAGGGAGATAAACCTGCACATTTATATCCTGCTATAGTTCTAGGATACTCTATGAGGAGGGTGGGGAATTGCACTAAAAACTAGAATAAGAGACCTACACCCCTACCCAATCACACATAGAACCTTCTTTTAATGAGCACAGAAATATGGGCAGTTTTTTAAGAGAAATTTGGTAATTTCAAAAATTGGGCTTAAAATTTTTAGAGCTAATATTGAGAGTCTTCTGTGGAATTAGGAAAGAGGCATAAGTTTATTGTCAGAAAGGCTTAAGTTTGAGGGGAAGTAGAAAATAAAGAGAGAAATTTGGACACTTCAATGCCTCTGTATTTCCTTAGTAACTAGGGGTATGCATGAGCCCCATGTGTGCCTTTGCGTAAAACAGAGACATAGAGTATGAGTGGGATGCTACTAAAGGGTGATAAGGCTAAGTAACCGGGTGTCCTCATCAACACATGTTGGCATTTCCGTCAAAATTCATTAATGATCTTTGCTAAAATAATATCTATATATATGCAGCGCCAAAAAAAAAGAGAGAAGAAGAAGAAGAGCAAAATAAAGATAGAAAGGAAATCCGTAAGCTACCCCCTATATGTGTTGCCTTGACTGTGCCTATGCTGAAGTATGCCAACTCATCCTAAGGAAGGAAACTTGATATATTAGCATAAAAATATTAGGAACTCTGGCTGAAATTGACTCAATAGACTCTTCGAGAAACTATCCATATCACACACACAACTTTAGGGAAGGTTTTGGTTAAGATTGGGAAGGAAGCTTGTGGTGTTTCTTATATGGAAACAATCCTGAGAGTTGAGAGCTATCAGCAGGACCATATGGAATTAGGCAGGAGAGAAGAACTAGAATTAATTGAAAAGAGGTGTGGTGAACAGAACAAATTGCTTAGGGACAAGCAACCCTTTAAGTTTGGGGGGATTTGATAACTGCAATTTATTGCAGTTTTTATGAGCTTTCTGAGTATGTTTACTGCACAGTTTTGATATATTAAGCGATCTTATTCCTGGACTTAATTAATTGGAATGACTCCCTTGATATAATATCACCCACCTCGTTTGCTACATAAATTTAGTAAACATATGTGGCAATTATGGCAGTAACCCGAGTGATATTGAGTGAGCTGCCCCTTTTTTCTTACATGAGGAACTGATTTTGTTGTTATGGTGCAGGTAGCAGAGGAGCAGAGCTGCGCAGTAGGTGCAGCATCCACCTAGCAGGAGAAAGCAGCAACCAACTGACATTGCAAGCTGCTGGGTGGGTTGATGCAGAAAGGCCTCCACTACTAAAAGTGGAAGGAAAAAACTGACACAAAGACGCTGGCTACAGAGTAGGGGGAATGTCAGCAAAAGTCAGGCAGCTGACTGGGACCACAAGGCTTAACCATAAAAAGAGATAGAAGGGGAGACGAGAAATATATACGGAGAGAGGGTGAAGAAGGAAGCCACAGACTACATAGAGAGGCACCAGAGCACTGGATAGTTTCATTTTTTCCAGATTTCCATTTTTATTCCTGTTGTGTTTTCATCTGTCTTTATCAAGAACTGCATTTGTATTTTCATATATATCACTTGGGATGCATACCAGTGATTTTGGAAAATCTGTAACTAGTGTAACCATGAGGCTTGGCTAATTTCCAACTAGGGTTGCATAAGGGTTGTAATCACACGTGCACTTGCATTCTGACATTGCATAAATATATTTTGCAAAATATCACCAACACTTCACCATCAGATGGATGAGACAAAGAACCTGCCACCATCACAGTTTTCCGATGCCATCTCATTTGACTTGCAATTTGCATTGAGGAATAAAATCTTTGCAGCCTTGGAATAAGTGGAAAATACCACATTTTTTTCACTAGAAGCTCTCTTGCCTTGCCATTTCTGATGACCCTTTTGTAACACTCTTCACCATAAAATTTACAATGATGAAGCTCCTTATGAAGAGGACTATGATAAATCATGCATCCATTTTGACAACAGTAAATTTTTATACAACCTAATCCTAATTGCTCAACTGATTTCTTTGCACGGTAAAGGTTTTTAGGCATACAATTTTCATTTGGAAATGCATTTCCATAAATTGTACCCATCGATTGAAACAATTCTCAGATATGTTGAAGTTCGACTTGATACCCAAAGTTTTCACTGCATCTGACAATTCAGAATAATTTTGACAATCGTCATACAAAGGAGCATGCATAGCTTCTAACATATTAAAAAAAATTTTGGCTTCCAGGTTAGGATCTTCATCCCTCTATTCATAATGACCAAAACCTTGTTGCTCTATATAATTACCAATAGATGGTCCATCAGCATCCATTACCATCTGTTCTTGATCATTGAAGTATGCCTGAAAGTCACTACTTCCGTAATATGAGTTTCTTGAAACCATTGGTGGAAAGAGAGGTCTTGGTTCATCATGTTTGGTCCAATAATAATAATTACTCATAAATCCCTTCATACTATGGTGGGTTTTCACTTCATCAACTGAAAAATACTTCTAACACTTGCATTTTTTACAAAGACACCTCAACTTTCCTACACTTTTAAAATGATCCTGACTACAAGAAAACTCTAAAAACTCAACAACTCTTGCCATAAACTCATATGTAACTGTTCTCTTATCAGGACCCACCCTATTATCTATCCATTTATGATGTTCAAGAACTTCCATCCTATTTTTAGGCATACATGATTCAAAACAAACATCTTAATTCAATATAGCACAAATTATAATAACATATCGAAGCAATACCAACATCAAAGTCATAATGTGAATAGAAATCAATTTTTTGGTTAACATACTTTTTTTTTGCTCTTTTTCTTGGTTGCATGACATAATTTTCAATTAATGTTTATGTCGAAAGTATCTGTTTTCAAGTTAAAAAAGCATTATGTGTGTGAAAATTTGTTTCAAGTTCACATACATGTTTATTAATTTTTATACACTCCAAGCATCTCACTTGTCACTATCTCAAGTCCTATTTTGTGTTTTTAATTATTCTAATTGATAATTTTTGGTTAGAAGATTATAAGAAGATGATTTATGGATGGAATTTAGGAATAATTGAATTTTTTTTGTTTGATTGGAGGGATTAGGACAAAATTTTGGCTAGCTTTGGGGTGAAAGAGGTAGGGAAAAAGAGGAAACAATGAGGTTATAACAAGCTATAAAAGTTTAATAGTTACAACATGACTTGGTCTTTTAGATATTAGTTAACTTACATATTAGTATGTTGTTATTAATACAATCTTTACCACTCTTCATGCTGGAAGCATAATTCTAACATTCTATCTCAACTATAATGTCAACATTCATGATAATACTATTCAAATCACTTTAAGATTCAAATCCAAATCATAAGAGCACCATAAGTGGGTGATACACTCTCAGTCATTTTATATCACTAGATCATTTATCAGGTTCAAAACCATTTATTGAAACTGTATATAATGCTTTGTTCATATATGCCCATCAAAATACTAAAATTCCTATCATTTCCATCTCAGGAGACATCATTTTACACTTTAGATGAACAACGCGTCATTTTCAAAGGTCCTAAAATTTAAAAATAAGACTTTTTCAAAACCACAATTGTTAACATTAAAGGATTGATTCTCTAAATATAACTTCATCATCCAACACGTGAAAAGAGATCACGATCTCATTCAAGACTTGCTCTTAAGACCAAAATATATCCAAGTCATTACTTCTACTTTAGTTTTTCATTTGATCATAGCCTCTACCCACATTTACCTTTGTGTGCTGCAAATAAAAAAAAAATTATTCCAGATTTGCAACTTTCACCTACACTAGTCTCTATTAGAACATTTTCCAAATGCAACTTACCTCTACAAAGTTTTCATTAAAAAAGCAGAAAAAATTGTATTTTATGTTGAATATTCTTTTTTTATCTTTTACCATTTCAAACCCCACTAGCCTCTCTTTGAAGAAGAATTATGGTATCTTTGGAATGTCATAGTTCTTTATGCTATTTTCATTAAATTTCTAATCATGTCTATGTATCATCATTTTCACAATACTGAAAATGAAAACACATTATTATGGACATTTTGGAATGGTTTTCTCCATTAATATGGTGGAAAAAAACTCTAGAGAACCATTAGTGACCTTGGCGTTTGAAAACAAGCTATCAAAGACCTTCCAAGTTCCAAAAAATTGATCAGTTTTTATCCTTCTAAACTATACTTTGAAAGTCTTGAAAGACTACTGTGGTTACAAAACCAAGCCTACCAATTGAAAATTTTCCTTAATTATCCAAAAAAATGAAAAATATATCTTGTTCACTCTTAAATTTTTTGTGTGAAATCAACATTTTCATTAAATCACCAATGTACATTGCTTGTACTTTTATTGGTTCCAAACAAGAAGAATTTCTCCTTGAAGAACAAAGAGAATAGAAAGTTTTACCAAATAATTATTATAAAAATTATTATAGTAATAATTCCACTCTCACACAACTAATTTTACATCTAATTTAGCTATAAGCTCAAAAAAAGAGGGAAAACTCTAATGATAGAATCACTAGACCCTGAACCTAAATATTTCAATAGATTCTCAGGATCTATATTTAAAAGATAAGTCTGACAAATTTTAATAGTATACTTTTTTTGAAAGTATGAATTTGAGTGACTAAAACTATAAAAGTTTAAATTCATCTTCTAGTCGAAGCTTAAAATAATATTGTCAATTCTATAGCCCATCATCATGAACATCATTGCACCCACTAATAGATCAGTAAGCACATGCAACTGGGAAATCCCCAAAGCACTAGGTCCCCAATCTAGGAGGCAAAATAGCATGCAAGTTCAGAATAATTTCACAAGGCACCTAACACTTACTTGGCTAAAATCCCATTCTCCATTAGAATTGAGACACTCAAAAACCAATATTACCTTCTCCTAGCCATGAAGGATTTCAGAACAGGACTCCACTAGTCTACCTCACCATTTGACCAGAAATATGACCCAAATCCAACCCATGTTCAATAAAAACAAACATGAAATAATACTCCCACTAAAAAAATGCAATTATATATATATATATATATATATATATCAAAATGTTTACAATCAGAGTTTCTCACAAAAAAATAAATATCCTGTATTCATCTCTTCCCTTAAGTGGAAGAAAATGCAGAATATAAAGTTACATTACATGCATAATAAAAAGTAGTTCATGGACGTATAGGATTATCAGTCAGGAAGTTGCCATCTTCGGCTCTATTAACCATTTCCAAACTGTCAACCATTTCGTGGACATATAAGAATAGATATACTATGATTCAATAATCAGGAAAATTAGAGCCCCCATGTGAAACCCAGAAATCAACAAACAGAACATAGTTTAATATAAACTTTTTGAGTAGGATACATAATCAACAATTACAAGAAAATGAGTCACTGGGTAGGATAAGGAGTAAGAAGCAATAACCAAGTACAAGAAAAAAAAATTTAACTTACCTAAGAAATTTCTAGCAATGACCAAGTAAGAACCAATGACCAAGTCTCGAAATCTTACCAACAAGCAACGACCATAATGGAAAATAGGAGAAAAATGCACCTATTCCTCCGGAGTGTTGAACTAGGCACACTGTCAAAAAAGAAGATTCTGGAAAAGGCGAGGATGAGACGATGGGTAAGGGCGTAGATGGGTTTCGCAGCCAGTGGTAACATCCCGTAATTTTTTATTTTTAAATAATAATGTTTTGCTATAAACAAATATATTTTTATTTGTTTAAAAATGATTATGTTTTGTAAAAAGTAAATACACTTTTAATTAAAATAATTATTGTTTTGCTTAAAATAATTATATTGGCCTTTAATAAATTTTTGTTGTGTTTTTAAAAATATTCTTTCTTTTATTATGCATAAATATATTTATTTTGCGATTTGTTTTATCAAGATTTTTATCAAAAAAATTCATGATTTAAGAGTTTAACTAAAGGTTTATGAGAATATAAATTTTAAGAAATTTTTGGGATGTTTTAGGATGAAAAATGTTATTTATATGAATATATATATATATATATATATATAGTAATAATAATAAAATAAAAAATAAATCTAAATATTTAATTATTAAATAATAATAATTATTATTATTATAAAGGAGAAAGGAGAAACCAGAGGGGGAGACAGAAACCAAAGCAAAAACATGAATAGTGTGAATAGTAACCTTCAATTTTCTCGCTAGAGCTGAAGTACTTATTGGTTTTTTATCTCAAAACTAAAGGTACCACTAGATTCAAGATGGAGAATACTATGGTTTTAACCGATCAATTTTTTAAATCCGCCGTAGAATTATCGCAAATCGAAAGTAGAAAATATTAAAAAAAAGTTAAATTCTGAAACTTCTACTTAGAGTCTTCAAATTGAAAATATGACACCATAGATGGATTCAGGAGATAAATAAACCTTACGATATGAATTTTTTTGCCCATCTGAAAACTTTTTTATATGTCGTGAACAGTAAATCCAATGGATATAAATAGTAATTTTCGATGGTGAATAGTATTTTTCAGTTGTGAACAGTACATGCGTTGACCAAACTCCTAGAGTTATTTTCTAGATTTTTGGACTATCTGAACACATTTTTGAGTTCTAATTAGTCAAATTCGAATTGAAAAATTACATTTTAGGGCTGTCCAACCAGGAGCCCTACGCTTTGAGTAGATAATTCTTTCTATGACTTACCCCATGATCTTCTTGAACTATAAATGTATCATTGTTTCTGTTTACGATTATTTATGCTATCATAAATTTTTGAAATGTGTTAAAATATTCATTTTGCTTACGAAATGGCACATAGTTCAAGAAGAGTATGGTTTTAAAAATGGATTTTGGAAGTTATTGAATATGTGGTTCTAAATGTATTTATCGTTATTTGATAAAGTGAATATTATGTGCACGATGCATTGATTTGTAAAGCTATATACTTGTGAAAATGATGCATGTCATATTATAAATGAAATTGAATGGCAAGCGTAAAGCTCATGGCGAGTTGCTTGGTAATTATGGAAAATGTAAGCTCATGGTGAGTTGCTTGATAAATATGACAAACGTAAAACTCATGGCGAGTTGCTTGATAATTTTACTTGTATTTATATGTATAGATAAATATTGATGGGTTGTATGGCTTGTGACGGTACCAAATAGGGGACGCTCTATTAGCCTGAGTGAGCCGAGAGAGGGCCGCTCTAATCGGGTGACAGTGGTAATGTAAGGGGGCAGGAGGGTGATGTATTCACATTCCCTGATCACTTATTATGACTGTAGTCGATCAATCAATATGTGTATAGAAAATGAGCTATGTTTTCATTGCATTGACCATATCGCTGAGTGAGGCAGGTACATTAAAAGTCATGATTTTATTTTCAAATCTTAATATTTTATTATAACTTATACAGCTGAGCATAACAACATTTGTTTAATGATTATATCATGCTGCATATGGTTTTGGATATCTGAATATCCTTTGAATTGAGAATATTTGAAATACGGGTCCCATATGAATGTACTTCTAAATTGTATTATCTATGTGACAAATTTTAAAATATAAGTACATCCATATGCTGACCTAAGAGGTTATAGGAAGAATTATTTACTCACTGAGTTGTCAAACTCACTACACGATATTTCTACATATTTCAGATGAGAATACAGAGTCTGATCCTACAGATAGGTAATTAGTTAGGTGACATATTCTGTAGGTGAGTCTACATTGCTTCCAATACTCACGGTTTTTGAATTATACTATGTTTGTATTCCAAAGTGCTCTGAACGCTACAGACAGGATCCCTATTTCTGCTGTACTTTGATGTTTATAGACTTGGTCTATATATTGTGTATATGTGAGAGAACCTATATGTATCTGTTCCCATGATAAAGAATTGAATTATGCATCTTTATGGAGAATATCTGATTGCAAAAAGAAATAAAAAAATATTTATTTTACGTAACATAAATTGGGAGTGTTACAAGTTGGTATCAGAGTATTAGGTTTCCTTGTGGCTATCAGAGCAAAGGATTCTTTAGTAGGACATTTAGTATGGATATGAGCCAGACATATTTATACTTCACGTGCTGCTGAGTGATTCTATAGGGTCTCAATTTCCTTTCTATTCTAAGTTGCTAAATTTCCTAATATAAGATTGATTGAATATCGTGACATCTTAAAAAGTATCTTTAGGTCAATTTCTACCTAAAAAATGAAAAGGGATAGGTTTACCAGAGACTTTAAAGAACTGAGACAAATTTCAATTATGATCATTTCTGAAAATGATATCTGTTTTACCCGGTTTTCTAGATATGGTAGACTTTGATGTGATATTAGGAATGGATTGGTTGGCATAATGCCATGCCATTTTTTAATGTCATCCTAAGATGATTAAATTCAATATTTTTGGAGAATCTTCTTTCTTGATACAAAGAGACTGTAGTGAGATACATAGTAATCTAATCTATTCTTTAACATCCCATAAGTGATTACAAAAAGGTGCCAAGGATATTTGGCAGTGGTGAAAGATGTTGATATAAAGTATGTCAGTGTAAATCAAGTTCTATTGGTTGGAGAATTTTCTAATGTAATTCTTGAGGAATTTCTAGGATTATCTCGAAACATAAAATAGAATTTAGTATTGATTTACTTCTTGGAACCCAATCAGTGTCTATACCCCCATATAGAATGGCACCGACTGAACTCAAAGAATTGAAGGATTAGTTGTAAGACTTGTTAGACAAGGGATTTATACGCCCCAATACTCTCCTTGAGGTACACTAGACCTATTTGTGAAAAAGAAGGATGGATCACTACGACTATGCATAGATGATAGATAGTTGAATAAGGTGACAGTATGGAATAAAAACCCATTACCTCGTATAGATGATCTATTTGACTAGCTACAAGGTGCTCAATATTTTTTTCAAAAATTGATTTAAGATATGAGTATCATTAATTGAGAATAAGGGAAGAGGATATTCAAAAAATTTCTTTTAGGATTCGTTATGGGTATTATGAGTTCTTAGTAATGTCATTTGGTTTGACAAATGCCCTAGCTGCATTCATGCACTTTATGAATATAGTACAAGCCATTTTTGGATCAAATTGTAAATATATTTATTGACGATATTATTATTATATTCCGAGAGTACAAAGGATCATAAGCAACATTTTAAGATGGTTTTACAAACTCTAAGGGAGTATGGTTGGCAAAGATGGTATACAAGTAGACTCTAAGAAAGTAAAAGTGATACAACAATGACCACGTCCTACTATCATTACAGATGAAGATCCAAATCCAATTTGTGCTTTTTGTGGTTATCTGTTGTCCAATCTAATCAAGTCATAGTTGGATCAGGTACATGAACATATGCTTGTAAAGCATCAATTAACTCCTCAGCATTTGAAACCAAGATGAGAATTTGTCGTGCTGAGTGTGAGATAAACCTTTGTTCCACAGTCTAATGAAGAAAAGATAACAGACCATCAAAGAAGTGATTAACTTTTAACAAACCTATCAGTTTGTGATGGATATTCAGTTGAGCTCAGGAGACTATTTGGAAAATCTCCTCTAAAGTACCAAAACCCCATGGTAAGGCAATAAAGGCATCAACATTACTCATCATTCTAGCCATGTGCTCATGTATAGAGTTGCCCTAAATTCTTCCCTAACTATTTTTCCTAAGATGTTTAATATAGCTAGAGCTATAGGAATTATACCTCAAACTTGACATCCTCATATATGTGCAGCTGTAGTCACACAACCCATTAATCCACGGTTACCTCCACCATACACTAAATGAATTTTTCTCCTGGCTAGTACCATACCCAGGTTTTGTGTAGCTTTCACATACTCTCCATCTTTTTTAGGATTGGAGCCACAAAATACACAAATATTTCAAAACTGACAGAATGCGGTTCCCTCTATAACTATACTCACCCTAACTTTGAGTATGAAGGTAAAGATAGTAATGTAAGCATTTATTAAACTCAGAGAAAGGCATATTTATAATAGCTCTAGGCCGAGCATTATTAGAACAGTTACGTGAGTAACTGGTGGATATCAGTTAAATTGAAGGTGAAAATTTCAAAAAACAAAATGATGACAAGCATGTATATGTACAGTAGTTATGATAGTTACTCATATTAGGCATATAAAGAGAATAAGGTTAAGATATCACAAAACATTTGTCTTTTCCTTGTTGTCCTTGATGAAGCATTGATATCTTGATTCTTATATAGAAGTTGTAGGTGATAGGTGTAACTGTAAAAAAAAGTGAAAATGTAAAACAAGTTTGTTGTTGAAGAGGGACAATCAAATGATTTATTTTATTTTCCCAATGTTTTTGCCAGTTGACTATTGGTATTATTAAATCGACTAGCTATTTTGAGAAATTTTAATTTGGACTGGTATTTTACAGTTGATTGATTATATCTATTTTAAAGCAATCAACTGCATTCTACTAGTTAACTACGTAGTCTTTGATTTTCACAGATTTTTATAAGCTTAGAAATGTTACTTTTCCACTAAATACCAATAGCTTAAAAGTATATTTTGGCACATATATTCAAAACTTGCAGCCACCGATTTTTGCTGAAATAACAGTTAGATTTTGTTTTTATATTTTCAAGAATTATAGCCACCGAATTTAATTTTCTTTCAATGTTTTGTCTAAATTTTTGACTTTTTATTTTGGCACCATTCTCTATTATGCTTTTCGTCTATTTTACTGCATTCTCCCTCATTAATGGTTGGCATTAAATGCAAGGTTCTTTTCCCTCATTACAAGAAAAGTTAATTTCTTTTTTTTTGAAACTTAGCTATTATGGTGTCCAAGTGGTTAGTAAGTTAAAGTATGGAGATTTTGGAAGAATTTATCTAACAAAGAACATATTTTTTAAAAAATAATCTTTATATCAAGTATGTATAACTGTATAAGTTGGCAGGCCATGTGCAAATTAGAAACAAATAATAATAATAATGAGTTCACAGCATATACTGATTGAGTATTAAGGTATGAAGAACACTTAAGTTTATCTAATGTGGTTGAGAAGAGAAAGGAGATTTTAGAAAAAGCTATAGATTTGAATATTGATGGAATATACTAAGATATGAAATAATTGTACTAGTATAATGGTAAAAAGAATATACAAGTGATATTTCTTTTATTGTTCGATGTGTCAACAAGTAAAAATTTAATATTTTATTTCAGGAGATCTATTCAGGAAACCTAAGGATCTTTGTTAGATTATAATAGAGCTGATAGTAAATCTAAATGATGTGTTACGCATTAAAAGTTATGCTTCAAGTATTCTTATATAATTTTGGTGAAAGTTAGAAGAAATTATTTGTCCTTAGTTGAACTTACTCATATCAATAATTATCAGGCCAATATACAATGGCACCATTTGAGGTTTTACATGAAACATTGTAGGTCTCTAATGGATGAGTGAGTTGAGTAAAGTTAAATCCATAGTATATAAGATTGGCCCAGTAGCTTACCGTTTGGCTTTGCCACTTAAATTGAGTAATATTCATCCATTCTTTCATGTGTCTATACTACAAAAGTATCTTCCAAACTTGAAACATGTTATTCAATGTCGAGAAATTCAGTTAGACAAAGATTTTTTATTTGAGAAAAAATCAGTGACTATAGTAGATAGAAAAGTGAAGAAATTACATTCAAAAGAAATACTCACGGTGAAAATGATGTGATAGAATCATTTTTTAGATGAGGCTACTTGGGAAAGAGAGAATGATATGTGCACCAGATACCCACATATTTTTGAATGATAAGGTTAGTATTTATTTGCAAATATGGAGATGAAATTGATTAGAAAAATAAAATAAAATATAAACAACTAAATACAGGCCAAAAGTATATAAGGACCATAAATGTTAAGAACTAAAGATTATGAGTTAGTGACCAAATATTCTTGAAGAAATCAACCATGAAAGAGGTAATGAGGTTTGAAAAGAGGGAAAATGTTAAGCTATAGTATATAGGCTCTTTTAAAATCTTGGATAAGTATGCATAGTATATATCGCCTAGCTTTGCTATCAGGATTAAGTGATGTTAGTGTAGTCTTTCTTGCATCAATGCTAAGGAAGTACCTATCAGATTCTTCTTATGTTATCTAATCCTAAGAAATTCAATTGAACAAGAACTTATGGCTGAAAGAAAATTCCTATAGTTAAGTTTATATGGCAAAACCGCTCAAGTGAGGAAGCTACCTAGAAAGTAAAAGATGACATGCAGAAGAGATATTCTCAATTATTTGAGTAATAAGGTTGCCAACTCTGAATTATGCCTTGATTTCATTCCCTACATGTGGTATGATTGGTTGAAATTCGAGGACCGAATTTCTTAAGGGGGGAAGAATGTAACATCCCATAATTTTTTTTTAAATAATAATGTTTTGCTATAAACAAATATATTTTATTTGTTTAAAAATGATTATGTTTTGCTAAAATTAAATACACTTTTAATTAAAATAATTATTCTTTTTCTTAAAATAATTATGTTGGCCTTAAAATTTTTGTTGTATTTTTAGAAATATTCTTTCTTTTATTATGCATAAAGATATTTTGTGATTTGTTTTATTTCAAGAAAAGTCATGATTTAAGAGTTTAACTAAAGGTTTATGAGAATGTAAATTTTTAGAAATTTGTAAGATGTTTTAAGATGAAAAACGGTATTTATATGAATATATATATATATATATAATAAAATTAAAATAAATCTAAATATTTAATTATTAAATAATAATAATAATAATAATAATAATTATAAAGAAGAAAGGAGAAACTGGGAGACAAAAACTAAAGCAGAAACTTGAATAGTGTGAATAGTAACCTTGAATTATTTCTCTAGATTTGGAGTACCTATTGGCTTACAATCTCAAAAGTAAGGGCACCACTAGATTCAAGATGAAAAATATTACATTTTTGACTGATTAATTTTTCAAATCAGCTGCAGAATTACCGCATATTACAAGTAGAAAATCTTAGAAAAAGGTAAATTCTGAAACTCATACTTAGAGTCTTCAAATTAAAAATCTGACACCGTAGATGGATTCAAGAGATAGATAAACCTTAAGATATGAATTTTTTCGGCCATCTAACAACTTTTTTATGCATTGTGAACAGTAAATTAGGCGAGTATGAATAGTAATTTCCAGCGGTGAATAATATTTTTTGGCCGAGAACAGTACTAGTGTTGACCAAGCTCCCAGAGTCATTTTCTAGGTTTTTAGACTCTCTAAACACATTTTTGAGGTCTAATTGGTTAAATTCAGATTGAAAAAGTACATTTTAGGGCTATCCAACCAGGAGCCCTACCATGTGAGTAGATAATTCTTTATATGACTTACCCTATGCTTTTCTTGAACTATAAATGTATAATTGTTTCTGTTTATGATTATTTATACTATCATAAATTTCTGAAATGTGTTAAAATATCCATTTTGCTTATGAACTGGCACATAGTTCAAGAAGAGTATGGTTTTAGAAATGGATTTTGGAACTCATTGATATGTGATTCTAAATATATTTATCATTATTTGATAAAGTAAATATTATGTGCATGATGCATTGATTTATAAAGCTATATACTTGTGAAAATGATGCATGTCATATTATAAATGAGATTGAATGGCAAGCGTAAAACTCATGGCTAGTTGCTTGGTAATTATGGCAAGCGTAAAGCTCATGGCGAGTTGCTGGATAAATATGACAAGAAAGCTCATGGTGTTATTATTACTTAATTCTAACCACTTAACTCGTAATAATAATCACTTTAACCAAGCATAATTGTTATTAACAGTGATACAATACTGAGTTTCCATACACACTATTATTTTACAAACTACACACCATTATTTTACAAACATTTGTACAAAGATACATATTAGCTCTAATCATCTATGTCGACTACTTCCAAGGACACTGGTGCGGGTGGCACGTCCACCGAAATCTCAGTCACATCTACGACAGATACATCTGAAATAACTGGAAGTTACCCAAGGTAGGGCACCTCGATCCAACGTACAGAAATAATAAGTGTCATAGAGAAAATCTGCATATTTATTCTTCTGAACATGATATGGAAATATAGTGAGAATTAAATCCCAGTAAGTTCAACAATAAATCATATTTTACCATCAATATAGTTCATCATGTCATGTTCAGCTGTATAAACTACAGAAAATATCTTTGGTCATATGAATGCATTATATCTATGCATATAAGAATCATACAATAATAATATGTATGACAGGATTAACTATTTTCAGAATATCATATGATGGCTATTAACTTATTTTCATTTCAAGCTACCCCGGTCAGGGTGAGTATCTTCTACTCTCCGGTACGGGTTTTTCTCGCTCTGTCCGACATGGCCCACTTTCTCTTTCTTTTCTCATTAACATGATCATAACCGTTGGTAGGGCGTCCCCTACTGGTGCACCACACGGATTGTAAAGTGAACGTGCTCATTTCTTTTCTTTTCACAATGATAGCCAAAAATATGCTTTCAATAACAAGTATATTCATCAAAATATAACTATTACCATAAATCACTGGTAATCATGCCATCAACATAACCATTTCAAATATCACTTTATAAAATATTTCCATGTCATAATTTCACACTTAAGATGGTAAGAAGTTCATACAATGGCAATGGCTATGGCATATACTAGTTATTTATTATTTTCATTTATAAGATTCGCCTTCTTTTTTAAATATTAATTTTTTTTCTTTATTTTCTTTATGAAAGTTTTCATCATATCTAACCTTCTCTTTATGCTTGGCCTTTAGTAATTTTCTTCTTAATTATATCATTTCTAACACATGTTCTTACAAATTTATAGAGCATTGTTCTCCAATTTGATTTCTACTATTACCCTATAGTTAAATAGGTTCATCTAGGGTAGAAAAATGTTGAAAATAGGCTTAACCAACTTTCAACATGGTCTGGCCATGTTCCAGGACACGGCCATACTTTAAAAATACTTCAAATGTACTCAAAAACAGCCCCAAACACGGCTAGCCTGTACTTGAAGCACCCAGAACACGGCCTGGCCGTGCTCTGTGACCTTTGCTCACTAATCAGAGCATAACTCCCTCATTTTAAATCCGAGTGAGGTGATCTTGGTGACTATCAAAAACTAAGACATTTATCTAAAACTATTATGTTAATCATATCAGCAAACTAGTAATAAATCTTGGTGTTATTACTCCCTTAAATTCAATATTATTTCTTCTCGGGTAGGTTCTAACCTTTACTTACTAATCTGACTATATCTCCCACATATGAATTCCAAATTAAGTGATTCCAGTGGGTAAAAATCCATTACACATAAATATATAATTCATATGTTAACCATTTATTTTAATTCCTTATATAATTTTCCCAGAAATTAAAACACCGAAACTATCCTAACATATTCTTCCCTGATTAACCATTTTCTGACCTTTGTTTACTAATTGGAATTTATCTACCTCATATGAACTCTAAATTGAATGAATCCAGTGGCTACAAATTCGTGACACACATCGCTATAAGTCTTATGTTAACCATTTTTTTTAATTCCATACAGATAATTCTCAGAAATTAAA
Organism: Gleditsia sinensis; assembly: GCA_037074535.1. Classification (NCBI taxonomy): domain Eukaryota; kingdom Viridiplantae; phylum Streptophyta; class Magnoliopsida; order Fabales; family Fabaceae; genus Gleditsia; species Gleditsia sinensis. Next base: position 22,408,565 of record CM073472.1, read on the forward strand.
ATACATAAACTATCCTAACATATTCTTCCCTGATGAACCATTTTCTGGACTTTGACTACCAATCAGACCATATCTACCTCATATGGACTCCCAATGGAATGATTCTAGTGGATAAAACTTTGTGACACATATATCTTTAATTCTTATGTTAACCATTTATTTTAATTACTTATAGATTGTTCCCAGAAATTAGAACACCGAAGCTTAAAATTCTGCCAACCATAGCCATACCCATGCAGAACTATCTACACCAACCTAAGTATTCAAACATACATCACATGCAAGATCAACATGTAACATGATATAGCAACATCCATGACCAATCATCAAAGTTCTAAGATCAAAATCGCATATAAATATTATAAGTTTCAAAAGTTTTCTTCAAAAAGAAATATTGTTAAACTTACCGAAGAATCTCTCTAGCTTACTTAGTGAATTGGTTTTCTTGTTTCCTCTTGAAAGAAGTAGCAAGATTCCTTCCTTCCCTCAGCTTTTCTAGCAGCATAGGTAAGAGAAGGAGGGTGAATTTTTGAACCTCAAGGATGAAGAAGAAAAATGGAATCAAGTGGAGATTAAGGTAACTTACCTTGAGTACTTAGCTTTCTCCTTCTTTTTCCTTCCTTTCTTCTCCTCTCTTTCTCTCCTTTCCTCACTCTACCTTGCTTCTATTTCTCTCTCTTCCTCACTTGGACGAAATTAAAATGTTGTAGGGGTGGGTTTTGCTTATATAGACCACCAAATAATACACCTTTCATGATCATGAGTCTACCTTATCACAATTAGGATACACTTTGTTGAATTTTTGGAAAACAAACAACTTATGTTCTTGTCTTCCTCTTCTTTAGTCAAGATATGCATAGGAAAAGGAGATTTGTATTTTGAAAATTATGATGATATTTTCTTAAGATAAGGGATAAGGTCCCTTTGATTTAGGGATTCATTTCCATTTTTTTTGTCTTAAACAAGTATGATAGGTTTGCCTTTTTAGGTGGCAAATTTCTAGCCCTTGAATCTCCATTATTTGGTTGATATTATTTGTGTGGGATAGGAATGTTTTGTCCTAATGCCATGTATTATCATACCACTTGCTAAAATTATGAGTGTAGGATATAGATGTTTTTGTCCTAAAGTCTTGTATTATCATGCCACTTGCCAAAATGATGAATGTAGAATTACACCACTTGCTAAATTTTTGTCTTAATGCCATGTAACCTAATCTTTATTATTATTACATTATTATATCATCGCCTAATTTATTTTATTTTATTTTTACTCTTGGATTTGGGCTTATTCCTACCCATTTTCTTTACTTTGGATAAAATTCTACCTTTCTTGGAGGGTTTGGTCACATTTTCATAATTTTTGGGCTATTGGTCCAATTACTATATTCTAGTCCAAGTCTATGTTTTATTTCTTGCTTAGGTTATCCAATGGGCTTGCTAGAAACTTATGTGAAGTGGAAAAACTCTATATAAAGTGTCCATAGGTAAAAGTCCAATGTATGGGTAAAGATTTTAAACTTAGTAACTCTAGTTATTGAATTAGGAAAATTACCCTAATCCAATGTTCTTGAAAATTTAAGACCTTTACTTGTTTCTAAAAATGTATCTTCCTTATCCAAGAATTTTGCATCTCTTTAGTATGTTCTTTCTAATTTTTCCTATTAGGTTTTCCCTTTTTATTTGTTCTTTTAATGTTAGAAACATTTTCTATGCATATACATAAGGTGAAGAATTTCTAAGGATTATATTTCCTTAGATATCTAAAATATTGTCTAATAAACTTTATTTCCTTAATTATCAATAAAAGAAACAAAATTAGGGATGTTACAGATTTTAATATGATAAATTTTTAGAATAAGAGTACATCTTTAAGTTGATATGAGAGGTTATAAGAGGTATTAACTGCTCACTGAGTTGTAAAACTCACTACACGTGGTTGATATATTTTTCAGATAAAGACCCAGAATTTGGTCCTGAGGCTACTTGATCGATTGAGTGTCATATTTAAGTGGTGAGCCTAAATTGTTTCTAGGCTCTCAGTATGTAAACTTGTAATATATTTGTACTCTAGAGTTGCTCTGAACGTCACGGGCAGGATCCTTATTTCCGCTGTAAAACTGATAAGTGTAGACCTGGCATGTATAATTAGCTATACTGAAAATATATAAATGTATAATATTATCCTGTTATGACATATTAGGTGGTCGATTGTAATTAATATTGCAAATTTGTAAACTTATGGTAATACTCGGATATGTTATATTGTGAAACTATTTACAAGTACATAATAGTAAAGTTTGTCGGATATGAGAGATTTTCGCGTCCCTAAAGTAGGGATGTGACAAGTTGGTATCAGAGCATTAGGTTTCCCTGTGACAATCAGAGCAAAGGAGTCTTTAGTAGGACCTTTAGTATCGATATGAGTTGGACATATTTATACTTCAGGTGCTGCTGAGGGATTCTATAGGATATTCACTTCCTTTCTATTCCAAGTGTCTTTAAATTCCTTGAGTAAAGTTTGAATACATATTATAGTATCTTAAAGAGGTGTTTTATTCTGTATAGTTAACGATGCCGCCAAGAACTAGAGCGGTCACTAGAGAAGAAGCTGTAGATCGTGCACCCTCTACAGAAGAGTCTGCACAATCTATAATACCAGTACAAAGAGGCCGTGGTAGAGGCCGACCTAGAGGAAGAGGTAGAGGTAGAGGTAGAGGACGTGCATGGGGTCTGAGAACCCCAAGACAAGATGAACAGACTCCTGTACCTGATAGAGTTCCTAAAGAAAGAGTAGAAACCCCTCAGGAGCCACCTAATAGAAACGCTGATATGATTGCTGGTATACATAGAAGTTTAGAAACATTGGCTAGATTTATAGTGGAACAGGGTAAAAGGGAAGGCCAGCCAGCAGAACATGCTCTTGAAGTGCAATAACTAGGAAGAACAGTTGACCAAGAGGACAAGCTTAGAGGGATTGAGGTGTCATTACCGTAATTCTTTAAGTTAAAACCTCCGACTTTTTCTGGGTCAGATGTTCAAGAAGACCCACAGATATTTATTGATGTTGTGCAACGAGTTTTAAGAGCCTTGGGGTGATCTAGTAGAAGATCTGTTGAATTGGTGTCTTTTCAACTATCTTATGTGGCCCAAGTTTGGTCTGAGACATTCGTACAAGGATGGGCAGTTGTTTTACCACCAATGGAGTGGGACGAATTTAAGGAAGTATTTATGAATCGCTTTCTACCAACAAGTGAAAGAGACAAGAGGGCCAAAGAGTTTGAGGAATTGAAACAAACACCAAACATGTAAGTTTCTGAATATGACATCCGTTTTACCCGGTTGTCCAGATATGCACCATATTTGGTCCCTACTGAAAAGGATAGAATTAAGAGGTTTGTTTTGGGATTGTACACCCATTGTTTAAGTCAGTGGGTCCTCAGATGGATCATTTTTTAACTTATTCAGTAGCTGTGAACTGTGCTAGAATGATGGAAACACGAGAGCAAGCTGACATAGAAGGTCTTAAGAGAAGGAAAAGAGATCGAGATAGTAATGCCCAGACTAGATATAATCCCACTGTCAGTGGGTCAAGATTTCAAAATCCACAACGTTTTACTCAAACAGGAGCTGATAGTTCTAACCAGCCATCAGTTAACATTAATAAGCAGAGAATGTTCCAAAGAGATATGAGACCCCCGAGTCAACAAGACTCAAGATCAATTCCACCATGTCCAAATTGTGGTAGGTCCCATACTGGACAGTGTCACAGAGAAACTGGTGCATGTTTTAAGTGTGGACAAATGGGTCATCTGATGAGAAATTGTCCACAACTGCGAAGTTTTAGTCTAGCATCAGTACAACTAGCTTCACCCCTTGCATCTGTGCCAGCACGACTGAGTAAAGCAGCTTCAGTTCAAGCAAGTAGTGGTGGTATTGGTAGAGGATCAGGAAGTCAAGGCCGAGAACCAGCTCGAGTTTTTGCCTTGACATGACAGGATGCTCAGGCCTCAAATGCAGTTATGACAGGTACATTATCAGTATGTTCCCATAAAGCATATGTTCTGTTCGATCCTGGTTCTACTCATTCTTATATATCACCATGCTTTGCTAAGAACTTGGATAGAGATCCTGCTAGTTTGCATTGTTCTTTCATGGTTGCTACTCCAATGGGAGAATTCCTATTAGTAAATGATGTGTATAAATCATATGAGATTTCGATAGAAGGCAAGGAGACTCTTATAGATTTGATAGTTCTAGATATGATAGACTTTGATGTGATTTTGGAAATGGATTGGTTGGCATCATGCCATGTCATTCTAGACTGTCATCATAAGGTGATTAAGTTTAATGTTCCTGGAGAATCTTCCTTTATGATACAAGGAGATTGTAGTAAGGAGTCTAGTAATTTAATTTCAGCTTTAACAACTCATAAACTGTTACGAAAAGGATGCCAGGGATATTTAGCAGTAGTCAAGGATGTTGATATGAAGTATACAAATTTAGAGCAGGTTCCAGTAGTTAAAGAATTCCCTAATGTATTTCCTGAAGAGTTGCCAAGATTACCACCAGACCGAGAGATTGAGTTCGGTATTGATCTTCTCCTCGGAACAAAACCAATATCCATACCTCCTTATAGGATGGCACCCGCAGAACTTAAGGAATTGAAGGAGCAACTACAAGATTTACTGGATAAAGGTTTTATTCGACCTTGCACATCTCCTTGGGGTGTCCTGTCCTCTTTGTGAAGAAAAAGGATGGATCTTTATGTTTATGTATTAATTATAAATAGTTGAACAAAGTAACTATACGAAATAAATATCCTCTACCCAGAATAGATGATCTGTTTGATCAGTTACAAGGTGCTCAATGTTTTTCAAAAATTGATCTGAGATCTGGGTATCATCAATTGAAAATAAAGAAGGAAGATATTTTAAAAACTGATTTTAGGACTCGGTATGGGCACTACGAGTTCTTAGTAATGCCATTTGGTTTAACAAATGCCCCAGCTGCATTTATGGACTTAATGAATAGGGTATTTAAACCTTTCCTGGACCAGTTTATTATTGTATTTATCGATGATATTTTGGTGTATTCAAAGAGTTTAGAAGAGCATGAGCGACATCTAAGGATAGCTTTGCAAACCCTAAGAGAACATCAGTTGTATGCTAAGTTTTCAAAGTGTGAATTTTGGCTTAGTAGTGTTACGTTCCTAGTGAACTTTGGTATATATAAAAATTATTAAGAGGTGTCTTATTTACGGTATGATCATATCTACATCTCCCAAGAGCTATAAGCAATTTAAACAGTTATATCATTGGCTATTGGTTTCACTAACACACTCATAAATTGAAATTTTGTTCACATGCTCACCTCATGACAGGATTAAAAGTGCACATATCATAAAATTATAGTTATGCATCAAAGTAGGAAAGTGCACAAGTGTATGATTTATTATATAGTCATCCAGCTAAATCATAAAGTGACCCCCCCCCCCACACTTAAAAACATACATTGTCCCCAATGTAAGAATATAAAAGAAAATATAATAGGGACAAGTAATAACATAAGGAGGGGTTCAGTGAAACTTCCCTGATTAGTTATTGTAACATCCTTTTATTTTATTATACAATATTGAGTTCACATACACGTCATTAATCAAAATGTACATGCAACATATCAAGGACATAGATATTTACATCTTGTTTATTTTGGTTGACCAATTCCGGAGATACAGGTGTGGGTGGTTGCACCTTCACTGGGATCTGTGCCAACTCACTCACAAACATTTTATTTAGGATCTGCCCATCATAGAATAACTCGATCCAACGTGCACTAAAAGCCAGAGCTATAGAAAATCTGCATAACTAATTTTCTGAACATGATATGGAAATATAGTGAGAATTAAATCCCAGTAAGTTCAACAATAAATCATCATCAATAAAGCTCATCACGTCATGTTCAGCTGTATAAACTACAGAAAATATCTTTGGTCACATGAATGCATTATATCTACGCACATAAGAATCATACTGTAATGATATGTATGACAGGATTAACTATTTTCAAAATATCATATGATGGCCATCAACTTATTCTCATTTCAAGCTACCACAGTCAGGGTGAGTATCCTCTACTCTCTGGTACGGGCTTTTCTCGCTCCGTCCGACATGGCACACTTTCTCTTTCTTTTCTCATTATCATGATCATAACCATTGGTAGAGCGTCCCCTACTGGTGCACCACACGGATTGCCATGTGACCGTGCTCATTTCTTTTCTTTTCACAATGATAGCCAAAAATATCCTTTCAATAACAAGTATGTTCATCAAAATATAACTATTACCATAAATCATTGGTAATCATGCCATGAACATAACCATTTCAAATATCACTTTATAAAATATTTTCATGTCAGAATTTCACACTTAAGATGGTAAGAATTTCATACAATGGCAATGGCTATGGCTATACTAGTCATTTTTTAAGATTCATCTTCTTTTTTAAATACTAATTTTATTTCTTTATTTTCTTGATGCAGGTTTTCATCCTATCTAACCTTTTCTTACGAATCAGAGCATAACTCCCTCAATTTAACTCCGATGTAGGTGATCTTGGTGTCAATTTCAAGATAAAATAATTATCTAAAACTAGTATGTTGAACATTGTAGCGAAATATTAAGAAATCAAGGTGATATTACTCCCTAAATGTATAGGTTATTTCTTCTCGGATAGGTTCTGACCTCTACCTACTAATTGGATCATATCTACCTCATATGGACTCCAACTTGAGTGATTCCAGTGGCTAAAAATCCGTGACACACATATCTATAATTCTTATGTTAACCATTTATTTTAATACCATATAGATAATTCCCAAAAATTAAAATATAGAAACTTTCCTAACATAGTCTTCCCTGATGAACCATTTTCAGACCTTTGACTACTAATCAGATCATATATTCCTCATATGGACTCCAAATTGAATGATTCCAGAAGCTAAAAATCCATGACACACATAGCTATAATTCTTATGTTAACAATTTATTTTAATTCCATACAAATAATTCCCAGAAATTAAAATACAGAAGCTGTCCTAACATAATCTTCCCTGATGAACCATTTTCTGACCTTTGACTACTAATCAGCACATATCTTCCTCATATTGACTCAAACTTGAATGATTCTAGTGGCTTAAAATCCATGACACACATAGCTATAATTCTTATGTTAACCATGTATTTTAATTCCATCCATATAATTCCCAGAAATTAAAATACAGAAGCTGTCCTAACATATTCTTCCCTGATGAACCATTTTCTGACCTTTGACTACTAATCAGCTCATATATTCCTCATATGGACTCCAAATTGAATTATTCCAGTGGCTTAAAATCCATGACACACATAGCTATAATTCTTATGTTAACCATTTATTTTAATTGCATACAGATAATTTCTAGAAATTAAAATACAGAAGCTGTCCTAACATATTGTTCCCTAATGAACCATTTTCTGACCTTTGACTACTAATCAGCTCATATATTCCTCATATGGACTCCAAATTGAATGTGTCCAGTGGCTTAAAATCCATGACACACATAGCTATAATTATTATGTTAACCATTTATTTTATTTCCATACAGATAATTCCCAGAAATTAAAATACAGAAGCTGTCCTAACATATTCTTCCCTGATGAACCATTTTCTGACCTTTGACTACTAATCAGCTCATATATTCCTCATATGGACTCCAACTTGAATGATTTCAGTGGCTTACAATCCATGACACACAGAGCTATAATTATTATGTTAACCATTTATTTTAATTCCTTATATATTGTTCCCAGAAATTAAAACACCGAAGCTTAAAATTCTACCACCCATAGCCATACCCATGCAGAACTATCTACACCAACCTAAGTATTCAAACATACATCACATGCAAGATCAATATGTAACATGCGAGAAACTAACTCATCAACAAGTAGAACTTTGGTATATAGGTCAATATTGCAAACCCTTAACACTTGCATTTTTTACAAAGACACCTCAACTTTCCTACACTTTTAAAATGATCCTGACTACAAGAAAACTCTAAAAACTCAACAACTCTTGCCATAAACTCATATGTAACTGTTCTCTTATCAGGACCCACCCTATTATCTATCCATTTATGATGTTCAAGAACTTCCATCCTATTTTTAGGCATACATGATTCAAAACAAACATCTTAATTCAATATAGCACAAATTATAATAACATATCGAAGCAATACCAACATCAAAGTCATAATGTGAATAGAAATCAATTTTTTGGTTAACATACTTTTTTTTTGCTCTTTTTCTTGGTTGCATGACATAATTTTCAATTAATGTTTATGTCGAAAGTATCTGTTTTCAAGTTAAAAAAGCATTATGTGTGTGAAAATTTGTTTCAAGTTCACATACATGTTTATTAATTTTTATACACTCCAAGCATCTCACTTGTCACTATCTCAAGTCCTATTTTGTGTTTTTAATTATTCTAATTGATAATTTTTGGTTAGAAGATTATAAGAAGATGATTTATGGATGGAATTTAGGAATAATTGAATTTTTTTTGTTTGATTGGAGGGATTAGGACAAAATTTTGGCTAGCTTTGGGGTGAAAGAGGTAGGGAAAAAGAGGAAACAATGAGGTTATAACAAGCTATAAAAGTTTAATAGTTACAACATGACTTGGTCTTTTAGATATTAGTTAACTTACATATTAGTATGTTGTTATTAATACAATCTTTACCACTCTTCATGCTGGAAGCATAATTCTAACATTCTATCTCAACTATAATGTCAACATTCATGATAATACTATTCAAATCACTTTAAGATTCAAATCCAAATCATAAGAGCACCATAAGTGGGTGATACACTCTCAGTCATTTTATATCACTAGATCATTTATCAGGTTCAAAACCATTTATTGAAACTGTATATAATGCTTTGTTCATATATGCCCATCAAAATACTAAAATTCCTATCATTTCCATCTCAGGAGACATCATTTTACACTTTAGATGAACAACGCGTCATTTTCAAAGGTCCTAAAATTTAAAAATAAGACTTTTTCAAAACCACAATTGTTAACATTAAAGGATTGATTCTCTAAATATAACTTCATCATCCAACACGTGAAAAGAGATCACGATCTCATTCAAGACTTGCTCTTAAGACCAAAATATATCCAAGTCATTACTTCTACTTTAGTTTTTCATTTGATCATAGCCTCTACCCACATTTACCTTTGTGTGCTGCAAATAAAAAAAAAATTATTCCAGATTTGCAACTTTCACCTACACTAGTCTCTATTAGAACATTTTCCAAATGCAACTTACCTCTACAAAGTTTTCATTAAAAAAGCAGAAAAAATTGTATTTTATGTTGAATATTCTTTTTTTATCTTTTACCATTTCAAACCCCACTAGCCTCTCTTTGAAGAAGAATTATGGTATCTTTGGAATGTCATAGTTCTTTATGCTATTTTCATTAAATTTCTAATCATGTCTATGTATCATCATTTTCACAATACTGAAAATGAAAACACATTATTATGGACATTTTGGAATGGTTTTCTCCATTAATATGGTGGAAAAAAACTCTAGAGAACCATTAGTGACCTTGGCGTTTGAAAACAAGCTATCAAAGACCTTCCAAGTTCCAAAAAATTGATCAGTTTTTATCCTTCTAAACTATACTTTGAAAGTCTTGAAAGACTACTGTGGTTACAAAACCAAGCCTACCAATTGAAAATTTTCCTTAATTATCCAAAAAAATGAAAAATATATCTTGTTCACTCTTAAATTTTTTGTGTGAAATCAACATTTTCATTAAATCACCAATGTACATTGCTTGTACTTTTATTGGTTCCAAACAAGAAGAATTTCTCCTTGAAGAACAAAGAGAATAGAAAGTTTTACCAAATAATTATTATAAAAATTATTATAGTAATAATTCCACTCTCACACAACTAATTTTACATCTAATTTAGCTATAAGCTCAAAAAAAGAGGGAAAACTCTAATGATAGAATCACTAGACCCTGAACCTAAATATTTCAATAGATTCTCAGGATCTATATTTAAAAGATAAGTCTGACAAATTTTAATAGTATACTTTTTTTGAAAGTATGAATTTGAGTGACTAAAACTATAAAAGTTTAAATTCATCTTCTAGTCGAAGCTTAAAATAATATTGTCAATTCTATAGCCCATCATCATGAACATCATTGCACCCACTAATAGATCAGTAAGCACATGCAACTGGGAAATCCCCAAAGCACTAGGTCCCCAATCTAGGAGGCAAAATAGCATGCAAGTTCAGAATAATTTCACAAGGCACCTAACACTTACTTGGCTAAAATCCCATTCTCCATTAGAATTGAGACACTCAAAAACCAATATTACCTTCTCCTAGCCATGAAGGATTTCAGAACAGGACTCCACTAGTCTACCTCACCATTTGACCAGAAATATGACCCAAATCCAACCCATGTTCAATAAAAACAAACATGAAATAATACTCCCACTAAAAAAATGCAATTATATATATATATATATATATATATATATATATATATCAAAATGTTTACAATCAGAGTTTCTCACAAAAAAATAAATATCCTGTATTCATCTCTTCCCTTAAGTGGAAGAAAATGCAGAATATAAAGTTACATTACATGCATAATAAAAAGTAGTTCATGGACGTATAGGATTATCAGTCAGGAAGTTGCCATCTTCGGCTCTATTAACCATTTCCAAACTGTCAACCATTTCGTGGACATATAAGAATAGATATACTATGATTCAATAATCAGGAAAATTAGAGCCCCCATGTGAAACCCAGAAATCAACAAACAGAACATAGTTTAATATAAACTTTTTGAGTAGGATACATAATCAACAATTACAAGAAAATGAGTCACTGGGTAGGATAAGGAGTAAGAAGCAATAACCAAGTACAAGAAAAAAAAATTTAACTTACCTAAGAAATTTCTAGCAATGACCAAGTAAGAACCAATGACCAAGTCTCGAAATCTTACCAACAAGCAACGACCATAATGGAAAATAGGAGAAAAATGCACCTATTCCTCCGGAGTGTTGAACTAGGCACACTGTCAAAAAAGAAGATTCTGGAAAAGGCGAGGATGAGACGATGGGTAAGGGCGTAGATGGGTTTCGCAGCCAGTGGTAACATCCCGTAATTTTTTATTTTTAAATAATAATGTTTTGCTATAAACAAATATATTTTTATTTGTTTAAAAATGATTATGTTTTGTAAAAAGTAAATACACTTTTAATTAAAATAATTATTGTTTTGCTTAAAATAATTATATTGGCCTTTAATAAATTTTTGTTGTGTTTTTAAAAATATTCTTTCTTTTATTATGCATAAATATATTTATTTTGCGATTTGTTTTATCAAGATTTTTATCAAAAAAATTCATGATTTAAGAGTTTAACTAAAGGTTTATGAGAATATAAATTTTAAGAAATTTTTGGGATGTTTTAGGATGAAAAATGTTATTTATATGAATATATATATATATATATATATATAGTAATAATAATAAAATAAAAAATAAATCTAAATATTTAATTATTAAATAATAATAATTATTATTATTATAAAGGAGAAAGGAGAAACCAGAGGGGGAGACAGAAACCAAAGCAAAAACATGAATAGTGTGAATAGTAACCTTCAATTTTCTCGCTAGAGCTGAAGTACTTATTGGTTTTTTATCTCAAAACTAAAGGTACCACTAGATTCAAGATGGAGAATACTATGGTTTTAACCGATCAATTTTTTAAATCCGCCGTAGAATTATCGCAAATCGAAAGTAGAAAATATTAAAAAAAAGTTAAATTCTGAAACTTCTACTTAGAGTCTTCAAATTGAAAATATGACACCATAGATGGATTCAGGAGATAAATAAACCTTACGATATGAATTTTTTTGCCCATCTGAAAACTTTTTTATATGTCGTGAACAGTAAATCCAATGGATATAAATAGTAATTTTCGATGGTGAATAGTATTTTTCAGTTGTGAACAGTACATGCGTTGACCAAACTCCTAGAGTTATTTTCTAGATTTTTGGACTATCTGAACACATTTTTGAGTTCTAATTAGTCAAATTCGAATTGAAAAATTACATTTTAGGGCTGTCCAACCAGGAGCCCTACGCTTTGAGTAGATAATTCTTTCTATGACTTACCCCATGATCTTCTTGAACTATAAATGTTGATATAAAGTATGTCAGTGTAAATCAAGTTCTATTGGTTGGAGAATTTTCTAATGTAATTCTTGAGGAATTTCTAGGATTATCTCGAAACATAAAATAGAATTTAGTATTGATTTACTTCTTGGAACCCAATCAGTGTCTATACCCCCATATAGAATGGCACCGACTGAACTCAAAGAATTGAAGGATTAGTTGTAAGACTTGTTAGACAAGGGATTTATACGCCCCAATACTCTCCTTGAGGTACACTAGACCTATTTGTGAAAAAGAAGGATGGATCACTACGACTATGCATAGATGATAGATAGTTGAATAAGGTGACAGTATGGAATAAAAACCCATTACCTCGTATAGATGATCTATTTGACTAGCTACAAGGTGCTCAATATTTTTTTCAAAAATTGATTTAAGATATGAGTATCATTAATTGAGAATAAGGGAAGAGGATATTCAAAAAATTTCTTTTAGGATTCGTTATGGGTATTATGAGTTCTTAGTAATGTCATTTGGTTTGACAAATGCCCTAGCTGCATTCATGCACTTTATGAATATAGTACAAGCCATTTTTGGATCAAATTGTAAATATATTTATTGACGATATTATTATTATATTCCGAGAGTACAAAGGATCATAAGCAACATTTTAAGATGGTTTTACAAACTCTAAGGGAGTATGGTTGGCAAAGATGGTATACAAGTAGACTCTAAGAAAGTAAAAGTGATACAACAATGACCACGTCCTACTATCATTACAGATGAAGATCCAAATCCAATTTGTGCTTTTTGTGGTTATCTGTTGTCCAATCTAATCAAGTCATAGTTGGATCAGGTACATGAACATATGCTTGTAAAGCATCAATTAACTCCTCAGCATTTGAAACCAAGATGAGAATTTGTCGTGCTGAGTGTGAGATAAACCTTTGTTCCACAGTCTAATGAAGAAAAGATAACAGACCATCAAAGAAGTGATTAACTTTTAACAAACCTATCAGTTTGTGATGGATATTCAGTTGAGCTCAGGAGACTATTTGGAAAATCTCCTCTAAAGTACCAAAACCCCATGGTAAGGCAATAAAGGCATCAACATTACTCATCATTCTAGCCATGTGCTCATGTATAGAGTTGCCCTAAATTCTTCCCTAACTATTTTTCCTAAGATGTTTAATATAGCTAGAGCTATAGGAATTATACCTCAAACTTGACATCCTCATATATGTGCAGCTGTAGTCACACAACCCATTAATCCACGGTTACCTCCACCATACACTAAATGAATTTTTCTCCTGGCTAGTACCATACCCAGGTTTTGTGTAGCTTTCACATACTCTCCATCTTTTTTAGGATTGGAGCCACAAAATACACAAATATTTCAAAACTGACAGAATGCGGTTCCCTCTATAACTATACTCACCCTAACTTTGAGTATGAAGGTAAAGATAGTAATGTAAGCATTTATTAAACTCAGAGAAAGGCATATTTATAATAGCTCTAGGCCGAGCATTATTAGAACAGTTACGTGAGTAACTGGTGGATATCAGTTAAATTGAAGGTGAAAATTTCAAAAAACAAAATGATGACAAGCATGTATATGTACAGTAGTTATGATAGTTACTCATATTAGGCATATAAAGAGAATAAGGTTAAGATATCACAAAACATTTGTCTTTTCCTTGTTGTCCTTGATGAAGCATTGATATCTTGATTCTTATATAGAAGTTGTAGGTGATAGGTGTAACTGTAAAAAAAAGTGAAAATGTAAAACAAGTTTGTTGTTGAAGAGGGACAATCAAATGATTTATTTTATTTTCCCAATGTTTTTGCCAGTTGACTATTGGTATTATTAAATCGACTAGCTATTTTGAGAAATTTTAATTTGGACTGGTATTTTACAGTTGATTGATTATATCTATTTTAAAGCAATCAACTGCATTCTACTAGTTAACTACGTAGTCTTTGATTTTCACAGATTTTTATAAGCTTAGAAATGTTACTTTTCCACTAAATACCAATAGCTTAAAAGTATATTTTGGCACATATATTCAAAACTTGCAGCCACCGATTTTTGCTGAAATAACAGTTAGATTTTGTTTTTATATTTTCAAGAATTATAGCCACCGAATTTAATTTTCTTTCAATGTTTTGTCTAAATTTTTGACTTTTTATTTTGGCACCATTCTCTATTATGCTTTTCGTCTATTTTACTGCATTCTCCCTCATTAATGGTTGGCATTAAATGCAAGGTTCTTTTCCCTCATTACAAGAAAAGTTAATTTCTTTTTTTTTGAAACTTAGCTATTATGGTGTCCAAGTGGTTAGTAAGTTAAAGTATGGAGATTTTGGAAGAATTTATCTAACAAAGAACATATTTTTTAAAAAATAATCTTTATATCAAGTATGTATAACTGTATAAGTTGGCAGGCCATGTGCAAATTAGAAACAAATAATAATAATAATGAGTTCACAGCATATACTGATTGAGTATTAAGGTATGAAGAACACTTAAGTTTATCTAATGTGGTTGAGAAGAGAAAGGAGATTTTAGAAAAAGCTATAGATTTGAATATTGATGGAATATACTAAGATATGAAATAATTGTACTAGTATAATGGTAAAAAGAATATACAAGTGATATTTCTTTTATTGTTCGATGTGTCAACAAGTAAAAATTTAATATTTTATTTCAGGAGATCTATTCAGGAAACCTAAGGATCTTTGTTAGATTATAATAGAGCTGATAGTAAATCTAAATGATGTGTTACGCATTAAAAGTTATGCTTCAAGTATTCTTATATAATTTTGGTGAAAGTTAGAAGAAATTATTTGTCCTTAGTTGAACTTACTCATATCAATAATTATCAGGCCAATATACAATGGCACCATTTGAGGTTTTACATGAAACATTGTAGGTCTCTAATGGATGAGTGAGTTGAGTAAAGTTAAATCCATAGTATATAAGATTGGCCCAGTAGCTTACCGTTTGGCTTTGCCACTTAAATTGAGTAATATTCATCCATTCTTTCATGTGTCTATACTACAAAAGTATCTTCCAAACTTGAAACATGTTATTCAATGTCGAGAAATTCAGTTAGACAAAGATTTTTTATTTGAGAAAAAATCAGTGACTATAGTAGATAGAAAAGTGAAGAAATTACATTCAAAAGAAATACTCACGGTGAAAATGATGTGATAGAATCATTTTTTAGATGAGGCTACTTGGGAAAGAGAGAATGATATGTGCACCAGATACCCACATATTTTTGAATGATAAGGTTAGTATTTATTTGCAAATATGGAGATGAAATTGATTAGAAAAATAAAATAAAATATAAACAACTAAATACAGGCCAAAAGTATATAAGGACCATAAATGTTAAGAACTAAAGATTATGAGTTAGTGACCAAATATTCTTGAAGAAATCAACCATGAAAGAGGTAATGAGGTTTGAAAAGAGGGAAAATGTTAAGCTATAGTATATAGGCTCTTTTAAAATCTTGGATAAGTATGCATAGTATATATCGCCTAGCTTTGCTATCAGGATTAAGTGATGTTAGTGTAGTCTTTCTTGCATCAATGCTAAGGAAGTACCTATCAGATTCTTCTTATGTTATCTAATCCTAAGAAATTCAATTGAACAAGAACTTATGGCTGAAAGAAAATTCCTATAGTTAAGTTTATATGGCAAAACCGCTCAAGTGAGGAAGCTACCTAGAAAGTAAAAGATGACATGCAGAAGAGATATTCTCAATTATTTGAGTAATAAGGTTGCCAACTCTGAATTATGCCTTGATTTCATTCCCTACATGTGGTATGATTGGTTGAAATTCGAGGACCGAATTTCTTAAGGGGGGAAGAATGTAACATCCCATAATTTTTTTTTAAATAATAATGTTTTGCTATAAACAAATATATTTTATTTGTTTAAAAATGATTATGTTTTGCTAAAATTAAATACACTTTTAATTAAAATAATTATTCTTTTTCTTAAAATAATTATGTTGGCCTTAAAATTTTTGTTGTATTTTTAGAAATATTCTTTCTTTTATTATGCATAAAGATATTTTGTGATTTGTTTTATTTCAAGAAAAGTCATGATTTAAGAGTTTAACTAAAGGTTTATGAGAATGTAAATTTTTAGAAATTTGTAAGATGTTTTAAGATGAAAAACGGTATTTATATGAATATATATATATATATATATATAATAAAATTAAAATAAATCTAAATATTTAATTATTAAATAATAATAATAATAATAATAATAATTATAAAGAAGAAAGGAGAAACTGGGAGACAAAAACTAAAGCAGAAACTTGAATAGTGTGAATAGTAACCTTGAATTATTTCTCTAGATTTGGAGTACCTATTGGCTTACAATCTCAAAAGTAAGGGCACCACTAGATTCAAGATGAAAAATATTACATTTTTGACTGATTAATTTTTCAAATCAGCTGCAGAATTACCGCATATTACAAGTAGAAAATCTTAGAAAAAGGTAAATTCTGAAACTCATACTTAGAGTCTTCAAATTAAAAATCTGACACCGTAGATGGATTCAAGAGATAGATAAACCTTAAGATATGAATTTTTTCGGCCATCTAACAACTTTTTTATGCATTGTGAACAGTAAATTAGGCGAGTATGAATAGTAATTTCCAGCGGTGAATAATATTTTTTGGCCGAGAACAGTACTAGTGTTGACCAAGCTCCCAGAGTCATTTTCTAGGTTTTTAGACTCTCTAAACACATTTTTGAGGTCTAATTGGTTAAATTCAGATTGAAAAAGTACATTTTAGGGCTATCCAACCAGGAGCCCTACCATGTGAGTAGATAATTCTTTATATGACTTACCCTATGCTTTTCTTGAACTATAAATGTATAATTGTTTCTGTTTATGATTATTTATACTATCATAAATTTCTGAAATGTGTTAAAATATCCATTTTGCTTATGAACTGGCACATAGTTCAAGAAGAGTATGGTTTTAGAAATGGATTTTGGAACTCATTGATATGTGATTCTAAATATATTTATCATTATTTGATAAAGTAAATATTATGTGCATGATGCATTGATTTATAAAGCTATATACTTGTGAAAATGATGCATGTCATATTATAAATGAGATTGAATGGCAAGCGTAAAACTCATGGCTAGTTGCTTGGTAATTATGGCAAGCGTAAAGCTCATGGCGAGTTGCTGGATAAATATGACAAGAAAGCTCATGGTGTTATTATTACTTAATTCTAACCACTTAACTCGTAATAATAATCACTTTAACCAAGCATAATTGTTATTAACAGTGATACAATACTGAGTTTCCATACACACTATTATTTTACAAACTACACACCATTATTTTACAAACATTTGTACAAAGATACATATTAGCTCTAATCATCTATGTCGACTACTTCCAAGGACACTGGTGCGGGTGGCACGTCCACCGAAATCTCAGTCACATCTACGACAGATACATCTGAAATAACTGGAAGTTACCCAAGGTAGGGCACCTCGATCCAACGTACAGAAATAATAAGTGTCATAGAGAAAATCTGCATATTTATTCTTCTGAACATGATATGGAAATATAGTGAGAATTAAATCCCAGTAAGTTCAACAATAAATCATATTTTACCATCAATATAGTTCATCATGTCATGTTCAGCTGTATAAACTACAGAAAATATCTTTGGTCATATGAATGCATTATATCTATGCATATAAGAATCATACAATAATAATATGTATGACAGGATTAACTATTTTCAGAATATCATATGATGGCTATTAACTTATTTTCATTTCAAGCTACCCCGGTCAGGGTGAGTATCTTCTACTCTCCGGTACGGGTTTTTCTCGCTCTGTCCGACATGGCCCACTTTCTCTTTCTTTTCTCATTAACATGATCATAACCGTTGGTAGGGCGTCCCCTACTGGTGCACCACACGGATTGTAAAGTGAACGTGCTCATTTCTTTTCTTTTCACAATGATAGCCAAAAATATGCTTTCAATAACAAGTATATTCATCAAAATATAACTATTACCATAAATCACTGGTAATCATGCCATCAACATAACCATTTCAAATATCACTTTATAAAATATTTCCATGTCATAATTTCACACTTAAGATGGTAAGAAGTTCATACAATGGCAATGGCTATGGCATATACTAGTTATTTATTATTTTCATTTATAAGATTCGCCTTCTTTTTTAAATATTAATTTTTTTTCTTTATTTTCTTTATGAAAGTTTTCATCATATCTAACCTTCTCTTTATGCTTGGCCTTTAGTAATTTTCTTCTTAATTATATCATTTCTAACACATGTTCTTACAAATTTATAGAGCATTGTTCTCCAATTTGATTTCTACTATTACCCTATAGTTAAATAGGTTCATCTAGGGTAGAAAAATGTTGAAAATAGGCTTAACCAACTTTCAACATGGTCTGGCCATGTTCCAGGACACGGCCATACTTTAAAAATACTTCAAATGTACTCAAAAACAGCCCCAAACACGGCTAGCCTGTACTTGAAGCACCCAGAACACGGCCTGGCCGTGCTCTGTGACCTTTGCTCACTAATCAGAGCATAACTCCCTCATTTTAAATCCGAGTGAGGTGATCTTGGTGACTATCAAAAACTAAGACATTTATCTAAAACTATTATGTTAATCATATCAGCAAACTAGTAATAAATCTTGGTGTTATTACTCCCTTAAATTCAATATTATTTCTTCTCGGGTAGGTTCTAACCTTTACTTACTAATCTGACTATATCTCCCACATATGAATTCCAAATTAAGTGATTCCAGTGGGTAAAAATCCATTACACATAAATATATAATTCATATGTTAACCATTTATTTTAATTCCTTATATAATTTTCCCAGAAATTAAAACACCGAAACTATCCTAACATATTCTTCCCTGATTAACCATTTTCTGACCTTTGTTTACTAATTGGAATTTATCTACCTCATATGAACTCTAAATTGAATGAATCCAGTGGCTACAAATTCGTGACACACATCGCTATAAGTCTTATGTTAACCATTTTTTTTAATTCCATACAGATAATTCTCAGAAATTAAAATACATAAACTATCCTAACATATTCTTCCCTGATGAACCATTTTCTGGACTTTGACTACCAATCAGACCATATCTACCTCATATGGACTCCCAATGGAATGATTCTAGTGGATAAAACTTTGTGACACATATATCTTTAATTCTTATGTTAACCATTTATTTTAATTACTTATAGATTGTTCCCAGAAATTAGAACACCGAAGCTTAAAATTCTGCCAACCATAGCCATACCCATGCAGAACTATCTACACCAACCTAAGTATTCAAACATACATCACATGCAAGATCAACATGTAACATGATATAGCAACATCCATGACCAATCATCAAAGTTCTAAGATCAAAATCGCATATAAATATTATAAGTTTCAAAAGTTTTCTTCAAAAAGAAATATTGTTAAACTTACCGAAGAATCTCTCTAGCTTACTTAGTGAATTGGTTTTCTTGTTTCCTCTTGAAAGAAGTAGCAAGATTCCTTCCTTCCCTCAGCTTTTCTAGCAGCATAGGTAAGAGAAGGAGGGTGAATTTTTGAACCTCAAGGATGAAGAAGAAAAATGGAATCAAGTGGAGATTAAGGTAACTTACCTTGAGTACTTAGCTTTCTCCTTCTTTTTCCTTCCTTTCTTCTCCTCTCTTTCTCTCCTTTCCTCACTCTACCTTGCTTCTATTTCTCTCTCTTCCTCACTTGGACGAAATTAAAATGTTGTAGGGGTGGGTTTTGCTTATATAGACCACCAAATAATACACCTTTCATGATCATGAGTCTACCTTATCACAATTAGGATACACTTTGTTGAATTTTTGGAAAACAAACAACTTATGTTCTTGTCTTCCTCTTCTTTAGTCAAGATATGCATAGGAAAAGGAGATTTGTATTTTGAAAATTATGATGATATTTTCTTAAGATAAGGGATAAGGTCCCTTTGATTTAGGGATTCATTTCCATTTTTTTTGTCTTAAACAAGTATGATAGGTTTGCCTTTTTAGGTGGCAAATTTCTAGCCCTTGAATCTCCATTATTTGGTTGATATTATTTGTGTGGGATAGGAATGTTTTGTCCTAATGCCATGTATTATCATACCACTTGCTAAAATTATGAGTGTAGGATATAGATGTTTTTGTCCTAAAGTCTTGTATTATCATGCCACTTGCCAAAATGATGAATGTAGAATTACACCACTTGCTAAATTTTTGTCTTAATGCCATGTAACCTAATCTTTATTATTATTACATTATTATATCATCGCCTAATTTATTTTATTTTATTTTTACTCTTGGATTTGGGCTTATTCCTACCCATTTTCTTTACTTTGGATAAAATTCTACCTTTCTTGGAGGGTTTGGTCACATTTTCATAATTTTTGGGCTATTGGTCCAATTACTATATTCTAGTCCAAGTCTATGTTTTATTTCTTGCTTAGGTTATCCAATGGGCTTGCTAGAAACTTATGTGAAGTGGAAAAACTCTATATAAAGTGTCCATAGGTAAAAGTCCAATGTATGGGTAAAGATTTTAAACTTAGTAACTCTAGTTATTGAATTAGGAAAATTACCCTAATCCAATGTTCTTGAAAATTTAAGACCTTTACTTGTTTCTAAAAATGTATCTTCCTTATCCAAGAATTTTGCATCTCTTTAGTATGTTCTTTCTAATTTTTCCTATTAGGTTTTCCCTTTTTATTTGTTCTTTTAATGTTAGAAACATTTTCTATGCATATACATAAGGTGAAGAATTTCTAAGGATTATATTTCCTTAGATATCTAAAATATTGTCTAATAAACTTTATTTCCTTAATTATCAATAAAAGAAACAAAATTAGGGATGTTACAGATTTTAATATGATAAATTTTTAGAATAAGAGTACATCTTTAAGTTGATATGAGAGGTTATAAGAGGTATTAACTGCTCACTGAGTTGTAAAACTCACTACACGTGGTTGATATATTTTTCAGATAAAGACCCAGAATTTGGTCCTGAGGCTACTTGATCGATTGAGTGTCATATTTAAGTGGTGAGCCTAAATTGTTTCTAGGCTCTCAGTATGTAAACTTGTAATATATTTGTACTCTAGAGTTGCTCTGAACGTCACGGGCAGGATCCTTATTTCCGCTGTAAAACTGATAAGTGTAGACCTGGCATGTATAATTAGCTATACTGAAAATATATAAATGTATAATATTATCCTGTTATGACATATTAGGTGGTCGATTGTAATTAATATTGCAAATTTGTAAACTTATGGTAATACTCGGATATGTTATATTGTGAAACTATTTACAAGTACATAATAGTAAAGTTTGTCGGATATGAGAGATTTTCGCGTCCCTAAAGTAGGGATGTGACAAGTTGGTATCAGAGCATTAGGTTTCCCTGTGACAATCAGAGCAAAGGAGTCTTTAGTAGGACCTTTAGTATCGATATGAGTTGGACATATTTATACTTCAGGTGCTGCTGAGGGATTCTATAGGATATTCACTTCCTTTCTATTCCAAGTGTCTTTAAATTCCTTGAGTAAAGTTTGAATACATATTATAGTATCTTAAAGAGGTGTTTTATTCTGTATAGTTAACGATGCCGCCAAGAACTAGAGCGGTCACTAGAGAAGAAGCTGTAGATCGTGCACCCTCTACAGAAGAGTCTGCACAATCTATAATACCAGTACAAAGAGGCCGTGGTAGAGGCCGACCTAGAGGAAGAGGTAGAGGTAGAGGTAGAGGACGTGCATGGGGTCTGAGAACCCCAAGACAAGATGAACAGACTCCTGTACCTGATAGAGTTCCTAAAGAAAGAGTAGAAACCCCTCAGGAGCCACCTAATAGAAACGCTGATATGATTGCTGGTATACATAGAAGTTTAGAAACATTGGCTAGATTTATAGTGGAACAGGGTAAAAGGGAAGGCCAGCCAGCAGAACATGCTCTTGAAGTGCAATAACTAGGAAGAACAGTTGACCAAGAGGACAAGCTTAGAGGGATTGAGGTGTCATTACCGTAATTCTTTAAGTTAAAACCTCCGACTTTTTCTGGGTCAGATGTTCAAGAAGACCCACAGATATTTATTGATGTTGTGCAACGAGTTTTAAGAGCCTTGGGGTGATCTAGTAGAAGATCTGTTGAATTGGTGTCTTTTCAACTATCTTATGTGGCCCAAGTTTGGTCTGAGACATTCGTACAAGGATGGGCAGTTGTTTTACCACCAATGGAGTGGGACGAATTTAAGGAAGTATTTATGAATCGCTTTCTACCAACAAGTGAAAGAGACAAGAGGGCCAAAGAGTTTGAGGAATTGAAACAAACACCAAACATGTAAGTTTCTGAATATGACATCCGTTTTACCCGGTTGTCCAGATATGCACCATATTTGGTCCCTACTGAAAAGGATAGAATTAAGAGGTTTGTTTTGGGATTGTACACCCATTGTTTAAGTCAGTGGGTCCTCAGATGGATCATTTTTTAACTTATTCAGTAGCTGTGAACTGTGCTAGAATGATGGAAACACGAGAGCAAGCTGACATAGAAGGTCTTAAGAGAAGGAAAAGAGATCGAGATAGTAATGCCCAGACTAGATATAATCCCACTGTCAGTGGGTCAAGATTTCAAAATCCACAACGTTTTACTCAAACAGGAGCTGATAGTTCTAACCAGCCATCAGTTAACATTAATAAGCAGAGAATGTTCCAAAGAGATATGAGACCCCCGAGTCAACAAGACTCAAGATCAATTCCACCATGTCCAAATTGTGGTAGGTCCCATACTGGACAGTGTCACAGAGAAACTGGTGCATGTTTTAAGTGTGGACAAATGGGTCATCTGATGAGAAATTGTCCACAACTGCGAAGTTTTAGTCTAGCATCAGTACAACTAGCTTCACCCCTTGCATCTGTGCCAGCACGACTGAGTAAAGCAGCTTCAGTTCAAGCAAGTAGTGGTGGTATTGGTAGAGGATCAGGAAGTCAAGGCCGAGAACCAGCTCGAGTTTTTGCCTTGACATGACAGGATGCTCAGGCCTCAAATGCAGTTATGACAGGTACATTATCAGTATGTTCCCATAAAGCATATGTTCTGTTCGATCCTGGTTCTACTCATTCTTATATATCACCATGCTTTGCTAAGAACTTGGATAGAGATCCTGCTAGTTTGCATTGTTCTTTCATGGTTGCTACTCCAATGGGAGAATTCCTATTAGTAAATGATGTGTATAAATCATATGAGATTTCGATAGAAGGCAAGGAGACTCTTATAGATTTGATAGTTCTAGATATGATAGACTTTGATGTGATTTTGGAAATGGATTGGTTGGCATCATGCCATGTCATTCTAGACTGTCATCATAAGGTGATTAAGTTTAATGTTCCTGGAGAATCTTCCTTTATGATACAAGGAGATTGTAGTAAGGAGTCTAGTAATTTAATTTCAGCTTTAACAACTCATAAACTGTTACGAAAAGGATGCCAGGGATATTTAGCAGTAGTCAAGGATGTTGATATGAAGTATACAAATTTAGAGCAGGTTCCAGTAGTTAAAGAATTCCCTAATGTATTTCCTGAAGAGTTGCCAAGATTACCACCAGACCGAGAGATTGAGTTCGGTATTGATCTTCTCCTCGGAACAAAACCAATATCCATACCTCCTTATAGGATGGCACCCGCAGAACTTAAGGAATTGAAGGAGCAACTACAAGATTTACTGGATAAAGGTTTTATTCGACCTTGCACATCTCCTTGGGGTGTCCTGTCCTCTTTGTGAAGAAAAAGGATGGATCTTTATGTTTATGTATTAATTATAAATAGTTGAACAAAGTAACTATACGAAATAAATATCCTCTACCCAGAATAGATGATCTGTTTGATCAGTTACAAGGTGCTCAATGTTTTTCAAAAATTGATCTGAGATCTGGGTATCATCAATTGAAAATAAAGAAGGAAGATATTTTAAAAACTGATTTTAGGACTCGGTATGGGCACTACGAGTTCTTAGTAATGCCATTTGGTTTAACAAATGCCCCAGCTGCATTTATGGACTTAATGAATAGGGTATTTAAACCTTTCCTGGACCAGTTTATTATTGTATTTATCGATGATATTTTGGTGTATTCAAAGAGTTCAGAAGAGCATGAGCGACATCTAAGGATAGCTTTGCAAACCCTAAGAGAACATCAGTTGTATGCTAAGTTTTCAAAGTGTGAATTTTGGCTTAGTAGTGTTACGTTCCTAGGGCATGTGGTTACCAAAGATGGTATTCATGTTGATCCCAAAAAGATAGAAGCAGTACAGCAATGGTCACGCCCTACAACAGTTACAGAGATTCGTAGCTTTCTTGGGTTAGCAGGCTATTATCGTAGATTTGTTAAAGATTTTTCAAAGATAGCTGCTCCTTTGACCAAGTTGACTAGGAAAGGAATAAAATTTGAGTGGTTTGATGCTTGTGAAGAGATTTTTCAGAAATTAAAGGAGTGCTTAATTATAGCCCTAGTCCTTACCATTCTTACGGATACTGGAGATTACGTAGTATACTGTGATGCATCTAGAGTTGGCTTAGGCTGTGTGTTAATGCAAAATAGAAGAGTAGTTGCTTATGCATCCAGACAGTTGAAGAAGCATGAACAGAATTATCCCACCCATGATTTAGAGATGGTAGCTGTAGTATTTTCTCTAAAGATTTGGAGACATTACCTGTATGGAAGAACTTGTGAGATTTATACAGATCACAAGAGCCTCAAGTATATTTTTCAACAGAATGATCTTAATTTGAGGCAAAGAAGATGGATGGAACTACTAAAAGATTATGACTGTACGATTTTGTATCATCCAGGTAAAGTAAATGTAGTAGCTGATGCTCTAAGCAGAAAGTCAATGGAAAGTTTGGCTCATATAGCAGAGGTGCGACGACCATTGTTAGAAGAAATCCATAAGTTAGAAAGTAAGGGGATAAAGTTTGAAGTAAAAGAACCAGGAATATTATTGGCTCATGTACAACTCTAATCTTCCTTAATTGAGCAAATCAAAGCCGATCAAGAGAAGGATGCTAATTTGCTCAAAATTAAGAGTGAATTGAAGGATAGCAAGGATTCTGAATTCTCAGTGGATACTGAAGGGGTATTAAGATATGGTAGACGATTATGTGTCCCAAATGTTAATGATTTGAGGAAACAAGTTTTGGAGGAAGCACATCGATCTACATATACCATACACCCAGGAACGACAAAGATGTACCAAGACATAAAGGAATTGTATTGGTGGGATGGTATCAAGAGGGATATTGCAGAATATGTTTCCCATTGCTTGACATGCCAGCAGGTAAAAGCTGAACATCAACGACCTGCAGGGTTACATCAGCGAATAGAAATACCAGAATGGAAGTGGGAGAGAATTACTATGGATTTTATCACTGGATTACCAAGAACTCCCAAAGGAAATGATTCTATCTGGGTCATTATAGACCGCATGACAAAGTGAGCACACTTTCTGCCTATGAAAACAACCTACAACGTAACTCAGTATGCAAGGCTCTATTTAAATGAGATAGTTAGGCTACATGGAGTCCCTATATCGATTATATCTGATCGAGGGCCGCAGTTCACGGCACGATTTTGGAAAGCTTTTCAAGAAGCATTAGGAACGAGATTGGAATTGAGCACAGCTTTCCATCCCCAAACTGATGGTCAGTCTGAGCGTACAATTCAAATTTTAAAAAACATACTCCGAGCCTGCGTTTTTTATTTTGGTGGAAGTTGGGATATGTACTTGTCTTTGGCTGAATTTGCATATAATAATAGTTACCAGACTAGTATATAAATGGCTCTATTTGAAGCTTTGTATGGTAGACGGTGCAGATCCCCCATTGGATGGTTCGAAGTGGCGAGGTTAAACTTATAGGGCCAGATCTTGTACAAGAAGCTTTGAACAAGGTAAAGCTGATTAGAGAAAGGCTGCAGGAAGCTCAGAGTAGACAAAAGGCGTATGTTGACAATAGACGAAGGGAGTTAGAATTTTCAGAGGGTGAACAAGTCTTCTTGAAAGTCTCTCCCATGAAAGGAGTGATGAGATTTGGAAAGAAAGGGAAGTTAAGCCCTCGGTATATAGGCCCTTTTGAAATATTGGACAGAATAGGTGCAGTGGCATATCGCATAGCTCTGCCACCAGAACTGAGTGATGTTCATCCAGTATTTCATGTTTCTATGTTACGAAAATACTTACTGGATCCTACTCATATCATTCAACCCCAGGAAATTCAATTGGATAAGAATTTAACCTATGAGGAAAAGCCGATATCTATTGCTGATCGACAAGTGAAAAAGTTACGGTCACAAGATATTTCTATGGTTAAGGTGATATGGTAAAATCACTCATCTGAGGAAGCTACGTGGGAAAGAGAAGATGACATCCGCGCCAGATATCCGCATTTGTTTGAACAATGAGGTTAGTGTTTATCTGCAACTATGGTGATGAAATTCGGGGACCGAATTTCTTTAAGGGGGAAGAATGTAATAGCCATAAATTTAACGAAAATTTCAAATAAAGAAAATTTGGAATAAAAGAGATAATTTTGAAAATGGAGATTTCAATTAAAGAAAATTTGAAATTTAAAGAGAGAATTTCAAAAATGGAGTTAGGACCCAGTGAAAATAAGTTATTATTTACATGGATTAAAGAATTATAAAAGAAATGTTAGAAATTGACGTTTCGGGGCAAAAATGCAATTTCTTAAAAGTTTCGGGGTTAAAATGTAAATAAGAAAATTTTGCAAGGACCTCCCTCAAAAAGTAAAATTTTGCAGAAAGGTGCCCCGGGATATTTTAAGGGACTCAACCACTCTGGAAGTTGGTTATTTACAGATTTTTCCATCTCTCTTCAGAAAATTCTCCCCGAAAACCCTCTAACTTCTGTCTAAGATCTCTCCGCCTACGGACCTTGGATTTCAACACCACCACCACCAACGAACTCACGACGAAGAGTTCTTCAAATCCATTTGATTGGTTTCTGGAGAATTGGTTGGAAATTGGCTGGAAAATTGAAGGGAAAATTGGCCAAAAAGGTAACCCCCGAAACTCCTATTTTTAGTTCTCAAACGGAAAAATAACACCGTAGATCGATCTAGAAGATACCGAAACCTTTGGATCTCAAATTTCAGCCAGATCCACCACCACAGGTGCCCCCACGGGCCGCATCTCTTTCGGCGAGTGAAGCCCATGCGCAGCTCTTTGGGCGGTGCGTGTAGTGCGTGGCAGCCGGACCTCCTTGCGTTGACCGAGCACCTGGAGGCCAAATTTCAGAAATTCGGAATCATTTTTAAAGTTTTCGGACGTTCCAGACTCGATTTTGGGGTTTATTTTAACTTGGATTTTAAGGGTGTCCAACTTTGTACTTCAAAGTGGTGAGTAGATAATTCTTCCTATAGCTTGTTTTTACTCTTCTTGAACTTTTCATTGATAAATGAGTATGACTACATGTTATTTATATGTTCATATGTTTCTAAAATGGTTTGGAATATTTGAAATGATTGAGAAATGATATCTAGTTCAAGAAGAGTATGATTTTTGAAATAGATTTTTGAAATGCTTTGAATACGTTATTTCTAAATGCATTTCGCATTACATGGCAAAGAAAATATGATATGCATGTGACATTATTTTTATAGTGTTATGTATGCCTTGAATATGGGCATGATTATATGATTCCTCTGATTGAAAAATTTATGATAATTATGCATTACATTTGATGGATATGCACTTTTATACATGTTTATATATATATATATGTGGTGATGAGTAATGACGGGATTATATGGCTTGAGATGGTATTGTGAAGGTGGTATTAGTGGTAATGTGAGGAGGTAGTAGGGTGATGAACTCACATTCTCTAATTACCTATTGTGATGATGACAGTGGTAATGTAAGGAGGCAGAAGGGTGATGAACTCACATTCCCTGTTGATCTATTGAAGTTGTAGTCAGTGGTATTGTGAGGAGGCAGTAGGGTGATGAACTCACATTCCCTAATTACCTATTGTGGTTGTGACTATGGTAATGTGAGGAGGCAGAAGGGTGATGAACTCACATTCCATGTTTATCTATTGAGATTATTGACAGTTGTAACATACTTGAGCATTATAAAAAAGAATTGATTTTTAATGCATATCAAATTTGATTTAAGATCAATTTGTATCATATGTGATTACAGATATTTGAATGTAATTGGAACTAAGAATATTTTGAAAATGTGGATCCCATAAGGATGTACTTCTGAACGGTAGATTTTAATATGATAAATTTTTAAAATAAGAGTACATCTTTATGTTGATTTGAGAGATTATATGAGGTATTAACTGCTCACTGAGTTGTAAAACTCACTACACGTGGTTGATATATTTTTCAGATAAAGACCCAGAATTTGGTCCTGCGGCTACTTGATCGGTTGGGTGTCATATTTAAGTGGTGAGCCTAAATTGTTTCTAGGCTGTCAGTATGTAAACTTGTAATATATTTGTACTCTAGAGTTGCTCTGAACGTCACGGGCAGAATCCTTGTTTCCACTGTAAAACTGATAAGTGTAGACCTGACATGTATAATTAGCTATACTGAAAATGTATAAATGTATGATATTATCCTGTTATGACAGTATGTGGTCAATTGTAATTAGTATTGCAAATTTGTAAACATATGGTAATACTCGGATATGTTATATTGTGAAACTATTTACAAGTACATAATAGTAAAGTTTATCGGATATGAGAGATTTTCGCGTCCATAAAGTAGGGATGTGACAAGTTGGTATCAGAGCATTAGGTTTTCCTGTGACAATCAGAGCAAAGGATTCTTTAGTAGGACCTTTAGTATCGATATGAGCCGGACATATTTATACTTCAGGTGCTGCTAAGGGATTCTATAGGATATTCACTTCCTTTCTATTCCAAGTGTCTTTAAATTCCTTGAGTAAAGTTTGAATACATATTATAGTATCTTAAAGAGGTGTTTTATTCTATATAGTTAACGATTCCTGATGTGTGCATTTACAGAACTCATAGAAAGGCATAACTATAACAGCTATGCGAATAGGCTAGACATAATGAGAACAACTATGTGAGTGATTGGCGGAGATAAGTTAAATTGAAGATAAAAAAATTTCAAAAATGACGGCAAGCATATATATATACAGTAGTTATGACTGTGACCCATATTAAGCACGTAAAGAGAATAAGGTTAAGATATCACCAGAAATTATCCTTTTCCTTATTATTCTTGATGAATCATTGATGTCTTGATTTTTATAGAGAAGTTGTAAGTGGTAGGTGTAAATGTAAAAAAAAAAGAGAGAAAAGATTGAAAAATGCAAACCAGTTAGTTGTTGAAGAGGGACAGTCAAAAGATTTATCTTGTTTTTCCCAATGTTCTTACTAGTCGACTATTGGTTTATAAGTCGACTAGTTATTTTGAGAAATTTTAATTTGAACTGGTTATTTTACAGTTGATTGATTACATATATTTTGAAGCAACCAACTGCATCCTACCAGTTAATTATGTGCTATTGTTTTTCACAGACTTTATAAGCTCAGAGATATTTCTTTTCCATATGATATGCTTCTGCCGAATAACACTATCTTTGAATTAAATTTTGGCACATATATTCAAAATTTACGGCCACCGATTTTCGCGGAAATAGCAACTAGATTTTGTTTACAGATTTTCAAGAATTTTGGCCACCAATTTTAATTTCCTGTCAATGTTTTATCCAAACTTCTGACTTCCTATTTTGGCATCATGCTCTATTACGTGTGTCGCATTTTCTGCTGCATTGTCCTACATTAATATTTGGCATTAAATGCAAGATTTCTTTTTTCCTTATTATAAGGAGGGTTAATTTCTAATCTTTAGAACTCAATTATTATGGTGTTCAACTGATTAGTAGATTAAAGTAATAGGGATTTTGAAAATAATAGATGGATGATGGTCTAATGGTGCTTGAACGAATGTAATCAAAGGAATTAACGGTGTTGAAGTTTTGAGGAGTAAAGTATGGAAAGTAAGATTTAAGTTAATCTCAAAATTTTTAATTTGGAAACATGGAGAATATTTTGAGAATCATCTCCGAGAATAATGTAAGTGATTAAGATATTTGTGTTAAGGATTTATACCTTGCTAAATTGAGACTAGTATCTAGAATGTAAATCATGTTGAGATTGGAAATTCACGTATGAATAATTGTTGAGAAAAGAGATTTCAGAAGAAGTCATAGATTGTAAATATGGATAACCCGAGGTAATAAGGATATACTGAGATATAAAAAAAATGGTACTAGTATAATGGTAAAAAGAAGATACAAGTGAAATGTTTCATTGGTGGGTATGTTGGCAAGTACGAATTGAATATATTATCTCAAGAGAGTTATTCAGGAAGTCTAAGGATCTTTATTAGATTATAGTATGACTGATACTAAATTTAAATGATGTGTTTATACATTAGAATTTATGCTTTAAGTATCTTTATATTATTGTGGTGAAAGTTGGGAGAAATTAATTGTCCTTAGTTGAACTTACTCATAGCAGTAATAATCATGCCAATATACAATGGCATCATTTGAAGTTTTACATGAACATCATAGGTTTCTTAATATGTGAGTGAATTGAGAAAATTTTTACTTTGGAAATCTAATTTGGAATAACATGCAATAGATAGAATATGAATTATCTAAATTGATGATGCTAGTTTGGAGAGCATGCTTCAAGCATATGTTTTTGAGATAGGTAGGAGATTTCTTAACAGAATTTGTCTATAATAAAATGATATTAGAAGATTTAAGCCTTATGTAAGAGGTGTTACAAATGTTCTATTAAACGACTCAGTTAAGTTAGATTTATTATAAGATGTCATTGATAAAGTGTAATTGATTAAAAAAGAATACTAAAAACTCAATACAAGTCAAAAGTTTATAAGGACTATGAATGTTGAGCACTATGAATTATCAGTTGGTGACCACATATTCTTTAATGACTCACCAATGAAAGAGGTAATGAGATTTGGAAATAAAGGAAAGTTACACCCTTGGTATATAAAACCATTTGAAATTCTTGATAAGATCGGTTTAGTAACTTATCGTTTAACTTTACCATCTGACTTGGGTAATGTCCATCTAGTTTTTCATGTGTCTATGCTACAAAAATATTTACTGGATTCTACACATGTTATACAGTGTCCATAGATTCAGTTACAGAAAGATTTAATCTATGAGGAACAACCAGTAGCAATAGTAGACGGATAAGTAAAGAAGTTACAGTCAAAAGAAATACCTACAGTAAAGGTGATATAGAAAAATCACTCTTCTGAGGAAGCTACTTAGGAAAGGAAAAATGATATATGTGTCAGATATCTGTATTTGTTTGAACAATGATATTAGTGTTTATATGCAATTGTGGTGATGAAATTCAGGGACCAAATTTCTTTAAGGGGGGAGAATGTAATAACTGTAAAATTTAACGAAAATTCTAATTAAAGGAAATTTAGAATAAAAGAGAGAATTTTGAAAATAGAGATAAGAACCAGTGAAAATAAGTTTATTTATTACATGGATTAAAGAATTATGAAAGAAAATATGAGAATTTATGTTTTGGCGTGTACTTTTTATTTTTAAATGATAGTATTTTGCTATAAGCAAATATATTTTTATTTGTGTAGAAATGATTATGATTTGTTAAACGTAAGTGGACTTTTAAGTAAAAGAAGTATTGTGTTGCTTAAAATAATTATACCGGCCTCTATTGAATTTTTATAGTATTTTTAGAAATATTCTTTCTTTTAATATGAATAAAGATATTTGTTTTGAAATTTTTTTTTATTATGATTTTTATCAAGAAAAATCATGATTTAAGAGTTTAACTAAAGATTTATGAGAATGTAAATTTTTAGAATTTTTTGAGATATTTTATGGTAAAAAACGAAATTTATATGAATTTTTATAAAAGAAAATCCTATTATTAATTATTTAATAATTATTATTATATTTAAAAAAAAAGAATGAAGAAATAAAATGAAGGAGAAACCGAGGGGGCGGTGTGCTGCAAATCAGAACAAAACGGAGAGGAATAGTTCATGCATAGTGAGTGAATAGTGATCTCAAATTTTATCTTTCGATTTGGAGTGCTTAAGGGCTTCCGATATCAAAACTGAAAGTGTTATTGGATGCAGGACGAAGAGTACTTCAGTTTTGACCGATCAGTTTTTCAAATCAACCGTTGAATTACCGTAGATCTGAAGTAGAAAATCTCGGTAAAAGGTAAGTTCTGAAAAACCTTAATTAGAAACTTCTAATTCGAAATCTGACTCCGTAGATGGATTCAGAAACTAGATAAACATTAGGATATGAAATTGTTTTGTTGATTCGGTAAAATTTTGTGACGGTGAATAATGATTTCCAGCGATGAATAGTGGTGGTGAATAATAATTTTTAGCGGTGAATAGTGACTAACTCCCGAAGTCATTTTTCAAGTCTTTGGACTTTTCGGACTCGATTTTGGGGTTTGTTTTACCGAATTCAGACCAGAAACGAAGATTTTAAGGCTGTCCAATCTGGAGCCCTTACCTGTGAGTAGATAATTCTTCCTATGGCTTGTTTTTACTCTTCTTGAAATTTACATTGATAAATGAGTATGATTACATGTTATGTACACTTTCATATGTTTCTGAAATGGTTTGGAATGTCTGAAATAATTGAAATATGATATTTAGTTCAAGAAGAGTATGACTTTTGAAATGAATTTTGAAACACATTGAACATGCGATTTTTAAATGTATTTCGCATTACATGGCAAAGAAAATATGTTATGCATGTGACATTGATTTTACAGTGTTATGTTTGCCTCGGATATGGGCATGATTATATGATTCCCCTTATTGGAAAATTTATGATAAAAGATTTTGTACTGAGACTGAAAGCTCTGTTTTGAATGATATATAAAGTTATAAGTTGCCGAATATGATTGAATGGCAAGTATAAAGCTCATGGAGAGTTGTTTGATAATTATGCATTGCATTTGATGGATGTGCACTTTTATACATTTTTATATGTATTGATGAATATTGACGGGTTATATGACTTGAGACGGTATTGTGAAGGTGATATCAGTGCTAATGTGAGGAGGCAGTAGGGTGATGAACTCACATTCCCTGATTACCTATTGTGATGATGACAGTGGTAATGTGAGGAGGCAGAAGGGTGATGAACTCACGTTCCCTGTTGATCTATTGAAGTTGTAGTCAGTGGTAATGTGAGGAGGCAATAGGGTGATGAACTCACATTCCCTGATTACCTATTGTGATTGTGACTATGGTAATATGAGGAGGCAGAAGGGTGATGAACTCACATTCCATGTTTATCTATTGTGTATATTGAAAGTTGTGACATACTTGAGCATTATATAAAAGAATTGATTTTTAATGCATATCAAATTTGATTTAAGGTCAATTTGTATCATATGTGGTTACAGAAATTTGAATGTAACTTGAGCTGAGAATATTTTCAAAACGCGGGTCCTATAAGGATGTACTTCTGAACGGTAGATTTTGATATGATAAATTTTTATATATGAGTACATCCTTATATTGATCTGAGAGGTCATAGGAGGTAGTATCTGCTCACTGAGTTGTAAAACTCACTACACGATGTAGATTTATTTTTCAGATAAAGACATAGAGTTTGGTCCAACAGCCACGTGATCGACTAGGGGTCGTACTCCAGTGGTGAGCCTACATTGTTTCTAGGCTCTCAATGTCTTATATTGTAATATATTTGTACTCTAGAGTTGCTCTAAACGTCACAGGCAGGATCCTTGCTTCTGTTGTACTCTGATGCATATGTACTTGATTTGTATATGGTATCTGTATGGAATAACCTATATGTATCTGTTTCCTTGATAAAGGATTGGGATATTCATGTTTATGGAAAATATATGTTCATAATATACATGTTTCACGTGTCCTAAAATTAGGGGCGTGACATGTATATATATATATATATATATATATATATATATATATATATATATATATATATATATATATATATACATAGGTATATGTATATATATATATATACATGTGTGTACGTATATATATATGTGTGTGTGTGTGTGTGTGTGTGTGTGTATATATATAGGTATGTATACATATATATAGGTATGTATATATACATACATATATATATATATATATATATATAAAAATTAAAGTTTGTTTGATAGAGGAATTGATTTTAAAAGTATTTCTTGTTTTTGGACGATAAATTACTTTTCATATACTTTTGTTTTGGGAGGAGTTCTATTCAAAAACATTGTTTACTAGCAGTAGGACTTGTTAATCCTAGTGTACCTAAAAGTTTTAGTTAGTAGAAGTGTTGCTAGTCTCGTGTGTTGACCAACACAAAGGATGTGTTATTGTAAATGAGTGACGGAATGCCTCTCACTATTGTGAGATGAAATGCCAGCTAACTATAACTTGTGATTACCTTCCATTGCTGTGCACTTAGGACTAAAGTATAGTTCTATTTGTGATCTTCCTAAACATTAAACTATTTATTGGAACATATACTGGTTTTCCTTGACTGCATGGAAAAAGATTTATTTTATGGTCATGTTGAAATACTTCATTTTGACTTTATGTTATTCCTAATTTGACTATATTAGTAGGAATTGTCATTTATGGATTTACTTATGACTTTTTTTTGTCGTTATAAATTTTATTTATATAAATTTTTATTCATATTCTCTCCTTGCATAGTTATAGTAACCCTTATCTGCTCACTAAGTTGTCATACTCACTATTCGTTATTTCTTTATTTTTTTTAGATAGGGATACTAAGTCTTGTTCTTTCTATACTACTAAGTGAACAGTTAGGTTGCATTTCTGCTGAGTGAACCCACTTTGTTTCAAGGGCTTATATTATTTGGTTTGTATTGTATTGTATTGTAGAATATGCTATAAGTGCCATAGGCAAAGTCTTTTCCTTTGTCGTGAAATTGATATATAAATTGAGTTTGTTAACATTGTACATATATGGGAGAGGCGTTCTCGAACATATATGCATATGTTTACATATCATAATATTTGCCACATATTATGTTAAATCATTACATGGAACATGCTTTGGTTATGCTTCTTTAAATTTTTATTAAAGGCTTGGGAAAAATTAGTATCAAATCCTTATGTTTCCCTGTGGCTACTAGAACAAAGTATTCTTTAGTCATACCTTGAATACAGATATGAGTCAAACATATTAATACTCAAGGTGCTACTAAGGAATTCTATAGGGTGTTAAATTTCTTTCTATTTTGAGTATGTTAATTTCCTTAAATATAAGATAAGTTAAATACTGAATGTATTCTAAGAATTAGATCAGTTACTAGAGGAGCTACAGATCATGCACCTTTTGCTGAAGTATCTACATGATCTGCAATTCTAGGTCACAGAGACCATGGTAAAGGCCAGCTTAGAGGAAGATCTAGGAACTTGCACGAGTTGTAGGAACTCCTAGACAGAATGTATAGGGCATGTTTTTGATAAAGTCCTTAAAAAAAGAATAATACCTCCCCAAGAGCTATAAGATAGAACAACTAAGATGATTAATGGCATACAAAGAAGTATAGAGACATTAACTGTGTTGATAGTTTGGCAAGGAAAGAGAGCTTGTCAACAGCCAGAGATTGCTTCTATAGTTTAAGAACATGTAAGGCTAGTTAAATAGGAAGATATTCATATTAAAGTGACACTACTATAGTTTCTAAAGTTAAAGCCATATAATTCTACTAGATTATATAGTGATGAAGATCTATAAATATTTATTGATGTGACAGAGAGCTTTGGAGTGTTCTGCTAGAAGATCAGTTGAATTATATCTTTTCAAATTTTTTATAGTCATTTTTTGCTAGAAAGTGAAAGATATAAGTGAGACAGAGATTTTGAAGAATTAACATAGAGACCAAATATGACAATATCTAAGTATGATATTCGTTTACTAGATTATCTCGATATGCACCCCACCTAGTTACTACTGACAAGGACGTGATTAAAAGATTTATAACAAGATTGATACATTCGTTGTTCAAGTTAGTGAATCTCCAAATTAATCAATTTCCAACCTATGCAGAAACGGTGAATTGTGTCAAAATGATTAAAACACAAGAACTGGCAGAAATTGAAAGTTAAAAAAAAGAGATAAGGATAGTAGTCTGGACTGGGTATAATCCTAATGTAAAAAGATCAAGATTTCAGAGTCCATAATATAACATTCAAGCATAATATGGAAATTTAAGTCAAGTATCAATTAATGGCAGTAAACAAAAAGTGATTTAAAGATATATCAAAACCACTGGTCGACAGGGACTAAGATTGATTCCATCATGCCTTACTTGTGGTAAGTTCCATACCAGACAATGTTATACAGAAATAGATACATGTTTTCATTATGGACAAGTAGGACATAAGGTGAAAAATTTCCCACAATTATAAGGTTTAATTTAAACATTGGTGCAACCAATATCATCCCCTATATTTATGCTTGTACAATCAACTAGAGCAGTTCCGTGCTAAGTAATAATGATATTGGTATAGGATCAAAAAATTGAGGTTTCTTGAGTTTTTTTTACATGAGAGGATGCTCAGGCTCAAAATGCAGTAATGACAAGTATAGTACTAGCATGTTCTCATAAAGCACGTGCATTATTTAATACTAGTTTTACTAATTCTTATGTGTCTCTATGCTTTGAAAAATAAATGTTTAGAGATTCCATTAAGTTAGATTATTCTTTATGCTTGCTACTCCATTGGAAAATCCTTTTTAGCGAATGATGTGTATAAATAATGTGAGATTTCGATAATAGATAAAGAAACTTTTCTGAATCTAATAGTTCTAGGTATAGTCGACTTTGATGTAATATGGGAATGCATTGGGTGGCATTATTTCATGCTACCTTGGACTATCACCTCAAGGTGATTAAATTCAATATTTCCAGAAAATCTCCTTTTTATGATATAAGGTGATCGTATTGAGGTATCCAATAATTTCATTTTTGCTTTAGCAACTTATAAATTATTATTAAAAGGATTTCAAAGGTATTTGACTGTTGTCAAAGATGTTGATATAAAGTACACCAGTATAGATCAATTTCCAATGGTTAGGAAATTTCTTAATGTGTTTTTGAAAGAATTGCCAAGATTACCCCAAAAATGAGAGATTGAATTTGGTATTGATTTATTGTTTGGAACACATCCAGTGTCTATATCCTCATATAGAATGGCACTTACTGACCTCAAGAAACTAAAAAAGCAGTTACAAGACTTATTAGATAAAGGATTCATATGCCTTAGTGCTTCTCTTTGGGGCATTCCAAATTTATTTGTGAAGAAGAAAATGGATCACTACGATTATGCATAAATTACATACATTTGAATAAGGTAATAGTACGTAACAAATATCCATTGCATCATATAGATAATTTGTTTGATTAGTTATAAGGTGTTTAGTATTTTTCAAAAATTGATTTAAGATTTGGATATTATCAGTTGAGGATAAGAGAGAAAGATATTTCTAAAACTACTTTCAAGACCTAATATGGATACTAAGTTTTTGGAGATGTCATTTGACTTAATAAATGCACTAGTGGATTTATGGACTTGATGAATAGAGTATCTAAACCCTTCTTAGATTGGTTTGTTATTGTATTTATAGATGAAATTCTGGTATATCCCAAGAATTCAGAAGAACATAAACAACATTTAAGGATGATACTGCAAACTCTAAGGGAATATCAATTATATACCAAGTTTTCAAAATGCAAAATTTGACTTAGTGGTGTCAATTTTCTTGGGCATGTGGTTACCAAGGTTGGTATTCAAGTTTATCCTAAGAATGTGGAAGCAGTACAACAATTGACACACCTTACTACAGTTGAGAGACTTGTAGTTTCCTTGGACTAACATGTTATTATCATAGGTTTGTTAAGGACTTCTCTAAAGTCGCTACTCTTTTGGAAATATTTATAAAACATAGAGTTAAGTTTAAGTGGTTAGACGATTGTGAATGAATCTTTTAGAAACTAAAGGAATCTTTGATTATGGCATTAGTTTTATTCATTTCTTTTGGTACCAAAGGATATACGACATACTATGATGCATTTAGAGTTGTATTGGGATGTGTGCTGATGTAACTTAGTTGAATCATTGTATATGCATCCTGGTTGCTTAAGCAACATGAATAGAACAATCTTACTCATAATTTAGAGGTAGAGGTAGTGATTTTTGCTTTTAAAATTTAGACGCATTATTCATATTGGTGAGTCATGTGAAATTTATACAAATCACAAAAGTCTCAAGTATATTTTTCAACAAAAAGATATTAATTTGAGATAAAGAAGATGAATAGAGTTATTTAAAGATTATAATTATACCATATTGTATCATCCCGGAAAAGTTAATGTTGTAACATATGCATTAGGTAGAAAGTTTATGAGTAGTCTAACTTATATAGCAGAATTAAGGAGGCCATTAGTTAAAGAAATGCATGAGTTGAAAAGTCGTGGTATATTGTTGGAGTTGAAGAAACATGAAATTTTATTAGCCTATATTCAACTCCGACCTTTCTTGATGGAAAAAATTAAAGCAACTAAAAAAAAAGATGCATACTTGTGCAAAAGGATAAAATAGGTGACAAATGGTAATAATACTAAGTTTACAATGGATTTCAAAGGAGTATTGCAATACGATCTAAGTCTAAAACATTCAGCTATATCAAATAAAGAGTGGAGAAAAAGATTGCATGATGGAAAGGGAAATTTCTATCACATGCAAACAAGCTAGCTTTAATTAAATCTGCCATTAGTGCATTTCCTACATATGATATGTTATGTTTTATTCTACTCACTAAATTGTGCTATGTGCTAAATAGTATGATGAGACATTTCTTCTAGTGGGATAATAGTTTTGGAGCAAGTTTAGGGTGGATAAGATGGGAAAAATTATATAGAAACAAGAATGAAGGAGGACTCGGGTTAAGAGACTTAAAAGCCACCAACCTATCTTTAATAACTAAAATGGCTTAGAGATTATCCTAGAACCTCAATCATTTTTATGCAGGTTTCATAAATCCAAATACTACTCAACAAGCCATTTCATAGATGCGAAGATGGGAATCAATCCCTCTTTGGGGATGGAGGAGCATCATGGCAAGAAAAGAAGTAATAAAACAAGGAAGCAGGTTGCGTGTGGAGCATAATGCCATATGGTAGAAGACTAGAGTCCCATATATCATGGAAAATAATCCACACAAGCTTTATAACCCACCTAATAACTTAGAAGGAGAGAAAATGTTAAGGAATTACATAGACCCAATCATGGGTCAATGGCATGAAGCTGCTATCTTGGACAAGTTTGACAATTATATAGGACAAGATATATTGCGTGAGCAATTGGATAGGGAAGAGGGTAGATTGGTATTATGCAAAGACAAAAACATTTACACAACAAACTTTGGGTATGATGATGTAATAGAGATGCTTTATTCACTAAGCTAAAACTCAATCGTTGATGAAGCAGGAATATGCAATAATAAAATATGGATTCATATAAAGATACATCAATGATGCACTTGCAGTGAAGAAGAAATTGCAAAAAAAAAACACATCATACTCCTAGTTGGAAGCCGCCCAATGTGTGATTATAGAGAGGAATTATTAAATCACTTGATGATAAAATGCCCCCTACAAGAGAAGCTGGGCTACGGAGTGGTTTGATGGAATTAATGAGTACATAATCAGATCATAGTATTGCATCATGGTGGACCAACTTGACACAAAAAATAGAGAATAAAGCAGCACATAAAGGAAAGATAGAGCTCACATACTACATTTTGTGGTACTTATGAAAAAGCATGAATAATAAGATTTTCAAAAATAGTCACTGAGTCTCACCCAAATAGTCCAAAAAGCCATTATCATGAATGATGAAATCACTAGTTTATACTAAGGTATTTAGTCTATTGTGAATATATTTAATTTTTAACTATCAGTAGATATCTTCTTTGAGTATTACGATATACTTACTTTTGTATCTAGAGTAATCCCATTTTTATTGAGAAATAAAATTTCTATCTTTGGCCAAAAAATAAATCAAATGTTTTTGTGAAGTCATACACATTTCAAAATATTTCGTGTTCCAAATTTGAAAATGTAGCCTTGGTCTCTAAAAAAATTTAAGTTTTTAGTTATTTTTAAATCTTTTTTATCTATGAATTTTTATTAATTTAAAATATATTTATTTTGGAAATTTAAAAAATATTCATATTTTTTAAGATCAAATTGGTATAAATAACCATAAATTTGACTTAATTTTTTAATTTGACCATCAATAATTATGAAATTATTTTAACTTTCTTTGACAATAATTTGAATTTTTTTTAAATTGAAAAAGAAAATGGCACCACTCATTTCATATATAGAAACATTAAAACATTCTTACACGTTTTACAACATTTTTTAGAAAATATTTTTTTTAAAAAAAAGTTTATCCAAATTAAAATATACTAAAATATATGTTCTTTTAAATATTTAACACTTAAATAATTTTCTCTTAGTGTGCTTTACATTGAAAATGGAATACGGCAAACAATACTCTTTTTTTTTTTGCCTTATCAGAAGTATTTTTTAAATTCAAAACTTCACTCAAAATGAAGTTTTAGTCATTCTCAAAAGTCTATAGTAGTGTTTGATACAAGGTATATTTTAAAATTCATAGGAAAGTGAGTTAAGAATAAATTTTTTTCACGTTTGGTATCAGAAATAAGATTTCATTCTTGGGTATAAAATATCATTGAAAATGGAAATTTATAAAAACGAGGAAAAAAACTGTTCCACGTGCAAGTGTGGCGGGTGTGGAAACAAAATATTCACATGGGAATGGAAAATTTTTATTGTGTGAAATGACTTAATTACCCTCCCTTATTTATTTACTCTTTTTTTATTTTACTCTTATTTATCATTCCTTTTGTTTTGAAA
Organism: Gleditsia sinensis; assembly: GCA_037074535.1. Taxonomy (NCBI): domain Eukaryota; kingdom Viridiplantae; phylum Streptophyta; class Magnoliopsida; order Fabales; family Fabaceae; genus Gleditsia; species Gleditsia sinensis. The sequence continues at coordinate 22,449,966 of CM073472.1, forward strand.
TTTTTCCTTTTTAAAGAAAATTTTTGAAAAAGTAATTATATTTTCAAAAATATTTCACATGAACCAAATATAAGAATAAAAATTTAATAGGAAGTCTATAAATTATTCTCAAGAAAATAAAGTACCAACCAAATATCACTACTAGGAAATTTCTGTTTAGAGACGGAATTTTTCCGTCTCTAAATAGGAAAAATTATGTCTCTAACTGAGTTAGAGACGGAATCAGAGACGGAAAAAATTCCGTCTCTATAAAGCGGGTCGCTAAAATTTAGAGACGGAATTTAAATTCCGTCTCTAATTTTTGTACATATTCCGTTTCTGGCATCAGAGACGGAATATTCCGTCTCTGAGGTCAGAGACGGAAAACTCCGTCTCTGAGGTCAGAGACGGAAAACTCCGTCTCTAGATTCAGAGACGGAATATTCCGTCTCTGGGTCCAGATTCGTCTCTTATTTTAGAGACGGAATATTCCGTCTCTAAAAGCAGAAAAATTTAAATTTTTTTTTTGAAAATCTGAAACCAAACCAACAGTACAGCCAGAAAAACCAACCATTTCAGATAGAAATTACATAATGTCAAACCTCTTATAATCCATAAACATATCAACAAAAATTTTAATAATCCCATGACATTACATAAAAATATCACCAATCAAACTTACATAACACAAAGTCATAATAACACAAACTATCATGATCCATCAGCAGCATTACTATTTTGGTCATTGTTATTATTCTCTTCTCTAGGTGGAGACGAGGAGGGCATTCTGATACTACCATCTATCATGAGGCGCCGAAACATCCGATCCCATTCCTCCATCTTTTGCTTTAACATAAAATTTTCATCTTCACTCTGTTTGAGCCGTGCAGATAAAGCCTCAATTTTTACATTCATAACAGAAGAGGAACTTGCTGAGACTTCATCAGAAGCGGAAGACCTAGAAGAAGAAGTTGCTGCCAATACATTATGTGCTTGAGATCCCAGTCCATATATCCGTCCTTTATTATTCATGCCGCCAACCACATCCAAATAAACAACATTGTCTGAATGTTGAGTGGAGTGTTGGCTAGAACCCTCATCGGTCTGAGATGTGGATCTCTCAGCTATTTTTGTTCTATACATTTCCTGAAAAAATAAAATGATAAAACAAAATGAATATTTGTAAAGAAATGAAAATAGAAGAGTAGTGACTACATACAGCAATTCTTCCTTGCTGGTCGTTGAACCACTGCGATGGCTTTCCTTTGGGCCGGTGAAGCCGCTCATACAACTCAAAACATGTTGGTTCTTTATTCATTTGCACCTTCTAAAATAATAAAAAGTTAAATAATATTGAAGTAAAAACTTAAATCACTATATATTTGAGAGAAATTACTCACCATTCGTTTAGCATGCTCTCGTGCAGATATAGACCCTCCACTATGTACATTAAGTCCTTCTTTGGAGAGTCTATTTTGTTTATTTTTTCTGGCTTTATCTTGCCAGTCTTCACTATCCCATTCAGCCCTTAATTGTTGTAGCTTCTCCGGTGGAATCCAAACACCCTTGTCCTCACCGCTACGCACTTTAAACAATGCATTTTTCATGGCTGTTGATCCCCTACTGGCGAATGACCTTTTAATATTTTGCTCATCATTGTCCAACCACTTAAAATTTGCCTAAACAAAGAAAGTAAACAAATTAACATAACATTCACACATTTTTTAAAAAGATATCAATAAATATGATAGAAAATGTTACATATTACCTTGAACTCCTCGAACCACATTTGAATGGTATTGTTGTCAACTTTTCCCCAACTGGACCAAGCACCTTCAAATTTTTTCTTGAAAATTGTTGTGATGACACCTCTTGTTAAGATGTCAGGATAAAACCTGAAAGTATAGATATCAATTTAAATAAATATACTGACAAAAAAAAACACACTGTTACGTGCTGTATAAGCTTTACCAAAATAACCGCAAGCGCACGACGTAGCTGTAGCTAGTCCGGCGAGTACGGGTCGTATCCACAGAGAGCAATGTCAACTACTAGAATAATACAAAACGAGCTATCTAGATCGATGTAAAATGATAAAAAGTTTGTCACAATTAAACAAGTAAAGATAAACAATTAAACCAAGCCTAGGGTTACGGTTCACCACACTTATGATATTCAACATCCAATTTATACCTCTAATTGCAATTATCTAGGTTATTGGGGATGGTTTAGCCTTAATTAACTAGCACCTCTCTCAAGTGTTACTAATCATACCTAGGTTAATCCAATTGCCTACTTTCGTGGTTCTTAGTTCAACCTAGGTCCATTAAGTTCTATGCCAACCATGGAATACAATTAATCGGTTTTCTCGTGCCTATTAATTGATTCATTCCTAGAGAATCTCAAACTACTTTCGTGATTGAGAAATCCCTAATCAACCATTAGGTTCCGGTATTAGTTTTCACCTCTCAGTCCATCAACTAATATCCTAAGACGTAATAAAATGTTGGCCAAACATTCATTAACTCATATAACCATTGCATAATAGCCAATCCAAATTTAACCATAGATAACACAATTAGGGTTCCAATTGTTCAATGTGCAGAGTGTATCATCACATCATAAGTGGGTTTACCAAAACCCTAGATCAAAATCTACTCAAGCATGATAAAAAGATAAACCAAAACCAAATTCATTAAACAAACCATAAGTGTTCAATACAAACCAAGAGAAAGCAGTAGAAATGGAAATGAGTGCAGAGATAGAAAGATAAAACCTGGATTGTTGAATACAAAGGAATACAAAGCTGAATTTCTTTCAAAACTAAGCTAAGAACATGAAATCAAACTCTAATCCTACCCTAAATCTACTCCTAAGGTGTTTCCTAACCCTAAAACTAGGTGGAGAAGGTCTGAAATGAGTTCTCCCCCCTTTGGCAGCGATTTTCCCTCAATATATATCACTTTGGACGGCCAAAACCCTAAAAAAACACGGAGCTTACAGACCCGCAGCATGGCCGTGGTCCAGGACACGGCCTGGCCGTGCTTCGGGCTGGAATTTGGGGCAATGCTGCAGCATCCGCCCCGAGCACGGCCTGGCCGTGCCGCATCAAATCTTCCGAATTTGCCAAAATGCAAAACATGAAAGTTGTAGCTCTATGTCTCGTCTTTCCACAGCCACCGGAATCGCCTTAATCGGATATATATTGGGGGAGATATGACCAAATTAGTAACCAAAGGTCAGAATTTGTCCTACTACACTGTTATTTTGACTTGATAGCCCTGTAACACCATGAAATATCCCGAATTTGACCAAGTTTTCAACATGAAAGTTGTATATCATTGTGTTATACTGGCACCGCAACTTGAATCACTTTGATTGGAGGTCATAAGACGGAGATATACTCAAAACAGTACCGAAAGGTCAAATGCTGGGGGCTGCCATACTTCTTTTTGGTTGAATTTTGGTAAGCTTCCTCCTTGCTTCCTTCTCATCATGGTTCCATATCCTTTGGCATTTTCCATGAATGTTTTCCCTTGCTTCTTGGCCTCTTTTGCTCACCTACAAGTATAAAGACAACCAAAGCAGTATCCAAAGCAAAACATAGCCAAAAGCAGGGAAATAACCACAAGTTTGCATGAATTAAAGGGTAAGATATAGCCATTAAACACTCAAAATACGCCTTTATCAACTCCCCCATGCTTAAACCTTTGCTTGTCCTCAAGCAAATAACATAACATATCGGGAAGGGGGAAAGATGTAATCCGATTCTAGAAGATAGAAAAATGCAACATAGATAATTTGTCACTCAATCAATGTGCACACAATAGGCATATGAATAGAAATTTACAAGATAGTCTCTATTCTTCTAAAACTAAACCAGAATTCTCCTATTATATATCTACTTCTATTGGTACCATTAGTTGTATGCATCAAATTGATTTTTGTACACTCAAGTGGGCCACCTCATCCTTTAGATCTCCTTATGTTGCCTTACCCTTATTTCTATTTTATCACTCTTTTTCTCATTCAAACTCTTTTACTTTCCATCATTTTTTTTTTCATTCATTTTTTTTTAGAAACATGCAGTGAGTGCATTTTATGCTCCATCTCACTAGGGTAAAGGCATCTAGGTACTCATACTAAGGCCTTTTTGGTGCCTTGAAGAGGGTACTCAGAGTGAAAACTTTTTGGGGTGCACATTCCCTCATTTTTCACCTCTCCCTTCCTCCACACTCTCATAGTGTTAAAAATCAATAAAGGCATACAATTCAAAGCACAATAAGAGATATATTTTTCAAAAAATTAGAGGATTAATCCTAGAAGAGAGAGACTAAAGTTTAAACTACCTATTTCATACCCTATTGTGCATCACATGTTCATGAGCTAAAATCATCCAATATTATGCCAATCTATCTCTAAAATAGCAAACTTTATGATTATACAATGAAACAGGAGATAAAATATGCAACCAGTAAAAACCACAATCCTAAAGTCACTCCCCCATGCTTAAACTTGACATTGTCCTCAATGTCAATATCAATAAAAGTACAAGCAAAGGGAGAAGTAACTTACTTGTTTACATGGCTCACTTATGCATTTGTTTGGAGGACCCTTTTTTTTTTTTGTAACACCTGGGGCACGGCCGTGTCCTAGGACACGGCCTGCCCGTGCTTCTCGCGGGTTTCTCCAGATTTTGCAGCTTTCTGGCCATGCTTGCAGAACGGCCATGGTGGAGGACACGGGCAGCCCGTGTTGCGGGCTGGAAGCTACAAATCTTCAGTTTTTTTGCTTCAGCTTTTGACTCTTTTTGAGCTCCTTTGATCCTAATCCTTTGATATCACTTTGAGCACATGGGATTGAACCTAAAATACATGAGGAAACACTCATTAAACCTACGACCAAAGAAATCAACTAAAATTAAAGATGAAAACTGAACTAAAAACCAGAAAACAAAACTAAAAGAAACTTTAAAAATTAAAATGTGGGTTGCCTCCCACAAAGCGCTTGTTTAAAGTTATTAGCTTGACTCTTTGGCATGCTTTCCACTCATGGAGGCTTGAAGAGAGTTTCAATTACTCTCTTTGCTATCCATTGCCTCTTAGTATGTTGCTTTAGGCTTTGCCTAATGCCCTTTGAAGATTCTGACAAGTGAAAATTAGGGTCTTCAGTAGGTGACCCTCCAAATTGATTCTGCTGAACCATCTGCGAAAGAGAGGGCTTCAGCTTGAAGTTGTTGGCCTCTACGGTTGTTCTGACAATACTATGATTCAGGCCATGAGTATGTGGGGCGGTAAAATCCTTAAGAGATCGGTTGTCTTTCTCCGCCATGGTAGGTGCAGCGGGATCTTGCTGCTGTCTTCTTCTTCTTCTCCGTAGGGTGCGCTCAATCTATGGGTCAAATTCAACAAGAGTTCGTGGCCTCTTCGCATAAAATAGCTACACACCTCTGAAGGAAGAAAAAGAAACAAAAACCGGCAAAAGAAAATTATGCAAAAAAACAGAAAAGAAAATGATCTAGTCTAGCTATTTCACAATATATCTAATATTGACAATTGCTCCCCGGCAACGGCGCCAAAAACTTGTTACGTGCTGTATAAGCTTTACCAAAATAACCGCAAGCGCACGGCGTAGCTGTAGCTAGTCCGGCGAGTACGGGTCGTATCCACAGAGAGCAATGTCAACTACTAGAATAATGCAAAACGAGCTATCTAGATCGATGTAAAATGATAAAAAGTTTGTCACAATTAAACAAGTAAAGATAAACAATTAAACCAAGCCTAGGTTTACGGTTCACCACACTTATGATATTCAACATCCAATTTATACCTCTAATTGCAATTATCTAGGTTATTGGGGATGGTTTAGCCTTAATTAACTAGCACCTCTCTCAAGTGTTACTAATCGTACCTAGGTTAATCCAATTGCCTACTTTTGTGGTTCTTAGTTCAACCTAGGTCCATTAAGTTCTATGCCAACCATGGAATACAATTAATCGGTTTTCTCGTGCCTATTAATTGATTCATTCCTAGAGAATCTCAAACTACTTTCGTGATTGAGAAATCCCTAATCAACCATTAGGTTCCGGTATTAGTTTTCACCTCTCAGTCCATCAACTAATATCCTAAGACGTAATAAAATGTTGGCCAAACATTCATTAACTCATATAACCATTGCATAATAGCCAATCCAAATTTAACCATAGATAACACAATTAGGGTTCCAATTGTTCAATGTGCAGAGTGTATCATCACATCATAAGTGGGTTTACCAAAACCCTAGATCAAAATCTACTCAAGCATGATAAAAAGATAAACCAAAACCAAATTCATTAAACAAACCATAAGTGTTCAATACAAACCAAGAGAAAGCAGTAGAAATGGAAATGAGTGCAGAGATAGAAAGATAAAACCTGGATTGTTGAATACAAAGGAATACAAAGCTGAATTGCTGTCAAAACTAAGCTAAGAACATGAAATCAAATTCTAATCCTACCCTAAATCTACTCCTAAGGTGTTTCCTAACCCTAAAACTAGGTGGAGAAGGTCTGAAATGAGTTCTCCCCCCTTTGGCAGCGATTTTCCCTCAATATATATCACTTTGGGCGGCCAAAACCCTAAAAAAACACGGAGCTTACAGACCCGCAGCACGGCCGTGGTCCAGGACACGGCCTGGCTGTGCTTCGGGCTAGAATTTGGGGCAATGCTGCAGCATCCGCCCCGAGCACGGCCTGGCCGTGGTGCATGCCACCAAGAACGGCCTGGCCGTGCCGCATCAAATCTTCCGAATTTGCCAAAATGCCAAACATGAAAGTTGTAGCTCTATGTCTCGTCTTTCCACAGCCACCGGAATCGCCTTAATCGGATATATATTGGGGGAGATATGACCAAATTAGTAACCAAAGGTCAGAATTTGTCCTACTACACTGTTATTTTGACTTGATAGCCCTGTAACACCATGAAATATCCCGAATTTGACCAAGTTTTCAACATGAAAGTTGTATATGATTGTGTTAGATTGGCACCGCAACTTGAATCACTTTGATTGGAGGTCATAAGATGGAGATATACTCAAAACAGTACCGAAAGGTCAAATGCTGGGGGCTGCCATACTTCTTTTTGGTTGAATTTTGGTAAGCTTCCTCCTTGCTTCCTTCTCATCATGGTTCCATATCCTTTGGCATTTTCCATGAATGTTTTCCCTTGCTTCTTGGCCTCTTTTGCTCACCTACAAGTATAAAGACAACCAAAGCAGTATCCAAAGCAAAACATAGCCAAAAGCAGGGAAATAACCACAAGTTTGCATGAATTAAAGGGTAAGATATAGCCATTAAACACTCAAAATACGCCTTTATCACACACACACACACATATTACTTACGTGTTCCCAGATGCAGATCTAATCCAAATTCGACCATCTATGTCTCTTGTTCCCCACTGAATATTCTGTGTGAAAGGAACTGGCTCAACATTTGGACATGCGGATTGATTAGGAGATGGGGCACATATAGTATGTGTAGGTGGGGTAGGGGCAACTGTACTAGAAAGATGAGGAGACGAGGCACTGTAATGAGATGCTTGTGAATGGGAAGATGGAGTAGAAGTATGACAAGTCTGGGAAAATGGAGATAAAGTAGGTGTATGTCCAGTGTGGATCTGGTCAAGCTGAGCTATGTCAGCACCAGGTGATGTGTCTGGCTGTGTATATGGCTGAGAGAGAACCCGTCCCCGCCCTCTACCTCTTCCCCTTCCTCTACCTGTCATCTATAGACAAAAAGATAATCATAATCATCTATTTCAATGAAATTTAATGACAATTTAATAATAAAAAATAAAAATAATTACAAAAGACAATGATAACAAAACTCTATAACCATACTACCATAGATTTATAATCTACTTCAAAAATACATAATATATGTTCTACATAATACACTTAGTAAAATGAAACCTAACAATACCTAAACCTCTTCATCATTATCATTTTCTTTCTCTTCTTCTTCTTCATCTTCTTCTTCATCTTCCCATTCTCCTTCTTCCTCAGTATCTTCTTCATCCACATCTTCTATTTCAATATCTATATCTGCATCTACTTCATGTAGGTTCAAAGAAGAACCATATACTTCTTCCACAGGGCCTTCAATATCAACAAGACTCTGCTCGAGATTGTCATTTGCAACTATTACAGGCGATTGCATTGATGACTCTTCTTGGTATGGTGCATCACTTTCAGGCAGTATTGTTTCTATTGCAGTTTGTATTGTGGTTCGTGCCTTAGTTTTGATCACTACTAACCAATCACGTTGCCCTTCAGGATATTGTGTATAATATACTTGCATTGCTTGTTGTGCAAATATAAAAGGGTCATAATTTTGATATCTCCTGGATGTTCTAACCTCAACAATCCCATAGTTATCTACCTTTGTTCCATGATTTAAGGTGGGATCAAACCAATCACATTTGAATAGAACTAACACCTTTATAGGCCATCCTGTATAATGTACTTCAATAATGTCTGTTAAAACCCCATAATAATTATTTTATGTTGTTTCATCCGTACCACCTGGACAACATACACCAAAATTTGTTGTACCCATACCTTGGCCATGATCTTTTGTATTAAATTTATAACCATTTACATAATATGATGGCCATTTGTTGGCTTTTCTTTGAGGACCCCATGCCAAACTCTTTAGACAGGCATCTTCAACATTATTATTTAACACCTAGTCATCAAATATTTAAGTCAGTCTCACATAAGAAGCAAAATGTTAGAAAATAAGAAATTAAGGAGAATTCGTGGAACATACGTATTCTTTAAACCAAATAGGAAACATTGTGGAGATTTGTCTGTCCACTTCTGAGTCAGTCATCCCACACTCTTGTAACATATTAGTATATGTGCTACATTCAGAAAACATGTTACAACAATTTATAGCGATATATATATTTTATATAACACTTAAATGAGAATTTGATACACTTACGTTAAAAATGGCTCCACTTCAGGACAATTTAGAAGAACATATAAATGTGCGGTTTGCAAGTCCCTTTCTTCTAACATGAAGGATATGTATCTTCCGGTTGGACGACCAGGATAATTAAAGATAGAAAGCGGTGGTCTATTTGAACAACCTTGACCTCCATCATCATTTCGTGGTACTTGAGTCCTTCTACATGGAACATCAGGTGGATAATAGTAGGATGCAAATGTAGAGGTCTCTTCTACCAAATAAGCTTCACAAATTGATCCTTCAACTGCAGCTGTGTTCTTCACCTTGTCTTTTAGTGTGCGAATAAACCTAATACACTTAATTGATACATTTAGTACTATGAATATGATTTCATAATTAAAAAAAATAACAAAAAGGAGACGTAACTCTACCTTTCAAATGGATACATCCATCGATATTGCACTGGACCTCCAACCCTTGCTTCGTATGGCAAATGAATTGGAAGGTGTTCCATTGAGTCAAAAAAACTTGGAGGAAAAATTTGTTCTAATTTACAAAGAATGACTGGAATGTTTTGCTCCATCACATGTAAAGTATCCTCTCGCAACAATGGGGAAGTCAATTCTCGAAAGAACTAACTAAATTCTGTGAGTGTGTTCCAAATAGGCTTTGGCAATACTTTGAATGCAATTGGGAGCAAGCGTTGCATAAACACATGACAATCATGACTTTTCATACCAAACAACTTTGCTTCTCTCATGTCAACACACCTTGATAATGTAGAGGCATATCCGTCTGGCAGTTTCAATTTTTTTACCCATTCACACACAGCTAATCTTTGTTGCTTAGTTAATGTGTATTTTGCTTTGGGTTTAATTAACTTGCCATCTCTTCCATCCTGCAACTCTAATTCATTCCGTCTACAAATTTCCGCCAAGTCGAGCCTTGCATTAAAATTGTCTTTTGTCTTACCTTTAGTATCCATCACTGTGTATAAAATATTCAAAAAGACATTTCTCTCAATATGCATAACATCTAGATTGTGTGGAAGAAGATGTGTTTTCCAATATGGTAAGTCCCAAAATATAGATTGCTTCGTCCAGTTGTGAATAACTCCATACCCTGGGATATTATCATATGTCTCTTTAGTTATGCTAGGCATATGTCTAACCCTTTCCAACACTTCTTCACATGTTAACCGAGGCGGAGGTGAAGATGTTTCAATATGTCTCTTCCGAAAAGCATTCTTATTCCTTCTGTAACTATGATCAAGTGGCAAGAATTGTCGATGACAATCAAAGAAAGACGTCTTCCGACTATGTCGAAGGGTAAATGCCTTTGAACACTCCATACATATTGGACAAGCAAGTTTTCCCACTGTCATCCAACCTGAAAGCATCCCATATGCAGGAAAGTCATTAATGGTCCACAACAAACAAGCTTTCATGTTAAAGTTCTGTTTTAGTGAGACATCATAAGTCGTGACACCAGTATTCCATAAAAATTTGAGGTCATCTATAAGTGGTTGTAAATACACATCAATTCTATTCTTTGGATTGGAAGGACCAGGGATTATAATGGTCAAGAACAAGAACTCTCTTCTCATACACATCCAAGGGGGAAGATTGTAAGGGGTAACAATAACTGGCCAACATGAATAAGTCCGACCTGTTTTATCAAATGGAGCAAATCCATCAGCACACAAACCTAACCTCACATTTCGAGGGTCCATTGCAAATTCGGGATATTTTTCATCGAATTTTTTCCAGGCTTCACCATCAGATGGATGAGACAAAGTGCCTGTTGCCCTCACAGTTTCCCGATGCCATCTCATTTGACTTGCAGTTTGCATTGACGAATAAAGTCTTTGCAGTCTTGGAATAAGTGGAAAATACCACATTTTTTTCACTGGAAGCTCTCTTACTTTGCCATTTCTGATGACCCTTTTGTAACGCTCTTCACCATAAAATTTACAATGACGAAGCTCCAAATCAAGAGGACTATAATAAATCATGCATCCGTTTCGACAACAGTGAATTTTTATACAACCTAATCCTAATTGCTCCACTGATTTCTTTGCACGGTAGAGGTTTTTAGGCATACGATTTTCATTTGGCAATGCATTTCCCATAAATTGTACCCACCAATTGAAACAATTCTCAGAAATGTTGAAGTCCGACTTGATACCCAAAGCTTCCACTGCAGCTGACAATTCAGAATAATTTTGACAACAGTCATACAAAGGAGCATGCGCAGCTTGTAACATATTAAAAAAAAATTTGGCTTCCGGGTTAGGATCTTCATCCCTCTGTTCGCAATGAGCAAAACCTTGTTGCTCTATATAATTACCAATAGATGGTCCTGCAGCATCCATTACCATCTGTTCCTGATCATTAAAGCATGCCTGAAAGTCACTACTTCCATAATATGAGTTTCTTGAAACCATTGGTGGAAAGAGAGGTCTTGGTTCATCATGGTTGGTCCAATAATAATTACTCATAAATCCCTTCATACAAAGATGGGTTTTCACTTCATCAACTGAACAATACTTCTGACACTTGCATTTTTTACAAGGACACCTCAACATTCCTACACTTTTAAAATGATCTTGACTACAAGCAAACTCTATAAACTCAACAACTCCTGCCATAAATTCATCTGTAACTGATCTCTTATCAGGACCTACCCTATTATCCATCCACTTACGATGTTCAGGAACTTCCATCCTATTTTTAGGCATACAGAAACAGACTAATTCAATATAGCACAAATTATAATAACATATTGAACCAATACCAACATCAAAGGCATAATGTGAATAGAAATCAATTTTTTGGTTAACAACCCTCCATTTCTTAATTCTTCATCCTCATACAAGCATACATCATTTAAATATTGGCCAGAACAGCAATATTCTAGCCATTTTATGCAAAATTAATACCTATTCAAAGCATATTTTTCAACACAAAATACATTATTTACATGCATCTAGATAAAACCCACCTATGGCTAGTAACAAATTCAACACATAATGACAACCGTTGAAAAATAAATAAAGAAGTTTGGTGCTTAGCTTTAGTGGTAGGTCCCAAGAGTTGCTTTTCTTCTTCAACAATGAAAATTTTAAACTCATGAGAATTACTGTTATTGATTGGGCATATCTTTTCTTCAACCATTAAGGCTCCTTGTGATTAGAAATTTGGTTAAGAATGAATAAATATATGAGATTCTTGAGTTATGTAATATTTGCAGCAGCCATCAGCAGACCTAATTAAATCACTGAGTACCTGGTAGTTATCATTAGCTACCGTAGTTAAGTGCAAGTTGCTACACTTCTAAGAAAGGGAATCTTTTTTTATCTTCCATGAGTAATTAAGCAATTCAACCCCAAAAATTGCAATATTTGAAAATTGGTGGATTTGAACTTTCCAATTGACCTTTTCTCTTTGATATTGGGATGAAGACATATGAATTTTGAAAGGCATTACTATTGATACCAAATGTAAGTGTTTGTGTTCATAAAAGCTTCATCAAATGGGAATTGGATGTTTATTGTGTGCTCTACTAAGGAAACTGTAATAACCCTCAACTAATAAAACCTTTGAAGGTTAAGTATAAATCATTTGAAATAAAGAAAGTTGAGAACAATGTAAAATTTTAGAGCGTTTTCGACCTTTTCTTCTGACCTTCCGTCACTCATATAATCATAACTCTCTCGTATTAAATCTAAATTAAGTGATTCCAATTTCTAATGAAAGATAAGACATATATCTACAACTTTGATGTTGGGAACTTTTGAAAATTCCGTGAATATCATAGTGAGACGAGGCAACAAACCGAAGTGTAGTGTGGTCTGGACCTTTGCTCACTATTTTATGCATAACTCCTTCAAATGAACTCCAAATTAGGTGATTCAAGTGGCTACGGAAAGCTAAGAGAAAGGGCTACAACTTTCACGTTGGACATTTTGTCAAATTCGGTGAAATGGAGTTCGCCGCGGCGAGAATGATGCGGCATTTTCCCGAGAGCATGAGTTTTCTGGTTTCGAATCTGGCCGCGGCGAGAATGAGTTCGCCGGCAGCGAGATTCGTCTGATAGCTTTTTTTTGCGGACCCCCCCCTTTTTTCTTCATTTCTCTTTCATCTGAACCCTAACTCTCTCTCTCTAAAATTTTCCTCAAACTTCTCTCTAAGATATCTCATCATCCGGACGTCCGATTTGAGCAAGTAAGGTATCGTTGGACTCGTGGGAAGAAGAGCTACAAATCCCACCGATCAATTTCGCCGGAAAGTCGCCGGAAGGTCGCCGGAAAATCGCATGAATAGTAACCTCCAAGGTAAAACTCCGTTTAATCGCGTTTTAGGCTCCGTTTTACCGAATTTCTTTACATAGATAGTCTTAGAATTAGTTTCTATACTAGAATATAGGGTTTTTAGGTTTCGGCATGAATAATGTTCTGGCGAGTGAATAGTGTTTTCCGGCATGAATAGTGACTTTTAGAGTTTTCTAATTTTCATGTTATGTCTATGTTTTCTAGGTTGTTGAGCCATCACGAGGTGAAATTCTCGTTGTTGGACTCCTAGTAAGGTGAGTGGGTTTTTCATACTATAGCGCATGTTTTAGGAATTTGATTTATAACTCTCTCGTATGCTTTTAACTAGTTGGAATGTATGTTAAATTGTTTTACTGCTTTGAAAACCAATATGTTCCAACCATATTAGAAATTGTAAATTTCAATCTTAGTTGAACCCTAGGTATGCAGGGCAAGCATCTAGACTATTAATTCTCTATTTGAGCTAGATTTATAGAAATGCGAACTTAGTCATAGAAATGAACTAAGTTAGCCATGAAGTGATTTGATGCATGACAAGTATCTATGTAACGTCTACGGACGATCTATGTTTAAAAAGAGAAAGTTTATGATTTTAAAGGTCTCCATGGGAATTCATGGATGAGATATATTTTAGAAGAGCTAGATGGAGAATTATAGCTTTATTGTAAAGTTATTGAAATGTTTTACTTTAAACTCTCTAAATAGCATATTTCAAATGTTTTCTATTGGAGGGACCCTTTTAGATCACTGTTAGCTAGCCGCAGGTAGTGCTAGCCCTGGTGCACCTTGATCATGTTACGGCTCCGGCCTAGGATATTGTGACGGGCATATGACTGCCTAAGACACAAAATTTAGGGTGGACTTATGTCTACGCCTACAGTGATTGCCATACCCATTGCTATGTGCTTGGGGAAGATGATAGATCTGTTAGGAAAGACCTCCAATAAATTAGTGCATTTTTCTTAAAGATTAAATATCTTCATTTATTACTTATCATGCATAATTGATTTGCTTACAGTTATTGATTTAATCCTGTTTTATCATTTGAACTGTTTAGCATTCTTTCAATAAATTACGGTTAAATGTTTAATGTTTTAAATACCTTGATTTCAATTATGTAATTCATTGCGAAACACTCGTGCTTAGTTTGCCCTATTTCTGTTATAGTATGATTTATCCATTCACTGAGATGTGGTAATCTCACCCCTCTTCTGTTTTCTCCCCACAGATAGTCAAAGAAACACTGATCCAGCTACAGCTCCATAGGAGGCTAAATATATCATTGGTGAGCCCCAGTTTGGGCAAGACTCCATTGTATTGGTTGTATAGTTTAAGTTTATGTCTAGTGTATCTCCATGAACATACAGGCAGGATCCTCGCTTCTTGTGTTGTTTGAAAAATGGTTTTAAGTTTTACAATAATGTTTGTACTATGAGGCCATGGGCCAAGTTGAATCAATGATGTTGGATTCATGAAATATATATATATATATATATATATATATATATATATATACAGTATTTTCTTATATTGGTTGTAGCGTATGTGGCCAGTTATATTTACTATGTACTCTGGATTGTGTGCTGGATATTTGTGCATGCTATGTGTTAGGCTTGCGGCTAGGGGGAAACCTTTATGCCGTGCCGGTCATGTGTTCCATCATTTGGGGCCGTGACAGAAACCATGTTCTGTTCCCCTGCTTGTAAAAAAGTTAAGGAAAGTAGTGCATGTAGTGTAGTTTTAGTGTCCTCAAATACCTTCACTACTATCTAAGTTTTTTTGCAAATCTGAGGACAATGTCAAATGCAATCTCCTCTGTTTCTCATGGCTTAACTTTAATGATTTACCTACTTTTGAGCGATCTAGAATTAAGTTATTTTGTGAATGGTCTTTTAAGAAATGTTTCCTGAATTTTTGAAAATTCTGAAAACTAATAAGGAAAAAAAGAAAAAAAGCACAGGTTTGCTTGGTCAGAACTTTGCCAATTGCTTTTAGCTTTTTTATGAGACGTAGGTAAATGCTTTTATTATGCTGTCTTGTCTTCACATTTGATAATTGCCTGTGTGATTTTAATTCTACTAGGTCTTATATTCTGTGCTATATGAACCTTATAAGTCATGTGGCTTGTATTTTAAATCTCTCTGCTGCTGTGGACAAATTGTCTAGGGTGCTGGAAAATCTGTTGTCTTCAATAGTTTGATTGGACATCCCGTTTTGGTAAGTCAAATTGCCCACATGTGTTTTTATGATTTTCTTTTCTGTATGCTGACGCATCTCTTTCTGTTGTTTGTTCCATTACTAAATGGGTCATAAATTAACCAAACTATTGGCAGCCGACTGGTGAAAATGGTGCTACTAGGGCTCCCATAAGCATTGAATTAAATAGAGATAGCTCTTTAAGCAGCAAGTCAATCATCTTGCAAATTGAAAATAAATCTCAACAGGTTTCTGCAAGTAAGATCTTTAACTAAACTTCTTTTGTTTATATTTTCATTGAACAATTTGGCTGATATGTCCCTGGATATAACATTTATCTGTAAGAAGTTCTACAAGCATTGGTCCTAAGAAGTTCTACAATTTGGCTGATTGTTTTCATTGAACCATTTGCAAGATTTGTTGACAAATTTTTTGGGTGGAAGGATGCCTCCAATTCAAATTGATTCTAGCAACATTGGTGGTTCTAATTCACCTAGAGATACTGTAAGCATTTTATCTTGTGTTTTTAATTGTTGTTGATAACAAGGTTTATCTACATAATTGATAAAAGAGAATTATATATTTCAGAATTATATATTTTTCAGTTTGAGGAAGGCTAAGATAAAAAGCCTTCTATTTTTTGGTTATGTTTTTTGGACAATATGTTGAAGACAAATTGTAAAGGCTTTTCACCTTTCGGTTATCTTTTTGCAAGCATTGGTATGACCTTGAAGAACCTCTAGTCATAGATTTATCTAAGTAAAAGGAAGAGACATGGATATATATCACATGGCATTGTCTTGGTGTTTTTGTTTTTCATATTTCTAATTAATTAATATTTACCACAAGACTTGGACTTGATGTTTTTCTTTTATTTGATTTATTTTTCAGGTTGAAGAAGACTAAAATGAAAAGCCTTCCATTTTTTGGTTATGTTTTTTTTGGATAATATGTTGAAGACAAATTGTAAAAGCTTTTCACCTTTCGTTTATCTTTTTGCAAGTATTGGTATGAACTTGAAGAATCTCTAGTTGAGAAGTAACCTTTTGTAATGAACACATAACTCGTTATCATGAATTATTTAGTAGAGATGACATTTGTTAATGAGATATTTTGAATTTTGATAAATATGATTCACAATTTTATTTTATTTTTAAATATACTCTCAAAAATGATAGTTATCAGCTCATTTTCAACAACCATCAATTGTCAAAATATGTTGTAAAAGATTGTTGAAAATAAATATACTTATTTATTTTCAACGGCCATTAATTGTCAAAATAGATGGGTGGAAGGAAGGCATTTTCAACGGTCATTAACTGTTAAAAAATCTATTACACTATTTTCGACGGCCACTAATTGTTGAGAAAAAATTTTAAAATGAAAGAGGTAGCCTAACCTATTATGACACAATTGAAAAGCATAAGTCTTGGAGAATAAAATTAATAAAAACCTAATTGATAATCAAATTTGATTTAAAAAAATATTGCTTCGAAGCCTAACTGATATTAAAAACCTTGTTTTACATGAAGCTTTAAAAATAGCTCATTACAGGGTTTGATAACTCTGAATGAAAACTAATAAAAGCCCTTGTCTCACTCCTTCTCCCTATTAGAGTCATATTACTAAGTTTAGTCACATAACTATCCTTATCAACAATAAATGACTTCTTTTTTAATGTTAACCATGGCCTATTAGCCTAACATACTGCAATGTGCAAGTAAACAATTAGTTGAGCCACTGAGTTTGTCACCTTTATGCAATGAGAAAGGAGAATATATTTTAGCATTTTGGCAAAAGAACATGGATGAATGAATGGTTGATGGAAAATATGGTTTGAAATTGTAGTAAATAATCCTGAATTCAAGTGCCATGTTCTGCATCATTTTGCCACACAACAATGGCATCGATTCAGGTTTTGGGGCATCTAAGAAAAATTACTGCTAACAGCTAATATAAAATTTCTCAAGACTAGAAAGATTACTTGGTTGAGGCATACCTTGTGTAGATAAAACTTTATATCCCCTACACTAACAATGATATCTTATGTCAACTCACTTGCCACATACCTGCAAATGAAATGCGCACTTTCAAGAACTCTCTACAAATAGTGTATATAAAAACAAAAATTTACACATAGAAGAGGATAGGAATCAAGTTTGCTAGCCAGGTTAAAGAGCAAGTACTTGAGAATATGAACTTCATTTTTTATATATATAGTTGATCTTATACTTTTTTGTTCAATGTCTAATTCAGCATCAGAAGATAATATTATACACTTTACAAAAAAAAAACGCAAAAACAGTGGCAGCACAATTATGAGCAATCCACTATAAAATATATGATCCAGTATCTAATATGATTATATGACTATTTGGAGTTGTTGACCAATGCTGCCATTTTGTTGTCAAGCTTGTTATAAATATTGGGTTTGTCACATGCAACCACAGTACACCAAGAAAAAAAATCATATTCAAATATTTTTATTTTGGCTAAATGATAAATGTATTTATACTTTTGGACAGAAAAAAAAATGCAAGGGCACTTACAGTTTAAAACTATAACTTAAAAAAAGGATGTCAAGATTTAGAAACAATTGTAATGCACATTCATCAAGTGAACATGACAAGCTATCATACTCAATTATAAGTCATGAGAAGTTACAGACAAAGGAATTAACAATCAAGATAGTTATACAATGATAGAATTTACTAACAATCAAGCAATATAGTAGGTAGAGCAAGTAGCAAAATTTAATCCTACAAAGTTAAATTTGGGTGAACATTCTCAAACACAAAACTCATTCTTCCAAAAGTAGTTTTCTAGTCGATCATTGGTCTTAAAAATTTAGGGTATGGTTGATTTCCTAGTTTTCAAAATGTTTTCAAAATTTTTAATATTGTGGCACACTGTAGTTGCAACACTTTTGTAATTATTATGAACTCATTACAATATGTATTAATAGTTTTTTTATTGTTTATATAATTAGAAAATAGTGAAAAATGAAAATAAAGTAAAAACACAAAACAAATACTTTTTAAAAAATATGAAAAATAGAAAATGAAAATCAGTTTCAAGAAATAAAAATTAAAAATAAAAATTAGAAACATTTTCACAAATGCACCCTTAGTTTTGAGCGAAATTTTCAACCTTTTAGACTAGACATTTGATTACGAACAAGTCCCTAAGTGTTCAAAATGTCTTTTGTACTAGTCTTTATGAGCTTATAAGTCCCATACCCCTTATATATATATATATATATATATATATATATAAGGTACATAAAAATATGACCTTGAAGTCTTGATGGTGCCTTGACTTGATTAATGCCTTGAAAAATTTGTTTTTCTCTACTTGTTTGTTATCATCAATACTCATCAATGGGGTCAACAACCCTAAGTCATATCCCTTCTATTTTTATTAGAAATACTATCAATACTTCCTTTTAAACATAATTACTATTAATACATTTTTTTGCCAGCAAAATATTCCATATCATTAAATAAAAGGGCACACAAGTCTAGAGAATACCAAAAGACTTAGTAAGATACTACAAATAAACCTAGACAACAAGCTTGGAATTTTGAGAAACAAAAAGAGAAAAACTAAGAAACAAGCAGCAACATAACTCCTAAGCACAATCTGTAACTAATGTTATAAGAAAGCTAACAAACTCAGAGACAATACACCTTCCAATTCTCTTTTGAGAGTTTTGTCTCCAAAACAAATTTCTTTTTCCCAACTTATCAAAATCATAGTTGCAAATCAGGAGGGTTGTAAATCTTCAACAACACTTATTAATTACTACCAAACCTCTTACAAGGAAGATGAGAGAACTTTCATAAAAGAAGAGAAGAAAAGGATTTCATAAGAGAAAAAAATAACTTTTGAAAAAGAATAGGACCAAAAAAGAAAAAGAAAGGTGAAGGAAGATGAAAAGGAGGCAGCAAGTTCAAACATTGAGGCTTTAAGCAGATGGATTCAAGGAAGAAAAAAAGAGAGGGCAGCTAGGTAGCTAGGGTTTACTCTCAGTAATAGACAAACTACTTAACTACTATTAATACTTTTTTTTCTTTGGACATTCTTTCAAGCAAAAGACTAGGCAGGGATGCAAACAACTTAAAAAAACAACTATTACAAATTCAGAAGAGAAAAAAAAAACTTCCACGAAGAGGCAACATACCTCTTATCCTTTTTAACCTTAAGCTTCCTTCACAAATCTTTTGCCAAAATTTTAAGAACATAGTTGTAGATTTGAAGAGGAATGTTGAAAATCTTGAAAACTAAACTCTTTTACTAAGCAAAATCTTCTATAAAGGAAAGGGAAAACTCTCACTGTGGAGAGAAGACAACTAAAGAATAAAAAATGAGCAGTAAACAAGAAAAAAAATGAGGGGAAAAGGGGTTGCCATCACAGCATCCCACCAGTGATCACTAGGGTTCTTGGGCAAAAGGGGGAGGCAACGGCGCTATGGTTCCCTCTCAGTCAGCTTTCTTTCCAAAACACAACTAATATCATAAGGAAAATAGTCATAAGATAGAGAAACTAGTAGGATGTGGAATAAATGTTGTTTAGGTGGTAAATGCTTAGGTGGATAAGCAGAATTTAATCATTCAGTCTCTTTCACCACAATTCAACTTTTAAAAGCTGATTGGTTGGAGGAAAGTACCATAAAACTAACTTCCAATAACAAGAAACAAATTTTCAGTTGCAAATATAAATTGTCTCAGAAATATGACTTAATGTACCCGTTAAAAAGATTAATTATAACATAAATAAGAGTAGAAAAAAAATTGTCATTTATTTGGCTTCATGACAGTGTTATGCAGCTATATTTTTAGAGAAATAACATGAAAAATTTGTTAATGAAGGAAACCCCTCATGTATATTAATCTAGTTATATGTGTATGAAAATGAATGCAGGGCTCGCATCAAATATTATCTTTGAACCTCATTATAGAACAGTATTTATTACATTATTTCTACTAGGAATCTGTGCATATTTTGTTGTGATAGGAAAACATGGAAATTATATTATGGTGTTAATCTCTTCCATCATTATTCATTCTATAATAGTTTAGTACCCTAAGATAAGCATCCTAACATATACCCATTATCCATCCCTTACATATTGGAATGAGTACAATCTAAATCCCTTTCTTGAGTTTGATCCAACACAAAAAGAATTAAATGGCTACCATTTACAGCACTCACAATTGTTCAAAATATTTAAATTTATAAAAAAAAGTACGATAAATTTAAACATAAAAGAAACCAAATTTTCATACACACACACATATATATACATATAATAACATATATATATATATATATATATATATATATTCAAAATTAAGCATACATATATTTTTTGAAAAGAGATACCTTTACTTTTTATAAATGTTTACTTACAGTTTAAAACTATATTAACATCTTACCTTCTCAATCCCACCACGAGAAGTCACTTCCACAAAAAGCAGATGCAAATCTAGTTCTCTTCCTCCTATTATGGGGATCCTATGACAAGTTGTCAAAGGAAATAAAAGGAACTCAAAAAGGTGCAGAAAGAGAAACATCTTTTAAACTAACAAAGCTTTGTAAAGTCCAATATTTCTTGAACTGTGTAGATTACAAAATTGAAGCTGGGCCCAATTCAACTTAATATGCCTGTTAGCAAACTCTTTGAATAAAAATTCACAGTTTTCTCCCAACAAAACAAATTTGAGATTGTCAATATATGAGTGGTACACTAAAATAACATAATACAATAAGATGGACTATTTCAACTATTAGTATCCCTAACAGCCAACAGATTTTTCCAAATGCCATGCCCTACAACACTAGTCAAGTAAGCAAGCACCAATAAACACCCAAAAACGTTCAATAAATAAACATATAGTGGTGTATCAAGCAGGCAATATTTTTTTCAAACTATGATGTAGGGAACTGAAGCATCTCACAGAGGAAACCAAAAAGCAGAACCCACAAAAAAAGGAACAAAAAACAGGAAGAAGTGGATGTCTAGGAACCATATAGAACTTGAGTTTGATGATCATTTTGTAAATGTAAAGAGTTTTAGGGATGTTCATGTTTTCAAAATTACAAGTGAAGGGTTTTATGACATCCATGGTTGAGTCCTTAAGGGACACAAAAATTATCACCACCATTTTGTCCACTCAGCTATTTTTTCTTTCCCTTTATTCTTTTGTTACATTTTGGCATTGAAGAGCACATGCTCCTTAGAAATGACAGGGCAATAGCCATAAAATGAATAATAGAACAGAACCATATATATTAAGGCTTTCATAGTAATTATTTTCATGTCACATCCCAATACTTTAAGCAATAATATATAGAAACTATTGTCCACAGGCAATCTCGATGTAAGTCCATGAATAGTTGACAACAAAGACCGACGTACACCAACTGGAAAATCATGGACCACAAACTAAGCATACACCAAACAAGCTTTTCTATTTTTCACTTCAATATTAACATTGTCTCATTTATCCCAAAAAAGGGCTCTGGATTACCTGATCTTCCCTCGAGATGACTAGCGATTTCTGTCGGCAGCAGAACTCTTAACTTCTACTTCCTCACCAAGGTTGAAAGCCAAGCTCTTGTTCTCAACCCCAAAATACCCATCACCTTCATCGTTGGTATTCTTCGTTCCCCTGCTTTCCTGTGCCAAAAATGAAGGGCTAAAAAACTGAAAGCCTATCTCACCGGTCTGACCCAAACCCCACAAGGTCTAGATGGAAAGAAAGAGGAGAGTGCAAACGAGGTTGAATTCGAAGATTACCAGAGGGGAGAATGCTGAATGCAAACGAGCGCAGTGACTAGCGCAGGTTGAACCAATCTGAAGCCACAGACCGAGGTTGAAGCTTCTCTGTTTTGTCACGGCCTGTCACCGGAAGCCACAGACCGAGCTTGAACTGATCTGAACTGGAGATTTGCAGATTTGGGGACGGGCTAGGGCACAGAGATTTGGAGATTTGGGGGAAATGGGTGAACGAAGTTTACGCGGGGGGAAATGGTTGAATGCCAGATGTCTAAGTTAAAAGTATACCTACTTAGCATTTTTTTTTCTTCAGCTAATATATTAATGTTAAAAAATTGATAGAAAAAAAATAATTCACGTTTTTCTATATCAATGCTATTTTTTAAATAAATTATGCTCTTTTTTTAAATTTAAAAAAAATTCACATTTTTTTTTATTTTTAAATTTATATTAATACTCTTTCAAGGTATTTTTTTAAAATTATATTATTTTTTCTTATTTAAACTTTTTTAAAATATTAATTTGATCTTTTAATTATATGTATTACATTAAATTAAATTACTTATAATTTCTTTTAAAAATGCATAAAGCATAAATTTTATCAATAATTTTATTATTAAAAATTGATTAATTTAAATTGAACAAAATGTATAAGTGTATCTTTTTAAAATTATTTTTTAGTTAATAAATGTCAAATGACTAATTAAAATATATTTTAATGTATTAATATTTTAAAAAAAATTAATATCATTCAAAAGATCGATAATGATAAAATAATATATAATACTACTTAAAAAATTATAAACATTTCAAAATTAAAATTATTTTGTGGCCATAAAAATCAAAACCTTATTCCTGAAGTCCATACACATTCCTATAAACCCACCGTCGTCATATATATATATATATATATATATATATATATATATATATATATATATATATATATATATATATTCAAAAATAAGCATACATATATTTTTTGAAAAGAGATGCCTTTACTTTTCATAAATGTTTACTTACATTTTAAAACTATAAAATCATTTTACTCATAATATTAATACAAAAATATTTGTTCATCAATTCTGAAAAACATAAAATTTAAAGTAAATCTGAAAACTGTATAGTAGCTTTCAGATATTTTTATTAATTCAAAGTCTTAGTAATATTGGCTTAAATAGAAATAATGTAAGATAAAATACTAATCAACATTAAATGCAAAAATAGAAAAGAAATCTCTAAAAATATGTAATAAATAGATAAACAACCTAAAACTCACTTTTTTCAATGATTTTTTGAGCCTTAAACGGTTTCCATTGGGTAAATCCTAATGGGTCTCATAATTCTACCTCAGCTGAAAGTTATGTCTGCTTTATTAAATATGCTATTTTGTGATCATTTTCTTATTTTTTAACCTTATTGTGTTCGATCTGCTCTATGAATTCACAAGCGTACATATATTTATTGGGAAAACATGTCTTCATTTTTCATAAATGCTTATTTCTTTTTGAAATTATTAAATTATTTTTCATAATATTAATAAAATATATCTATTCATCAATTATGAAAACTGTTAAATGAAAGTAATTATGAAAAATTCCTACAATAAAATATATCTACTCATCATTTATCTCTTTTAAGTGTGGCCTCATTTAAATCAACCAAAGTAGAAACTCTACATTTTAAGTTTTATTTTGACATTATATGAATAAAATAAATATTTTAAATGACCTTTTATATATTTAAAAGAAAATTTCAGATTTTTAACAAATCTTTATATTTCTTAAGTTTATTTTCTTTTTAATTTTTAAAGACAATATAATTTTTTAAATAATTTGTTCAAAATATTAAAATTTAAAAATATATTACAATAAATTCAAAAAGAAAATAATCCAAAATTTGAAAAAAATTTGTTTATTTATAAATTTCTTTTCTATTTAAAAATAATACTAAAAGAAATTTTACCGTGCGTTTTTTTTTGGATAAAAATTTCTTCTCCTATGGTAATTACAGATAAAATAATATTTCTGTAATTTCTTAATAGCAATCTATGACATAAAATATAAAAAAATATGATTTAAAACACACTTATATTTCATAAAAAATTTTATTTACCTCTCTTAACCTCATATTTTTTATTTTCGAATAATAAACACCTATACACACACACAAAAAAAAAATATATATATATATATATATATATATATATATATATTGATCAAAATTATATTACATCTAAAATTAAGCGTACATATATTTATTGGGAAGACATGTCTTTATTTTTCATAAATGCTTATTTCTTTTTGAAATTATTAAATTATTTTTCATATTATTAATAAAATATATCTATTCATCAATTCTGAAAACTGTTAAATGAAAGTAATTATGAAAAATTCCTACAATAAAATATATCTACTCATCATTTATCTCTTTTAACTTTTTTATTTATTTTATTTCACTTTTTTTCTTTTTTATAAGTTTTTCAAGATAAAATCATCTCCTATATATAAATACATATATATATATATATATTTATATACATATATGTATATATGTATACATACATATATACATATATATGTATATACAAATATACATATATACATATATATGTATATACAAATATACATATATACATATATATGTATATACAAATATACATATATATATATATATATATATATATATATATATATATATATATATATATATATATATATATATATATATATATATAAATCAACTAAAGCAGAAACCCGACTTTTTATTTTAAGCCACTTGGGTAGGCGTAAGGCTTCTTGTACAGAGCAATTTTAGGTGTGAGCTTATGTAAATCAACTAAAACAGAAACCCGACCTTTTAAGTGATTTGTCTTGTTAAGTTTTATTTTGACATTATATGATTAAATTTCGTGTTAACAATCTCAACGTGAAAAAAAAAATTTCTTATTTACATTTTTTTAAATAAATAAGTTTAAGTTTGAGTATTTTGAAATATTAAATTTATTATATTTTTCAATATAAATTTAAAGATAAATTGTAATATGATATATCTGATTTAATATTTTTTTATGTGGTTCATCTACTAAATTCTTTGTAACGATATGGGGCTTCATTCAAAAAATAGCATATTTTGCTGTATTTTAAAATATTTTCACTTATTTATTTTAAATTTTATTTTTAATAAATTTTTCAAATTTAATTTTCTAAAATAAATATTTTAAATGACCTTTTATAAATATATTTTTTCACTGTTTACAAATTTAGAGACGGAATATTCCGTCTTCGAATTTAGAGACGGAATAATTTCTGTCTTTAAATTCGGAGACGGAATAATTTCCGTCTCTAACTCCGTCTCTAACACTTCAGAGACGGAATACTCCGTCTCCAAATCTGTCTCTAAACTCAGTTAGAGACGGAGTTAGAGACGGATTTTTAGAGACGGAAAATTTCCGTCTCTAATTTCCGTCTCTAATTTACAAAATTTGCCATCCGTCTCTAACTGCTCAAATCTGTCTCTATTTCCGTCTCTGTTAGAGACGGAAATTATTCCGTCTCTAATTTCCGTCTCTAAATATCATTTTTCTAGTAGTGTATGTTTTTTAAAATTTTCCATGTATCTCATTCAGTAATGTAACTTTTTTGAGAATAAATTATTCCATAAACCAAATGTCACCTATATTCATATATATGATTATTAGTTTTAATAATTTTACATAGATACATATATGCATGCATATAAGTTGATTGGATAATATATTACTTTTTTTTTACCAGTCTAAATCTATTTAAGTGTATTTTTGGTCGTTGAGTTTACTCATTGGTATGATTTTTAATCAAGCCAAAATAATTTCAACCATTAAACACTTGAGCTGCTAGTAGGTTGCTAATTCTAAGAACATTTTGTTGCATCGATTGTCCAAATTTTAAAGCACAACAAGGAACTATCCCATTTTAGCTTTTGTTTGGGTGACATTTTGTTTGTACGTCCAACTTTTTTCTTTCCTTTGTAAAGAATTTAATAGTGGTCAACGAGTTTCATGAACAACATAGATCCTGCCAACCAAACTTCACTCAGTTTTGTTCCAAACTTATGCTACCATATAATCTTCACATGCATAAGAAATTATTGCAGGCAGTTTTTTTTCAATGTGAAGATAAATTCAACGTTGCAGAGATGAGAATGTTGTGCTGGATGTGTGGACACATCAGAAGAGATATGATTAGAAATGAGTGCATTAAAGAGAAGGTTGGGATAGTTCCTATTATGGAGAAGATGGTTAAATCTCGCTTAAGGTGGTTTGGCCATGTGTGGAGAAGACCTGCAGAAGCCCTAGTGAGAAGAGTAGATCGGATGGAAAATAGTCCAATAATTAGAGGTAGAGGGAGGCCAAAGAAAACAATAAGTGAAACTATTAAAAATGATTTAATAGTTAATAACTTATCTATTGATCTCATCCATGATAGGCCGCTATGGAGCCGTTTGATCCATGTAGCCGACCCCACCTAGTGGAAAAAGGCTTAGTTGTTGTTGTTGATCAATGATGCATTGTTCAATTTGGCAAGATCTTATTTCATTCAATTTCAAAATGTCAAAATCATAAAGCAATGAAATTTATTATCTAAGAAACTCATGAATAATGCAAAAAACTAAGCAGCAATGTGGTGAAAGATGGAGGATTAATAATTACAATTTGTTTTTGCATTATGTTCTTTAAGTTTCTTTGTTGTTCTTCTTTTACTATTGTGTGTTGGCCTTAGTCAGTCGTTGCTGTTGTACCATAACTGTTATTCTAAGCCTTATAGGGATTCTCTGATTTAAAACCAATTTATAAAGGGCTCACCAATTACAAATTATAACTTTAGGCAATTTCCCCTAACATGTGTTTCATGTGCAAGGCTAACTCTTTGTTCTTACATTGCAGTATGGAAACTTTTCTTTGGAATAAATTATTTGGTGTCTTTATTTAGAGTGGGGTTTGCCCAAAGAATATGAACGAATATTTATTAATTTGGTATAATCGTTTAAGACATGATGTTTGCTTTTGCTGTGATACGCGTGTTTGGTTAGAGATGAATGCTCGAATCTTGATTCTTCTTAGATTGGTGCTATAACCACACAAAGAAACTTTTACCCTTTACTTTGGATGCACCACGAGCAACCATTTTCTTTAGCTTCAAGACTTTTCAAAATTATTAATACCTGGTCATATGATTACTTTTTCTTAAATTGCTAGATTTTTCTAAAGACTTAATATCTTTTAACACTATTGACTTTAACTACTTTTGCAAAAGGATCATTTCTTTTCTTCCATTTGGTGTTTTGTCCATGGTTATTTTAAGCAACTACTTATATGAATAAAGGTTAAATCTTTTATTTGAACGGCGGTATTTAATAGAATTTTTTTTAATAAAAGAAGAGATTTCATTAGAAATAAAAAGAGATGAAGGTACAAAATGTTGGAGTATAAGAGTTCCTTAACCTATGAAAAAAAAACCAAAATAGAATAAAGAAAAAAGTACCCTATAAAACTACTAGTTTAGCAGAGTTGTCCAATATCTTTCTATATTTGAAATAGTGATTCCTTAAATTAACTATGTTTAGAACTCCAAAGAGAAGCCATATAAACAATATATCCCATTAAAAATTTAAAGGTGAAGATCTGCCTTTGAAGATATAGGCATTTCTTTCCAATCACAACAACAGTAACAACAACAACCAAATATTTACCCACTAAGTGAGATCGATTATATGGATTAAATGACACTAAAGAGATCTATTGTAAATGAGGTCGATAAAAAAGTTATTAATTGTTAAATCATTCTTAATGGTTTTATTTATTGTTTTCTTTAGTCTCTTTCTACTATTAATTATTGGGCCATCTAATCTACTCTTCTTACTAGGATTTCCATAAGTCTCCTCTATACATGGCCAAACCACCTCAGGCAAGATTCTACTAGCTTCTGTATACTCTAGCTTCTTAATTATATCTCGTCTAGTATGTCTCTACATATCCAATGCAATATTCTCATATCTGTAATATTGAGTTTATCCTCATTTTTTTTAACCGCCAACATTTGGTACTATACAATATCGTAGGTTTTATAACTATATGGTATAATTTTTCTATCACAAATTACACCTGAAAAATTTCTTCATTTCATCCACCTAACTTGAATCTTATGGTTTACATCTCCTTTTACTTCTTAGTCATAAATTTTTATAATGAACCTAAGATATTTAAAATTTGTGACTTGTTTTATAGAATGATCTCCAAGTTTCATCTCTAAATTCAAATTTGTGCACCTTTTACTAAATTTATATTCCATATATTCTGTATTATTTCTACTTATACAAAAGTCATGTATTTTCAAAACTTGTCTCTATGACACTAACTTCACGTTTATTTCCTTTCTCAATTCATCGACTAAGACTATATCATCTATAAAAATCATACATTGGGGTCCCAATTCTTGGATATGTTTAGTGAGTGCATCCAAGATCAAGTTAAAAGGATATGAGTTTAGAGATAAACTTTGATATAGTCATATAGTTATGGAAAAATCATTTATGACCCCATTTTTTTGTTCTCACACAAGTTGTGATCCCATTGTACATATTTTTGATTGCTTGGATATAAGCAATATGTACTCCTTTCTTCTCTAAAGCCTTCCATAACACCCTTTTCAGCACTCTATCATACGTATTTTTCAAATAGATAAAAATCATCTATAAATCTTTTTTATTCCTTTGATACCTATCTATTAATCTTTGTATAAGTAAATTTCTTCCATAATTCACCTTCCTGGCATGAAACTAAATTGATTCTTCATGACTTGAGTCTCTTGTCTTAATCTCTACTCAATGACCTTATCCCATAACTTTATAATATAGCTCATAAGCTTAATTCCTCTATAGTTAGCACAGTTTTTTATGTCCCTCTTATTTGTATAGATAGAGATTAAAGTACTCATTCTCCATTCATCTAGCATTTTCTTAAATCTTCTTATCTCATTAAACAATTTAATGAGTCAACTTATGCCTTTCTTGCCCAAACATTTCCATATATAGATAGGTATATTATCATGTCCTACTATTTTTCCATTATCCATTCTCTTCAAAACTTTCTCTACTTTAAACTCTTGAATTCTATAATAAAAGGGATAATTTCGGTCATTCTTTGTAATGTTTGATCTACAAGAGTGATAAGAAACTCCTGTCCTTCATTATAAAGCACTTGAAAGTAACTTTTCCATCATGCCTAGATATCTTGTTCCCTTAGTAAGACATTACCCTCTTCATTTTTAATACATTTCACTTGGTCTAGATCTCTTGTATTTCTTTCTCTACCCTTCGCAAGCCTAAAAATTTTTCTTTCCCTATCTTTAGTTCCTAAGGATTGGTATAACCCTTCAAAAGCTTTGATTCTCGTTTGCTCATAGCCTTCTTAGAAATTTTCTTAGCTATTTTTTATTTTTTTCCAATTTTTATTATCCTTGTATAAGTACCACGCTTTATAACATTCCCTTTTAACCTTGATCCTATCTTGCACCTCTATATCCTACCACTAAGATTCTTTATCCTTACGTCCACAAAATTCCATAAATTTTGCATTGCAACAATTTTTTATTTATGTTTTTATTACGACACCCATGAACATGAATTTGAAGAAACTAATCCAAAGAGTTAGGACACACCCAACTCTCACAAAAATACCAAAGAGCTTATTCCAAAGGTGTCTCACACCCAACTCTCAACAAATATGTCATTTCTATTAATAGAGTTGACACAAATGGTATGTTTGAAATTGAAATAACTAATACTAATTTTTCTCGTAACATTTCTATTATCGACATTAGTAGTGTAGAGATTGGTGCTCATTTATTTCTACATTTTCAAGTGATTGTTTTTTTGTGAACAAGTTGTTCTGGATTTCTAGTGAGAATTATTATTGTCCTTGGAGTTTAGAGCATATTTTCTCCTTATACTATTGAATTTTTGGCCGTAGAAAGGAAGGTAGAACTTCATGGCAATGCACTATATATGCATTTAATTGGAACTTTGGCTAAAGTAGGATGCTCATATTTTTTTAGTGATGTTTCCTTATCTTTAGATGATCTACAAGTAACCATTGTGTCTGCTCAAGGGATATTTAATGGAGCATGTCTTTTGAATACATAGAGGGACTGGCCAGCTTTGCTACATGTGTAACTTTATTTTCTCTATAGCTTTTGTTTTATTTTATGTTCTTTGTTTTTCTAAGTGGATAATCAATCCTCCTCTCTTTTTTTATCTTTCTTCTTTCTTCATACATGTTCATTTAAATCCAAAAAAAGAAGAAGAGGAAACTAGCCTTACCAATAAGCCATTCTAAATTTTGGTAGTGGTTCTATCTTTACATGTGTAACTTTATTTTCTCTATAGCTTTTGTTTTATTTTATGTTCTTTTTTTTTCTGAGTGGATAATGAATCCCCCTCTCTTTTTTATCTTTCTTCTTTCTTAATACATGTTCATTTATATCCAAAAAAAGAAGAAGAGGAAACTAGCCTTACCAATAAGCCATTCTAAATTTTGGTAGTGGTTCTATCTTTACAATTGTCCCAAAACTGAACTGTTTTATTCCTTTGGGCTTTAATTTTCTACTTTATTGTTAGATATTATAATAAAATATTTCTGGGCCTTGTCTTAACAACTTAAGTTTTTGATTTGAAACAATACTTAAGATTTATCAATGCTTGTTTTTAATCCTTTCATAGTTAGAAGCAATTCTCTCTTTGTGATTGCACTTATTTTTGTATGTTTCTTTTTCACTTCTATGTATGCTAGAAATAACCTTATGCTACCATTATGTATACAATGACCAAACATTTTTTCACTAAGTGAGGTTAGCTATATGGATCAAACGATGCCAAAGATTCCTATTGTAAATGAAGTCAACAAAAAAATTGTTAATTGTTAAATCCTTCTTAATAGTTTCGCTTATTTTTTTAATCTCTTTTTACCTCTAGCTATCGGACTACTCTCCATTTGACCTACTTTTTTTTACTGGGGTTTCCATAGGTCTCCTCCAATTATGGCCAAACCACCTTAGTGAGATTCTACATTTTTTTCAAAATAAGTGCTACCCTAACTTTCTCTCTAATGCATTCATTCTTAATCATATCTTGTCTAGTATGTCCGCATATCTAACACAACATTCTCATCTATGCAATATTGAGTTTATCCTTATATTATCTTTTAACCACCTGACAGTCAGTACCATACATCATTGCAGGTCTTATAGTTGTACGATAGAATTTTTCTTTAATTTTGAGCGGTACTTCTTTATCACAAATGACACTCAAAGTATTTCTCCATTTTATCCACCCAGCTTGAATCCTATGGTTTATATCCCTTTTTATTTCTTCGTCATTTTGTATAATGGACCCAAGATATTTGAAACTTGTGGCTTGTTTTATATAATGATCTTCAAGTGTCACCTAAATTCAAATTTGTGCACCTTTTACTAAATTTGTATGCCTTATATATATGCTAGAAATAACCTTATGCTTCCATTATGTATGTTCCAAAATTTATTAGTTGAGGCCTAGCTAATGATTCATCTAGAATTAGTAATAATGGGTGTTTGGTAATCTTTATATAGTTTTTTATTTCCTATGAGAAGAGAAATTTTTGTTAAGTGAGTTGCTCATGTAACTTGGGCTCTAATAGCTTTGTCTTTTATTGGATGTTGTTTGCTAAGATGTGTGACTTTTTCTATTCTTGCTAATTTAAAGCTTCAAAGCTACTTCTTGTAGTTTGTACATAGCCCAGGACATTGAACTCTTCATCTGATTGTTGCATTTGCAATTGACTCTCTTTAATCTTCCATTGCAGGATTCACTTTCAGTTGAGTAGCAGTGTGCAAAGAACTTGCTCTGAAATTAGGTACCCTTTCTCTCTCTCATATTTAAAAGCATGTAGTGTTTGCGGATTTTAGTGATATTTGGTTAGTTTCGTATTGTTGGCATTTATTGTTGGCTGAATTAATACCTTGGCTGGTGACATTTGGTTACCATAAGCTACTATGTTAATAGTTTCTAGTTCAAACTTTATCTTGTGATAAGGTACCTGGATTTTTCTGGCAGTGCATATATCTTTGAGCTAAAAGATATCCAAGTAGGAAAACAAAGAACAGAAAAAGAAGACAAAAGATAGAGGAAAAGGAGAATTAAGCATGAAACAAAGCTACTTAGTCCCTCTACGTATCTAAGAGAAACACTCTTAAATAATCTTTGTGCTAAACACCAGAGAGAGGCTCTGAACAGAACTATTGTCCTTAAGTCATCTAAAGATAAGGAGAAAATTCTAAAAATATGGGTATTTTGTTCCAACCAAATGTTTCAAATTGTTGCACAAACAGAGTATGAACTGTTGTCTGTGTAAATGACCCACATTTGTCCTTAGTATTTTAGGCAAAATTTACAGACAAAACACTGATTACAGCCATAATTACTTGCCCCTAATCAAAGGATATCCTAGCTAGCTACAATAACACTTAATATCACATTAACTCTTGATATCTATTTACGCTAACTCTAATACAATGCATTGCCACAAAGTTCTACCATCCTTAGTATGACTGAAGTCTTATAGGGAGTAAATGCTCTATATTCTGTGTACAAATCCAATTCTCACAAATAAAATAAAAAAACTCAAACAACTTATCCCACAAGAAACCAGACACTCAATATTGTAAAAATAAATGAAATCTAGTGTTTGCACTGCCCATGCACACAATACAAATATTAGGAGATAGCTTTATTAGATGTTCCCCTTTGCAACATGTCATTGGTGTTAGAAAAGACTGTTGTCCAAATAAAATACTTGACTTTTGAAGGAGCTTCTTATTTTGAAATTAGTTTTTCAAGAAGGCTTTGTTGTATTTAGTTTTTCTAGTTGTATTTTTTGCTACCATTTTCTTATTCTTAGTGAGCTTCTTATTATTTCTCTATAACGATCATTTTTCTAATTTTACTTTCTTTTCCTTTGTTCTGGTTTTCTTTCAAAGTGTCTTTCTACTTACAGAAGCAGTCTTTGAAAGTGTAAAAGAGTTAGACTAAAAACTAAACCAAAAGGAGGAGAATTGAAATGTATATGCAAATTTTCATTTTGAGTCCTGCTATATGTAGTTAGACTAAAAACTAAGCCAAAAGGCTAAGCATTTGTGCTTGCTCTTTCGATTTTTTTTGCCTCTATTTGAGTATAGGCAATTAACATTTTAGTTTTAACCAAACTAGTGTGTTTTGATTTGGTTAGTAAGCAAAAGATTTAGGTGACATAAGTGGGTTCAAATCTCGTTGATTTTTATCCAAAACCTAAAATAAGGTCATTTGTTAAACTTTGAATTGGGATGATATTCTGTTTTTATGTTATTACTAGAGTTATGGAAACTTAGACTATTGTGTTATGATAAGAAATACAAGGAGATGAAAATGAAATGAGTAATTTAGTCAACATTATTATCAAAGATTGAAACTGCTTATACAGTTATTGAATTAAATATTAGTACCTTGCCATATTGAAACTTTTAAGAAGAGATTGAACTGGATAATTTATTATCTTTTCATGTGAGTCTAAGTTTGTCTTTTTAAATGTTCTCTAAGTTTAACAAATAGATACATGGTTCAATTTACATAACCTTAGGTGTCACGTCACTAATTTTAGGACACGTGAAACACATACTTTACGAACGTATATTTTCCACAACATGCATAATACACTTCTTTATCATTGGAAATAGTTTCATATAGTATTCCCATGTATACATAATATACAGACCAAATCTATAAATATCAGAGTAACAATAGAAGCAAGGATCCTACCTATAGCATTCAAAGCATACTCTAGATTATAAATACAATATAACCAAAAATCTATAAGCCCTAGAAATAAAATAGGCTCACCCAGAGAATATGTTGTCTAGCTTATCACCTATTTGAAGGATCAGACTCTGTATCTTTACCTAAAAAATGTGAAAATATTGTCTAGTGAGTTTAACAACTCAGTTAGCAGAGCACCAACTCAGTGGGTACATAACATATGCTATAACATAATGGAACAAATTAAGGCATGAGTTTTTCACATAATCGTATAAGCCAATATATGGATAATCCCTTTTTTTCTCTAAAAGTATGTAACATTTTCAATGGTAAATATCAAGAAATAAGGGACATCTAATAAAAGTGGAATGTGATTATTTGGTAACAAAGAGATGATATGACAACCTTAATCTAGCTAAAATCTCGTAAAAATAATATACAGCTTAATCCTTAAGACAATTCAATCATTTTCACTGAACTCAAGCACTGACAACTTATGCATACATTATCATCTTGGTCACATTAGGGACCCTTAATATTTTGGTCTACTCACCCAATGCAGTCCCATATGGCTATACCTGTAAAGGGTTATGCATCTCCTATTATTGGCCAACACATGGGAGAAGTGGGGCTTACTTGGCATACTTTGGCACACCTTAATTCCCGAGAATGCAAACATAATATATCTTTAAACCATCATTCATCATAGCATAAAAGTCAGGATAATAGTGGAATTCTTACATTCTTACCCGTAAACATAAAGAATGTTTAAAGGAAAGTTAGCTACAAAACAGAGGTTCCAATACAGTTTCTCAATTCACAATATAAATCCAATATCATAACATGTTCAAATAACATTTCCATTTCCAGTTCATGCCAATCAAAAGATAATGGAGTGAACAAAAATATTTATGCTTCTCCTATATACTTAAAGGCCTTAAAATGGAGGAAACTTTAAACAAATGTAAACTTATCACTTTCAAATATTCATAAGGGCAATAAAAAATATCATAGAAAATATTATCTACTCATAGGGTAAGGGCTCTAAATTGGACAGCCCCAAAATACCTTGTTCCAATTCAAATTTGATCGAATAGACCTCAAAAGCGTGTCTGAAGGATTCAAAAACTTAGGAAATGGCTCAAGGAGTTTGGTCAACGCCGGTCAACGATAGGCACTTTTCACAGTCGAAAATATTGTTCACATAAGTTATAATCACTATTCATGTCGATCGAAGTTACTGTTCACACCTACCAGAATAACTATTTATGTCGGTCAAAGTTACTGTTCATGACACCAAAATTTGTCAGATGATTGTAAAATTTCATATCCTATAGTTTATCTATCTCTTGAATCTATCTACAGTATCATATTTTCAATTTAAGGTCTCTAAATAGGAGTTTCAGAGTTTACATTTTTCTAAGATTTTTTACTTTCGATTAACGGCGATTCTTCGACCGATTTGAAAAATTATTCAGCCAATATCATAGTACTCTTCCTCCTGAATCTAGTGGTATCATATTTTCAATTTAAGGTCTCTAAATAGGAGTTTCAGAGTTTACCTTTTTCTAAGATTTTTTACTTTCAATTAGCGGCGATTCTTCGACCGATTTGAAAAATTATTCGGCCAATATCATAGTACTCTTCCTCCTGAATCTAGTGGTACCCTTAGTTATGAGATATGATGCTCAAAAGTACTCTAGATTTAAAGAGAGAAAATAAAGGAGAGAGAGTGAATAGTGATCTCCCGATAAACCTACAGAAGATTTTTTAAAAAAAATGATGAAGAGACTAAATAGCAATTTGCTAATTATTGGAGGAAGTCCTCTTAAATTTGATTATTTACACTTTGACCCCTAGACTTTTAGGGAATTATAATTTGACCCCAAAAATATTAATAAGTTTTCATTCTCATCCTTAAAACCTTTCAATTACATCCTTACTCCTTTATTTCTTTAATTATTTCATACATAAATGAGAATTACTAAATTTTAGGGATGTTACATTCTTCCCTCTTAAGAAATTCGGTCCCTGAATTTTAAACCATCCTGTCATAAGTAGGGAATGAGGCCTATGCATATATTACAGTTATTAATCTCACTACTTAAGCTATTGGGGATATTTCTTTTGTATATCACCTTTTATTTTTAAGAAATCTCTTCACTTGAGTGATTTTGCTATATAACCTTAACTATAGGGATTTTCCTTCAATCATAAGTTCTTCCTTTATCGATCAACAATAGACATCAAATTTTTTTCCTCATAATTAAGCCAAATTCTTGTCCAATTGAATTTCTTGGAATTAAATAATATGAGAAGAATCTGATAGGTACTTCCTTAACATTAATACAAGACAAACTATATCAACATCACTTAATCCTAATGGTAAGACTAGATGATATATTATTATACCTACTTTGTTCAAGATTTCAAAAGAGCCTATATACTAGAGCTGACCTTTTTTCTTCTTTCCAAACCTCATTACCTCTTTTATGAGTGAGTCTTTCAAAAATATTTTGTCAGAAACTGATAATTTCTAGTGCTCAACATTCATAGTCCTTATATAATTTTGGCATGTATTGAGTTGCTTGTATATTTTTTTATAATCAATTTCACTTTATCAACAACATCTTACAATAAGTCTGATCCCACTGAATCATTTAATAGAAATTTTGTAACATCTCTTACATAAGGTTTTAAGTCATCCAATATCACTTTATTATAAGCGAATTCTGCTAAGAGATCTCTCACCAAACTTGAAGACATATACTTGAAGTATGCTCTCCAAACTAGCATCATCAATTTAGGTTAGTCATATTCTATCTATTTTATGTTATTCCAAATTAGATTCCAAAAACTTTACTTAACTCACTCACCTATTAGAAGACCTATGATGTTTCATGTAAAATCTCAAATGGTGCCATTTGTATGTTGGCTTGATAATTACTGATATGAGAAATTTCAACTAAGGATAAATGATTTCTCCAAAATTTCACCAAAATTATATAAAGATGCCTGAAGCATAACTTCTAATGCGTAAACACATCATTTAGATTTACTATCAGCTATACTACAATCTAACTAAGATCATAAGGCTTCCTAAATAGCGCTCTTAAAACAATATATTCAATTCTTACTTGCTGACACACCAAACAACGAAAAAATATCACTTGTATCTTTTATTTTACCATTATACTAGTAATATTCTTTCATATCTTAGTATATCCTTATTGCCTTGGGGTTATCCATATTCACAATCTATGGCTTCTTCCAAAATTTCCTTTCTCTACTTAATTACATTAGATAAACTTAGGTGTTCTTCATACCTTAATACTTAATCAGTATATGTTGTAAACTCATTACTTTTTCTAATTTGCACATGGTCTACCAACTTACACAATTATACATACTTGATATAAAGATTTTTTTTCCAAATATGTTCTTTGTTAGATAAATCCTTTCAAAATCTTCATTACTTTAACCTACTAACCACTTGGACATACTAATAACTGAGTTTCAAATAAAAGAAATTAACTCTCATTGTAATAAGGAAAAGAATGTTACATTTAATGCCAAACATTATTGAAGAATGACGCAGTAGAAAAAGAGAAATACATAATAAAGCATGGTGTCAAAATAGAAAGTCGGAAGTTTGGACAAAGCATTAAAAGAAATTGAAAATCGATGGCCGTATTTCTTGAAAAGCCATAAACATAACTTAATTGCTATTTTGGCAAAAATCGGCGGCAGCAAGTTTTGAATATATATGCCAAAATCTAGTTACTGTTATTCGGTGAAAAAATAGCACATGGAAAAGAAACATTTCTGAACTTATAAAAGTTTGTGAAAAACAAAGTGGACGTAGTTAATTGGTAGGATGTAGTTGGTTGCTTCAAAACAAATGTAATCAATCAATTGTAAAATAAATTATTTCAAATTAAAAATTCTCAAAATAGCTGTTCAACTTAATAATACTGATAGTCGACTAAAAAAAACATTGAAAAAACATTATAAATCATGTGATTGTCCCTCTTCAACAACTAACTAGTTTGCATTTTCACTCTCTATTTTTTTTACAATGACACCTATCATTTACAACTTTCCTACAAGAATCAAGACATCAATGCTTCATCAATGAGTACAAGGAAAAAGAAAATTTCTAGTGATATCTTAATCTTATTCTCTTTATGTGCTTAATATGAGCTACAACCACAACTACTGTATATATACATGCGTGCCGTCACTTTTGAATTTTTTACCATCAGTTTAGCTAATATCCTCCGGTCACACATAGTTGTTCTAATTATGCTCAGCCTATTCATATATCTATTATAAGTATGCCCTTCTCTGAGTTTTATAAATACACACATTAGTATCTTTGCCTTCATACTCAAAATTAAATTGAGTGCAGTTATGGAAGGAACCGCATTCAATCAATTTTGGAAATATTTGTGTCTTTTGTGGTTATATCCTAGAAAAGATGGAGAGTGTGTGAAAGCAGCACAAAATCTGGGTATGGTGCTGGCTAGAAAAAAATTTATTTAGTCTATCGTGGAGGTAACCGTGGGTTAATAGGGTGTGTGTCTATAGCTATATATATAGGAGGATGCCAAGTTCTAGGTATTATTCCTATAGCTCTAGCTGTATCAAATATCTTAGGAAAAATAGTTGGAGAAAAATTTAGGGTCGCCTCTATGCATGAGTCATGGCTAGAATGATGAGCAATGCTGAGGCCTTCATTGCCTTACTAGGTAGTTTTGGTACTTTATAGGAGATTTTTCAAGTAGTCTTCTTGGCACAACTGAACATCCATCACAAACCGATAGGTTTATTAAATGTTAACCATTTCTTTGATGGTCTGTTGTCTTTTCTTGATCAGGTTGTGGACCAAAGGTTTATCTAACACTCAGCACGACGAAGTCTCATCTCGACTTCAAATGCTGAGGAGTTAATTGATACTTTACAAGCATTTGTTCATATACCTGATCAAACTATAGCTTGAATAGATTAGACAATAGACAACCACGGAAAGCGCAAATTAGATTTGGATCTTCATCTTTAACTGTAGTAGAACGTAGCCATTACTGTACCACTTTTACATTTCAAGGGTCTATTTGGATACCAGCTTACCAACCATACTACCTTAGAGTTTCCAAAACTATCCGCAAATGTTGCTTATGATCCTTTGAAATTAGAATATACTAGTATATAATCAATAATACAATAGTAACTTGATCCAGAAATAGTTTAAGTACTCTATTCATTATGTCTATGAATGCAGTTGGGACATTTGTCAAACTAAATGACATCACTAAGAACTTATAGTGCCTATACTAAATCTTGAAAGCAGTTTTCGAAAAATCCTCTTTCTTTATCCTCAATTGATGATACCCAGATTTCAAATCAATTTTTTAAAAATATTGAGCACACTATATTTGGTCAAACAAATCATCTATACGAGGTAAAATGTATTTATTACTCACTGTCACTTTATTCAATTATATGTAATATATGCATAACCACAGTGATCTATCCTTATTTTTCACAAATAGGACTAGAGCACCTCAAGGAGAGTACTAGGGCATATAAATCCCTTGTTTAACAAGTCTTACAACTAATTCTTTAATTCTTTGCGTTTAGTCTATGCTATTTTATATGGGGGTATAGACACTGGTTGGGTTCCAAGAAGTAAATCAACACTAAATTCTATTTTACGTTTCGAGGTAATCTTAGCAATTACTCAAGAAATACACCAGAAAATTCTCTAACCACTGAAACTTGATTTGTACTGGTATACTTTATATCAGCATCTCTCACCATTGCCAAATATCCTTAGCACCTTTTTGTAATAACTTATAGGATGTTAAAGCATAAATTAAATTATTCGGTACTTCACTATAATAATCTTGTATCATGAAAGGAGATTATCTGGGAATATTGAATTTAATCACCTTAAGATGACATTCTAAAATATCATGACATGATGCCAACTAATCCATTCCCAATATCCTATCAAAGTCTACCATATCTAGACAACACGATAAAATGGATATCATTTTCAGAAATGATCATATTTGGCATTTGTCTCAATTCTTTAAATTCTCTAGCTCCTTTTCACTTTTAGGCAGTAATTAACCCATAGATACTTCTTTAGATGCCACAATATTCAATCAATCTTAAACTAGAAAATTTAGCAACTTATAATAGAAAGGAAATTGATACCCTATAGAATTCCTCAGCAGTACCAGAAGTATAAATATGTTCGGCTTATATCGATACTAAAGATCCAACTAAAGAATCATTTGCTTTGTTAGCCATATGGAAACCTAATGCTCTGATACCAAAATGTCACGCCCCTAATTTTAGGGCACGTGAAACACATACTTTACGAACATATATTTTCCATAACATGCATAATACACTCCTTTATCATTGGAAACAACTTCATATAGGTATTCTCATGTATACATAATATACAGACCAAGTCTATAAATATCAGAGTAACAACAGAAGCAAGAATTCTACCTGTAGTGTTCAGAGCATACTCTAGATTACAAGTAAAATATAACAAAAAATATACGAGCCTTAGAAACAAAGTAGGTTCACCCAGAGAATATGTTGTCTAGCTGATCACCTATTTGAAGGATCAAACTCTATATCTTTACCTAAAAAATGTGAAAATATCATGTAGTGAATTTAACAACTCAGTGAGCAGATCACCAACTCAGTGGGTAGATAACATATGCTATAACATAATGGAACAAATTAAGGCATAAGTTTTCCACTTAATTGATAATCGATTATGAGTGCCTAATGTAGTGTAACTGAAAAAGAAGATTTTAGAAAAGCACATTGGTCTACATATAATGTTTAT
Source organism: Gleditsia sinensis (assembly GCA_037074535.1). Taxonomy (NCBI): domain Eukaryota; kingdom Viridiplantae; phylum Streptophyta; class Magnoliopsida; order Fabales; family Fabaceae; genus Gleditsia; species Gleditsia sinensis. Next base: position 22,490,945 of record CM073472.1, read on the forward strand.
TGGTAGGATGGTATGAAGAATGATACAACTGATTATGTTTCTTGTTTCTTAACATGTCAGCAAGTAAAAACAGAGCACCAAAATCCTACAGAGTTACATCAATAGATAAAAGTACCTAAATGGAAATATGAGAGAATAACAATAGATTTTATTATAGGGCTAACATGAACGACAAGAGGATTTGATTCTATATAGGTAATCATTGATAGTATAAATAAATCTATACATTTTCTACCAATGAAAAAAGCCTATTACATAGCCTAATAGGTAAACCTGTATTTGAATGAGATAGTGAGGCTTCATGGGGTACTAATATCTATTATTTCTAATTGAGATCCATAGTTCACAGCTTATTTTTGGAGAGCCTTTTAAGGAGTTTTGGACACAATTAAATCTTAGTATTACTTTTTATCCTCAAATAGATGGACAATCTGAATGAACTATTCAGATATTGGAAGATATTTTCGTGCTTAACATTAGGCATGAATGTCGTATACCTCATTTGTCACGGCCCCAAATGATGGAACACATGACCGGCACGGCATAAGGGTTTCCCCCTAACCGCAAGCCTAACGCATAGCACATACAAACATCCAGCACACAATCCAGACTACATAATAAATATAACTGGCCACATATGACACATCCACTATAAGAAAATATTGTGTATATATATATATATATATATATATATATATATATATATATATATATATATATATATATATATCTCATGAATCCAACATCCGTGATTCAACTTAGCCCATGGCCTCATAATACAAACATCGTTGTAAAACATAAAACCATTTTCTAAACAACACATCAAAACACACAAGAAGCGAGGATCTTGCTTGTAAATTCATGGAGGTACACTAGACATAAACTAAACTAGACAAACAGTACAAAGAGCCTTGCCCAAACTGAGGCTCACCAACGTTATATTCAGCCTCCTACGAAGCTGTAGCTGGATCAAAGTCTCTTTGACTATATGTGGGGAGGAAACAGAAGAGAGGTGAGACCACATCTCAGTGAATGGGTAAATCACACTATAACAGCAACAGAGCAAACCAAGCACGAATGTTTCACAATGAGTTTAATAATTGAAGTCACACTATAACAGAAACAGGGCAAACAGCCGAAAAACACTATTCACTCGCCGGAAATTACTATTCACCGCCACTATTCATCTCCGAAAAACACTGTTCACCGTCACAAAAATTTTACCGAATCAACAAAACAATTGCATATCCTAATGTTTATCTAGTTTCTGAATCCATCTTCAGAGTCAGATTTCTAATTAGAAGTTTCTAAGTAAGGTTTTTCAGAACTTACCTTCTACCGAGATTTTCTACTTCAGATCTACGGCGATTCAACGGTTGATTTGAAAATTTGATCAGTCAAAACTGAAGTACTCTTCGTCCTGAATCCAATATAACTTTCAGTTTTGATATCGGAAGCTCTTAAACACTCCAAATCGAAAGATAAAATTTGAGGTCACTATTCACTCACTATGCAGCACTATTCCTCTCCGTTCTTTTTTCTTTCTTTCCTTCTGAAATTGTCGCCCCCGGTTTCATTTATCAGCTTTCATTTTTTTTATAATTATTAAATAATTAATAATTAGATTTTTTTTATAAAAATTCATATAAATTCCGTTTTTCATCATAAAATATCCCAAAAATTCCTAAAAAATTTCATTCTCGTAAATCTTTAGTTAAACTCTTAAATCACGATTTTTCTTGATAAAAATCATAATAAAACAAATTTCAAAACAAATATCTTTATTCATATTAAAAGAAATAATATTTCTAAAAATACCATAAAAATTCATTAGAGGCCGATATAATTATTTTAAGCAACACAATACTTTTACTTAAAAGTCCACTTACTTTTAACAAATCATAATCATTTCTACATAAATAAAAATATATTTGCTTATAGCAAAACACTATCATTTAAAAATAAAAAGTACGCGCCAAAACATAAATTCTCATATTTTCAAAATTCTCTCTTTTATTCTAAATTTCCTTTAATTGGAATTTTAGTTAAATTTTACAATTATTACATTCTTCCCTCTTAAAGAAATTTGGTCCCCGAATTTCATCACCATAGTTGCAGATCAATACTAATCTCATTGTTCAAATAAACGCAGATATCTAGCGCGTATATCCTCCTCTCTTTTCCAAGTAGCTTCATCAAAAGAGTGATTTTTCCATATCATCTTTACTGTAAATATTTCTTTTGACCGTAACTTCTTTACTTGTCTGTCCATACTGGTTGTTCCTCTTAGGTTAAATCTTTCTGTAACTGAATCTATGGACACTGTATAACATGTGTAGAATCCGGTAAATATTTTCGTAGTATAGACACATGAAAAACTGGATAAACATTATCAAATGTAGGTGGTAAAACCAAACAATAAGCCACTAAGCCGATCCTATTAAGAATTCAAATAATTCTATATACTGAGAGGGTAACTTCCCTTTCTTTCAAAACCTCATTACCTCTTCTACGGGTGAGTCCTTCAAGAATATATATATATATATATATATATATATATATATATATATATATATATATATATATATATATATATAGTCACCAACTAATACTTTCTCGTGCTCAACATTCATAGTCCTTATAAACTTTTGACTTGTATTAAGTTTCCAATATTTTTTTTAATCAAGTTCACTTAATCAATAACATCTTATAATAAATCTAACTCCACTGAGTCATTTAACAGAACATTTGTAACACCTCTTACATAAGGCTTACATCTTCTAATATCATTTTATTATAGACAAATTCTGCTAAGAAATCTCCTACCAATCTCAAAAAAATATGCTTGTAGCATGCTCTCCAAACTAGCATCATCAATTTAGATAATTCATATTCTATCTATTGCATGTTATTCCAAATTAGATTTCCAAAAAGTTTAACTTTTCTCAATTCACTCACATATTAAGAAACCTATGATGTTCATGTAAAACTTCAAATGATGCCATTGTATATTGGCATGATAATTACTGATATGAGCAAGTTCAACTAAGAACAATTAATTTCTCCCAACTTTCACCACAATAATATAAAGATACTTAGAGCATAATTTCTAATGTATAAACACATCATTTAAATTTAGTATCAGTCATACTATAATCTAATAAAGATCCTTAGACTTCCTAAATAACTCTCTTGAGATAATATATTCAATTCGTACTTGCCAACATACTCGCCAATGAAAAATTTCACTTGTATCTTCTTTTTACCGTTATACTAGTACCATTTTTTTTATCTTAGTATATCCTTATTACCTCGGGTCATCCATATTCACAATCTATGGCTTCTTCTGAAATCTCCTTTCTCAACAATTATCCATACATGAATTTTCAATCTCAACATAATTTACATTCTAGATATTAGTCTTAATTTAGCAAGGTATAAATCCTTAACACAAATATCTTAATCACTTACATTATTCTTAGAGATGATTCTCAAAATATTCTCCATGTTTCCAAATTAAAAATTTTGAGATTAGCTTAAATCTTACTTTCCATACTTTACTCCACAAAAACTTCAACACCGTTAATTCCTTTGATTATATTCGTCAAAGCACCATTACATCATCATCCATCTATCCTTTTCAAAATCTCTATTACTTTAATCTACTAATCAAAATCTTGCATTTAATGCCAAATATTAATGTAGGGCAATGCAGCAGAAAATGTGAAACACGTAATAGAGCATGGTGCCAAAATAGGAAGTCAGAAGTTTGGACAAAACATTGACAAGAAATTAAAATCGGTGGCCGTAATTCTTGAAAATCTGGAAACAAAATCTAGCTGCTATTTCGGTGAAAATTGGTGGCCGCAAATTTTGAATATATGTGCCAAAATTTAATTCAAAGATATTGTTATTCGGCGGAAGCATATCATATTGAAAAGAAATATTTCTGAGCCTATAAAGTCTGTGAATAATAAGAGCACATAGTTAACTGGTAGGATGCAGTTGGTTGCTTCAAAATATATATAATCAATCAACTGTAAATAACCAGTCCAAATTAAAATTTCTCAAAATAGCTAGTCAACTTATAAACCAATAGTCGACTGGTAAAAACATTGAGAAAACAAAATAAACCATTTGATTGTTCCTCTTCAACAATTAATTAGTTTGCATTTTCACTCTTTTTCTTTTTCTTCTTTTTTACAATGACGGGTATCACCTATAACCTTTCTACAAAAATCAAGACATCAATGCTTCATCAAAGACAACAAGAAAAAGATAGATTTATGGTGATATCTTATCTTATGCTCCTTATGTGCTTAATATGGGTCACAATCATAACTACTGTACATATACATGCTTGCCGTTTTTTTACCTTTAATTTAGTTGATATCCACTAATCACTCACATAGTTGTTCTAATAATATCCGGCCTATTCGCATAGCTATTATAAATATGCCCTTCTCTAAGTTCAATAAATACTTACATTAGCATCTTTGTCTATACTCAAAGTTAAGGTAAGAACAATTATGGAGGGAATAGCATTCCGTCAGTTTCGAAATATCTGTGTCTTTTGTGGTTTCAGTCCTGGAAAAGATGGGGAATATGTGAAAGCAGCACAAAACCTGGGTATGGTGCTGGCCAGGAGAAAAATTCATCTAGTCTATGGTGGAGGTAACTGTGGGTTAATGGGGTGTGTGGCTACAACTGCACATGTAGAAGGATGCCAAGTTCTAGGTAATATTCCTACAGCTCTAGCTGCATCCAGCAACATAAGGAAGACAATTGGGGAAGAATATAGAGTAGCTTCCATGCATGAACGCATGGCTTGAATGATGAGCAATGCTGACGCCTTCATTGCCTTACCAGGTGGTTTTGGTACTTTAGAGGAGATTTTCCAAATAGTCTCTTGGGCACAACTGAATATGCATCACAAACCAATAGGTTTGTTAAATGTTAATCACTTCTTTGATGGTTTGTTGTCTTTTCTAGATCAAGCTGTGGAACAGAAGTTTATCCCACACTCAGCACGACGAATTCTCATCTCGGCTTCAAATCCTAAGGAGTTGATTGATGCCTTACAAGCATATGTTCATGTACCTGATCCAACTATTGCTCAAATAGAATGGACAACAGACAACCGCAGGAAGCGCAAATTGGATTTGGATCTTCATCTGTAACTGTAGTATAACGTAGCCATTGCTGTTCCACTTTTATTTTCTTAGGGTCTATTTGGATGCCATCCTTGCTAAACATACTCCTTTAGAGTTTGTAAAACTATCTTTAAATGTTGCTTATGATCCTTTGAACTCTTGTAATATTTTAGTGTACCGTCAATAATTATAATAACAAATTGATCCAGAAATGGCTTAAGTACTCTATTTATTAAGTCCATGAATAAAGCTTGGACATTTTTCAAACTAAATGACATCGCCAAGAACTCATAATACCATAACGAGTCCTAAAAGAAATTTTTCGAATATCCTCTTCCCTTATCCTCAATTGATGAGATCCAGATATCCAATCAATTCAATTTTTTTAAAAAAATATTGAGCACCTTGTAGTTGGTCAAACATATCATCTATATAAGGTAATGAGTATTTATTCCACATTGTCACTTTATTCAATTGTCTATAATCTATGTATAGTCATAGTGATTCATTTTTCTTTTTCATAGATAGAACTGGAGCACTCCAAGTAAAAGTACTAGGGCTTTTAAATCCCTTGTCTAACATGTCTTATAACTATTTCTTTTTCAATTCTTTAAGTTCAGTGGGTGCCATTCTATATGGAAATATAGACGCTGGCCAAGAAATAAATCAATACCAAATTCTATTTATTATTTCGGGGTAATCCTGGCAATTCCTCAGGAATTATATCAGAAAATTCTCTAATCACTGGAACTTGATTTACAGTGGTATACTTTATATCAGCATCTCTCACCACTGCCAACTATCCTTGGCACCTTTTTGTAATCATTTATGGATTGCTAAAGCAGAGATTAGGTTACTGGGTATCTCACTACATTTCTTTGTATCAAGAGAGAAAATTTTCCAAGAATATTGAATTTAATCACCTTCTAGTGACATTTCAAAATGACATGACATAATGCCAACAAATTCATTCTCAATGTCACATCACAATCTACCATATCTAGACAACCGGGTACAATGGATGTCACATTCAGAAACCATCATGATGTCACATTCAGAAACCATCATATTTGGTATCTGTCTCAACTTCTTAAATTCTTTAAGACGCATCTCGCTATAAAACAGAGATAGCCCAACCGTTACTTAACCATGCCAACATAGCATACTATAAACTGACTTACTTGAACAAAAAGATAACGTCCTATCGAACCCCTTTAGCAGCACCGTGAGTATAAGTATGTCCGGATTCACACCCATACTCAAAGTCCTACCTAAAGGTCCGTTACTCCATGAACACAGGAAAACCTAAAGCTCTGATACCACTCTGTCACGGCCCCAAATGATGGAACACATGACTGGCACGACATAAGGGTTTCCCCCAAGCCGCAAGCCTAACGCATAGCACATACAAACATCCAGCACACAATCCAGACTACATAATAAATATAACTGGCCACATATGCCACATCCAGTATAAGAAAATATTGTGTATATATATATATATATATATATATATATATATATATATATCTCATGAATCCAACATCCGTGATTCAACTTAGCCCATGGCCTCATAATACAAATATCGTTGTAAAACATAAAACCATTTTCTAAACAACACATCAAAACACGCAAGAAGCGAGGATCCTGCCTGTAAATTCATGGAGGTACACTAGACATAAACTAAACTAGACAAACAGTACAAAGAGCCTTGCCTAAACTGAGGCTCACCAACGCTATATTCAGCCTCCTACGAAGCTGTAGCTAGATCAAAGTCTCTTTGACTATCTGTGGGGAGGAAACAGAAGAGGGGTGAGACCACATCTCAGTGAATGGGTAAATCACACTATAACAGAAACAGGGCAAACCAAGCACGAATGTTTCACAATGAGTTTAATAATTGAAATCAAAGTGTAAAGATAATAATAGAAACATTAAGCATTTAACCATAATTTATTGAAAGAAAAGCTAAACAGTTCAAATGTATGTTCAAAAGATAAAACAGGATTAAATCAGTAACCGTAAAGCAAATCAATTATGCATGGTAAGTAATAAATGAAGTTATTTATGCAAAAACAATGATGAATGAGATTGTTTAGAAATATTTAATCTTTAAGAAAATGCACTAGTCTATTGGAGGTCTTTCTTAGCAAATCTATCATCTTCCCCAAGCACATAGCAATAGGAGGGTAATCACTGCAGGCGTAAACATAAGTCCACCCTAAATTCCCCCAAGTACATATCAAGGGTGTGTCAATCACTGTAGGCGTAGACACAAGTCCACCCTAAATTCCCCCAAGCACATAGCAATGGTGTGGCAATCACTGTAGGCGTAGACACAAGTCCACCCTAAATTCTGTGACTCAGTCAGTCATAAGCCCGTCACAATATCCTAGGCCAAAGCTTTAACATGACCATGGTGCACTAGGGCTAGCACTACCTGCGGCTAGCTAACAGTGATCTAAAAGGGTTCCTCCAACAGAAAACATTTGAAAATATGCTATTCAAAGAGTTTAAAGTAAAACATTTCAATAACATTATAATAAAGCTATAATTCTCCATCTAGCTCTTTTCATGCATAAAACTCCGTTCTAAAATATGTCTCATCCATGGATTCCCATGGAGACCTTTATCATCATAAACTTTCCCTTTAAACATAGATCGTCCGTAGACGTCGCATAGATGTTCATCATGCATCAAATCATTTCATGGCTAACTTATTTCATTTCTATGACTAAGTTCGCATTTCTATAAATCTAGCTCAATGGAGAATTATCAGCCTAGATGCTTGCCCTGCATACCTAGGGTTCAACTAGGATTGAAATTTATAATTTCTAACATGGTTGGAACATATTGGTTTTCAAAGCGGTAAAACAATTTAACATACATTCCAACTAGTTAAAATCATACGAGAGAGTTATAAACCGAATTCGTAAAACATGCGCTATAGTAAGAAAAACCCGCTCACAAGTAAAGGCTCTAGATTGGACAGCCCTAAAATTCTTGTTTCTGGTCTGAATTCGGTAAAAAAAAAACCCCAAAATCGAGTTCGGAAGGTCCAAAAAACTTGAAAAATGACTTCAGGAGTTTAGTCACTATTCACCGCCGAAAAACACTATTCACTTGCCGAAAATCACTATTCACCGCCACTATTCATCACCAGAAAACACTGTTCACTGTCACAAAAATTTTACCGAATCAACAAAAAAAATTCATATCCTAATGTTTATCTAGTTTCTGAATCCATCTACGGAGTCAGATTTCTAATTAGAAGTTTCTAAGTAAGGTTTTTCAGAACTTATCTTTTACCGAGATTTTCTACTTCAGATCTACGGCGATTCAACGGTTGATTTGAAAAACTGATCGGTCAAAACTGAAGTACTCTTCGTCCTGAATCCAATAATACTTTCAGTTTTTATATCGGAAGCCTTAAGCACTCCAAATCGAAATATAAAATTTGAGGTCAGTATTTACTCACTATACAACACTATTCCTCTCCGTTTTTTTTTCTTTCCTTTTGAAATTGTCGCCCCGGTTTCATTTATAAGCTTTCATTTTTTTTATAATTATTAAATAATTAATAATTAGATTTTCTTTTATAAAAATTCATATAAATTCCGTTTTTCATCATAAAATATCCCAAAAATTCCTAAAAATTTTCATTCTCGTAAATCTTTAGTTAAACTCTTAAATCACGATTTTTTTTTTATAAAAATCATAATAAAAAAAATTTCAAAACAAATATCTTTATTCATATTAAAAGAAAGAATATTTCTAAAAATACCATAAAAATTCATTAGATGCCGATATAATTATTTTAAGCAACACAATACTTCTTTTACTTAAAAGTCCACTTACTTTTAACAAATCATAATCATTTTTACATAAATAAAAATATATTTGCTTATAGCAAAATACTATCATTTAAAAATAAAAAGTACGCGCCAAAACATAAATTCTCATATTTTCAAAATTCTCTCTTTTATTCTAAATTTCCTTTAATTGGAATTTTCGTTAAATTTTACGGTTATTACATCATTGACCCTTGGCTAGCATCATTCTTATTAGAGCATACAGAGCTGCCTAACTCTTCAGACTTGTACCTATTATCATCATCATCTGAACTTATTATCACATCTGAAGTGTGTGAGTTATCAAGGCCAAAGTTAAACATGTTTTGCTATTTTTTTTCTTTTAACTTGTTGTTTGACCCTTTTTGCTAGTTCTTTTTCTTTTCTTTATATTTCATCATCTGATTTTATGTTATTTTATATTATTTTTCATTAAAACACAAGTTGAAAGCATAACAAAAATAACTTTGCAACTCAAGGTTAAAAACAAACATAACAAAGCGTTGTACCGTGCTTTGTACCATAATATCTTCATCGTCCTCCGTAGTATCATTATCACATTCATCTCCTAGACATGCATTGACCATGTTTGCTGGCTATTTGCATTGGTCCTTTTGCCAACCCAAGGGTAGTTTAAGTGGGATAACACCTAGCATATTAACATTATGCTCAAAATACATTTGTAACTTACTTGTTCAATTAGTGACCCTAAACAATTGTATGATATCTCTATCACCAACCAAAGGCCTTAATCCATCCTCTAATTTAGACCTTGGAACTAGCCAAAAACACTACTGGTATCCATGATATCGATGCTCTTTATACATATGATCTATAACTAGGATGGAAATATAATCAATGTCTAAATCATCCCAAGCATCTTCTTCACCTTCTATATATTTTAAGATTTGGTCCTTCACAAAATGCCCTCCTTGGTGAAGTATTAGGGTTAGAGGTTGTGTCATCCTAGACAATTGTTATAAACAAGGATTAGTTACTATTAAAAGAAGTGATTAAACAATGCATACAAAATGAAGAATGGACAAAACGAACAATGCCTGTTGTGGGATACATCATTTTACCATCTTATTTTACCTATGTAAACACACATAGTTACTCAACAAAGAGAAAAAACTAATCAATGCATAAGTTGGTTCAGTTTAGTCACGTATTTTGTAGAAATGCCCATATTTGTTGTTGTGTATAAGTCGGCATAATTATAGTGGCCATGAAGAAAAGACAAAATATAAAATAGGTTATGGCAAAAACTAAAGAGTTACTAATCAATGCATAAGTAGGTACACGGATTCTTTTTTGTTTCTTGGGAATCTCAATATGAGAAATTAGAATTCCCATGTTTGGTACAAGCTTTTAAAAGTTCATTCTTGGGAAACTAGGATTCCCAGGAATCGTTTTTTTAGTAAATTTCCCACAAAAATATTCCCATGGGGAGGGGTGGGAATCTTAGTTTCCCATAACAAATAAAATTTTACTCACACTCTCTCATCTCTTTCTCTCTTCACTCTCACTTTTTTCTCATCCTCTCTCTCACTTTCTCACTCATTCCCTCTCTTCACTCTTAAATTTTCTCTCATAAGAATAAAGGGTATTTTTGGAAAATATATAAAGATTCCTAAGAAATTAAGTATAACCAAACAGAAGAATAGAAAATTCACAGAAAACATTATTTAAAGATTTTTAGTAATCTTAAAGGTCAACCAAACACATTTTATACATTCCCAGGAATTATAATTCCCATCAATTATGTTTCCCAGGAAACATGATTCCAGGGAACAAAAAACTTCATTTACCAAACGCCCCCTAAAGAGTTACTAATCAATACATAAGTAGGTCCATAAACAATGAACCAGGTTATGACAAAAACTAAAGTAGACAAGAAGAAAAAACAGAATGTTAAACATGTGGTCCATAGATAGAAAATAGAATGATGGTGGTCCTAAACTCTCATGGTTAATTTAATCCTAGTGGTCTTGAATAACCTTATAAAAAAACTAAATTACTAAAGTGTAAAGTGAGTGATGAATGAGTTGTATACTCATAAATTAAATATTTTCATCTTATTTTTTTGTTGTAATTAAGCATATATTGCCCTTACTTGTCTTTAGTTTTGTGTATTCCTTATAGATGGAGAGAAGAATGGAAAATGGACTCAATTAGAGAATCAAAGAAAAATTATGGTTATTTGGAAATGATGTCTATAAATCAAGCAGATAAAACAAATTCATTAAGGATGGCTGAGTAAGGAGCAGTATCATATTGACTCTTGAGGCGCATCCTAATGGATATATGCACAAATTTATTCTTGATTTATGATCACATTTCCAAAAGAACTAAAATATAAAGATTCAAGGAAAAGTACCCAATGTTGAGAATATGTTTTCTACTTGCAGTCCAGCCCAACCTTACTGTAGTACGTGGCCCGTATCTTAGAAAAAACATATCCAATATGTATGAAATTTGGTAGGTGGGTAGCTGACACAATTGGGTACAACGTTCATGTTTAAGTGGTTAGAAAATTCTGACACTAAAAAGGCCAAAAGTGGGCTAGAAAAGAACATGTCTGTTGTTGCAGTTCAGACCAACCTTGCTCTAATATTTTGACCATAAGTCACAAATTATATATCCAATTTGTCTTGATAGAAAGATAATGAAATTTTCTATAACTTTCTTGTTGATGGAGTCAGCATATTTCAAAAAGATATTTAAGGTTCAATTTCGGTGTATATGATGGGATCCAAATTGTTAACTTTGTACAACTTCTTACCTAATAATTTTGACAATTACCATATCTACCACACCTAAGTGTATCTGTAAATAGAGGGCTTTGGGAGCTGAATGGAAAGCTTAGAGTGAGTTCGAGAAAGCTTTGTTGGAGTTCTAAAGTGCCTGTAATATTTTCTTTCTTTAGACTTTTTGTATTTTTATTTTCTTTCATGATATTATCACGTTTCTTCATCTTTTATTTTGCTTTCTTGCCTTAATTATGGAGAACTAATCTCCTAATGCTAAGGTGAAAGGGTGAAACTCTTGGTATGAGAATAATAATTCATCTAACCCTTAATTTTAGTGTTTATATTTAATGTTGTATTTACGTCATTATTTTCTTATGTTATGTTTTAATGGCTGGCTGAGCTACCTATTTCTTCTTCTTATTGTTTAATGGCTAGCTTTGCCATTTATTTCTTATTTTTATTGTTCATGGTTGGCTTTACCACCTACTTTATTTCATTTTATTATTGGTTAGATTTGCCACCTATTTTATTTCATTTTATTTTTTTATTTTAATTAGTTTTCTACCTTTCTCATTTTCTACATATTTTAATCTTCTAAAATGTGAATTTTGATATATTGTAAGCAATCTTTGGCACAATAAATGCTTGAATCAATCTTGATTTATTGTAGACGATATAATGATTGGTACAATTTATCCTTGAATCCATTTACAAGTTTTCTTTTGCATCTTTGTATTTTTAATTTTGTGAAGTTTGAATCTTGATATATTGTAGACAACATGACAATTGGCACAATATATACTTGAATCCATTTTACAAGAATGTTTTAGATAATGGTAATACAATAAAAAGGAGGTAAACAAAATTCATGTATAAACAAAAGGTGAGCTTAAATTAACATATCTTCCGATTTGAACCTTATTCATGTAAGGATTCTAATTGAGTAATAAAAGAGTTAAATTTATCTTTAGTTGATATACCAAGAGTGGATCACTCAACCTTAGCATGTTTCTTTACTTTGAATACATCTCTACTTAACTTAAGTATAATAGTTCTTTGCATATTTTGTTTAATATTCTTCTCACAAAACAAGACATTGGCAACTATGTTAGAATTATTTATTTTGAATCTAAATTAGAATTTTCTCTTAATTGGCAATCCCTATGGGATCGACCTTACATTCCACTAAATCTATACTCCAATAGATTCGTGCGCTTGCGAGTATTAATTAAAACAATAACAAGTTTTTGGCGCCGTTGCTGGGGATTGTGACGGAAAAGTTATTTGTATCTAGGTAAGTATAATTCTTCCACTAGTTATAGTTAGAACATTTGTTTATTTTGTGTATTTTTTAGAATTGTTTCTGAAAAATTGGTGCAGTAATTTGGGCGTATAAAATTGGTGGTTCTGTCAACAAGGCTAAAAGTGCATAAGGAATATGGATTTTAAGTGAAACCATTGTGATTCCTCTATGTTTTCTTGGAAATCTACTGATTAAATACTACCCATTATTAGTAACACTTAGAAAAAAGAGTTTGTATAATTTTGTTATTTTTTTTCTTTTTGTGGTATTTGTATTTTGTTTCCATTGTGTAGTTAGGTTCTTTTTCATAATTAGGAAGCAATTTTTTTAGTTTATGCGTGATTAGAAACGTGATAAAGATAAGCGGTTGGTTAGGAAAAGTTTAGGGTCAACCATTGATTGTACAATAGAGACATTAGATTTTGTTGGGTCACCATTAAAAGTAGAAGAATAAGTTGTACACAAGAAAACCCTTATGGAATATTTCTCACATGTCATAGCTAATACTCCATCTTGTATAGTGTTACCACAATCTAATGCAACTCATTTTGAGCTTTAACCAGCCATAATTCAGTTGTTGCCATCATTTTATGGATTAGAGAGAGAAGACCCATACATGCATATTAAAGAGTTTCTTGAAATATACTCGACATTTTGCTTTCAAAATTTCAATGATCAGTCAATCAGGCTTAGAATGTTTCCATTTTCACTAAAAGATAAAGTTAAAGCCTGGTTGAATTCCCTTCCTACAGGAACTATTACTAGTTGGAATCAATTAGTAAATAAGTTTCTAGCCAAATTCTTTTCCATGTCTAAAACTGATGCCCTTAAGAGAGAAATCTTTGATTTTTTTTAAAAAGAGGGTGAACAATATTTTGAGTGTTGGGAAAGATTTAATGACCTTTGTTTGAAGTGTCCTCATCATGGTTTTGAAACTTGGAGACTCATGAAATATTTTTATGATGGTTTGACTCTATCAAATCGTCAAATGATCCAAAGTATGCATGGTAAAAAGTTTTTACAGTTAAATGAGGCCGAAGCTTAGAGATTTTTAGGGTCTCTATCTGAAAACTCTTAACATTGGAACTGCATTGATTCAAAGGATAAATGTCTCAACCCACAAAAGAGGAGGAATTTACGAAGTAAGTGATAATACATATATGAGGGCAACTTTAGCCAATCTTACTAGAAAGTTAGAAGCTTTGAATTTAAGATATACTTTAAACTTTTCTACTAATACTAGGAATGAAGCATGTGCTTTAGTACATCTCACTTTGCACAATCTTGTCCATCCATACCATCTTACCAAGAAGCATTCTCTGAGCAAGTTAGTTCCCTCCAGTCTTATGAAAAGTCATCAGCTAGTCTATTTGCACCAACATATAACCCAAATTGGAGAAACCATCCAAATTTTTCATAAAGATAAAATCAACCTGCAATGAATCAAGGTGGGCAACAATTCGCCCTTCCCAATTCATACCCTCAAGTTCCTCAACATGCTTCTCCTTTCGAGATATCATAACAAAGAAAACCTTCTTCGGAGGATACCTTGCAACAATTTATGCAGTTGACCCAACAAGCTTTATAATCTCACTCAAGCTATTTCAAAGCTAGAAACATAATTGGGTCAAATAGCTAATGTTGTAGGAGAGAGAGAAAAAGGAAAATTCTCTAATCAACCTATTCCTAATCCTAAGGGTCAATTTGAAGTATAATCATCAGCAAATCCTAAGAAAGAAGTAAAGTCTGTGACAACCCTTAGATCTAGAAAAGTCATTGATAATCATGTTCACATGCCAGAAAATGAGGAATAGAGTCAACATAAATCCCAAGCTAATGACTTAAGTGAAAATAAAAGTGAACATATTTCTTGTGCCCCCAAAGCTCCTTTCCCACAAAGACTTGCATTAATCAAGAAAGGTACTCAGTATAGTGACATTTTAGAGGTGTTTAAGCAAGTAAGTATTAACATCCCTTTTTTGGATGCTATCAAACAAGTATCCACTTAATCAAAATTTTTGAAAGATCTTTGCACGGTGAAAAGGAAAACCAATGTTCCAAAAAAGGCATTTTTGACTGAACAAGTGAGCTCTATAATTCAAAACAAAACTCCTATCAAGTATAAAGATCCTAGTTGTCCTATAATTTCTTATGTGATGGTGATTATGTGATTAACCGAGCCTTACTTGATCTAGGTGCAAGTGTAAATTTGTTGTCATACTCTGTATATGCAAAACTTGGGCTAGAAAAGTTATATCCTACATTAATGACCCTTCAATTAGCCGATAGGTCCACAAAAATTCGTAGAGGTGTCATAAAAGATGTTCTTATAAAGGTTGATAAATTCTATTTTCTAGTAGATTTTATTGTTTTTGACACTGAACTTATTGAGAATGTAGATACACAAATACCTATCATTCTAGGTAGACCATTTTTGGCAACATCTAATGCAATCATCAACTGTTGTAATGGTATCTTAAATCTATCTTTTGGAAATATGACAGTTGAACTGAATGTATTTAATGTCTATAGCCAACCTATGGACACTAGTGATGTATGTGAGGTCAACATGATTAATAGTATAGTCTATGACTCATTTATAAGTTCTTTTGATGATGACCATTTGGAAAAATGTTTGGCTCACTTCAAAATGGACTTAGATGAGGACTATTTGATTAGTGAAGTAAATTCCCTATTGAAGACCACTTCATTGATGGATGCCAATAAATGGAAAGGTAAAACAGAGATACTTACACATTCTGAGTCTGTTCTATTGCCATCCATAGAGAAATATCCCCAAGTAGAGTTAAAACATTTACCAAATTCTCTTAAATATGTGTTTCTAGGACCCTATGAGACCTTTCCTATTATTGTAGCATATAACTTAGATAGAGAACAGAAAGTTGAACACATAAAAGTACTCAGTGAGCATAGTGAAGCCATAAGTTGGACAATAGTATACATTAAATGTATTAGTCCATTAATTTGCATGCACATGATACATTTGGAGGACAATGCCAAAACCTCAAGAGATCCACAAAGATGTTTGAATCTAACATGAAAGAGGTTGTGAGAGCTAAAGTGATTAAACTTCTTGATGAGGGTGTCATTTACCCAATTTTTAATAGTGCATGGGTTAGTTCTGTTCAGGTAGTTCCTAAGAAATCTGGCATTACTGTAGTCAAGAATGAGGATAATGAATTGATTCTCACCAGAGTATAAACTGGGTGGCGTGTTTGTATTGACTACCGTAAGTTGAATGATGTTACAAGGAAAGACCATTATCCACTTCCCTTTATAGACTAAATGCTAGAAAAGTTAGCTGGGTATGCCTATTACTACTTTCTTTATGGATACTCTGGTTACAATCAAATTTCCATTGCAGTTGAAGATAAAGAGAAATCTACCTTCACTTGTCCATTTGGAACCTTTGCTTATCGTCGAATGCCATTTAGATTGTGCAATACACCTACTACATTTCAACGTTGCATGATAAGCATATTTTTTGACATGGTAGAGTGATTTTTGGAAGTATTCATGGATGATTTTTCTATGCATGGGTCTAGTTTTGAGGAATGTCTACACCATTTAAGATTAGTCTTAATTAGGTTTAAAGAAAAGAACCTTGTTTTTAATTTGGAAAGTGCCATTTTACGGTTAAAAAAGGGATTATTTTGGGGCATGTTGTGTCACATCAAGGTATTAAGGTAGATAGAGCCAAAATTGAATTGATTTCCAAACTTCCACCCCCTCGGACAGTGAAAGAGGAATATTCTTTTTTAGGCCATGCAGGGTTTTATCGTAGGTTCATCAAAGATTTTAGCAAAATCTCCAGATCTTTATGTTGTTTGCTTACCAAAGATGCATCTTTTATCTTTGATGAAGAGTGCTATCAAGCTTTTGAGAAGCTCAAATTCTTACTCACTTTTGCACCTATCATTAGACCACCTGATTTGAATCTTCCATTTGAAATCATGTGTAATGCTTCTGATTATGCAATTGGAGCCGTTTTGGGTCAATGTCTAGAAAAGTTTACTTATGTGATATACTATGCTAGTAAAATTCTTAATGATGCTCAATTGAATTATTCTACGACATAAAAAGAGTTACTAGCCGTGGTATTTGCTTTAGACAAGTTTAGATCTTATTTATTATGATCTAAGGTTTTAGTCTTTATAGATCATGCTGCACTTAAGTATCTTCTTTCTAAGAAAAATGCTAAAGCATGCTTGATAAGATGGATACTGCTGTTGCAAGAATTTGATTTAGAAATTCGGGATAAGAAAAGATCTGAAAATGTTGTGGCTAATCACTTATCTAGATTGATAGTTGAATCGGGTGACAGTAACTTGCCTATCAAAGACTCATTTTTAGATGAGCAACTCATGTCTATTTCTTAATTACCTTGGTTTGCTGACATTGCTAATCTTGCCATAGGTCAAACGCCTACACATTGGAGTAACCAAGATCAGATAAATTTTTTAGATAAAGTAAAAAAATTCTTTTGGGAAGATCCATACTTGTTTAAGTACTGCCCTAATCAAATCATTTAAAGATGTGTTCCTAAGAGTGAGCAATCTAGTTTTATTCATTTTTGTCATGATCATACTTGTGGAGGTCATTTTAGTGCTAAAAAAACTGCTGCAAAGATTTTGCAATGTGGCTTTTATTGGCCATCACTGTTCAAAGATGCCCATTTGTACTGTAGTTCTTGTGAGCGTTGTCAAAAATTGGGCATTATCTCACGCAGGAATATAAGCATTTGACTCCCTTTCTTATTGTTGAGATATTCGATGTCTGGGGAGTTAATTTCATAGGTTATTTTCCTAATTCTTTTGGCAATTTATACATCCCTGTTACTATGGATTATGTGTTAAAATGGGTAGAAGTTGATGCATGTAAAATAAATGATCATAAGATTGTGGTGAAATTCTTGAAGGAAAACATTTTTCAAGGTTTGGAACACTACGAGCTATCATTAGTGATGGGGGAAAACATTTTTGTAATAGGAATTTTGAGCAATTGATGAAACAATATGGTATCATGCACAAAGTTGCAACTCTATACCACCCACAGACTAGTTGTCATGTTGAGATTTGAAATAGAGAAGTTAAAAATATTTTAGAAAAAACGATTAAAATAAATAGGAAAGATTGGTCTTTGAAACTTTCTGATGCTTTATGGGCTTATCATACTACTTTTAAAACTCCTATTGGAATGTTTTCTTACCGACTTGTGTATGGTAAGGCCTGTTATTTACCTGTTGAAACAGAGCATAAAACTTATTGGGCCATCAAATAGTTTAACTTTACTCTTGACAAAGCAGGTTCTCACAGGAATCTTCAACTCAATGAACTGGAAGAAATACATAATGATGCATATGAAAGTGCAAAGTCATATAAGAATTGAATGAAAGTTTTTCATGAAAAAAATATTTTAAGAAAATCATTTAATGTAGGTTAAAAGGTCCTTCTATATAACTCTTATTTGCACTTATTTCTAAGAAAGCTACGTTCTCGGTGGTCAAGCCCATTCATTGTTCGTATTGTTTATCCACATGGTGTAGTGGAGATCGAAAATCCCAAGAACAGTGATGTGTTTAGATTGAATGGTCAAAGATTGAAAGAATTTTTGGAATTATATAACCCGAAGATAGAGGAGACACCTTTGCGTGATCCTGTCTACCAGGATTGATTTGTTTCTGTTGTTAAAGTTTACCGTGCATGCTATCTAGGTAAGATCTTTCTTTATTTAACTTGCATAATTGGTTATTTCGGTGTTATCTTCTTTTGAATTTCTATTATTTTCTTGCTTTTGTTGCTTTTTCTCTTTCTAAAAAAATTGAGTCAATAATGGAGGACATCTCACACAATTAAAAAATCATTTTCCTTCTCTTTCACCCAATGTATTGACAAAAATTTACAAAGCATGGGTTGCAAGATTAAGGGTGTTGATGAACATGAGGATGCCTACTAATATTTGTTGGCTAGTTGAAGGTAAGGTACGGTTATCAAGTGAGTCTGTAAATGATTTCATCTCTTACATGCTTGGTTTAGGAAAAAGAAATTTTGTTAAACAGCGTAGAGCTAAACGAATGGGTGTTTGTTACAAATGTGGATGTGAGACTTGTGACAAACATTGCCGTTCTTTGGGTTGGGATCTGTAAATCGGGAAGATAAAATTAAGTTCATTAAGGATGGCTTGAGTAAGGAGTCATTAGATGATGACTTCCATCTAACATCTCTTGAGACACATCTTAGTAGATCTATGCATATCGGTATTGTCGGTTTATGGCCCCATTTAAAAAAAAGAACATAAACGGTACAGTCTTGGGAATCTGACGTTAAAAGATCGTATTTGCCAATTTATAAGAAAATTGGATGGGAAGCATATCCTTGACCTATAGAGGGCGTTTAAGTCGTTACTGGATGTAAAACTAGAGAAATATGTGAGCCACAATCACAACTACTGTACATATGCATACGTGTCATCATTTTTGAATTTTTTTACCTTTAATTTAGCTAACATCCACTGGCCTACTCATATAGCTATTGAAATTTTTCCGCTAGCCTATTCGCATAGCTATTGTAAGTATGCCCTTATCTGAGTTCTATAAATGCACACTTTATCATCTTCACCTTGATACTCAAAATTAGTGCAAGTGCAGTTATGGAGGAAACTGGTGTTCGTTAGTTTAGAAATTTTTATCTTTTGTGGTTCTAGTTTTAGAAAAAATGGAGAGTATGTGAAAGCAGCACAAAGTTTTGGTATAGTACTAGCCAGGAGAAAAATTTATTTTTTTATGGTGGAGGTTGTCAAGGGTTAATGGGGAGTGTGTCTGAATCTGCATATCTAGGAGGATGTCAAGTTCTAGGTATCATTCCTACAGCTCTTGGTGCATCAAATATTGTAGGAAAAATATTTGGGGAAGAATGTAGGGCAGCCTCCATGCATGAGCGTATTAGAATGATGAGCAATGTTGATGCCTTCATTGCCTTACCAGGTGGTTTGGGTACCTTGGAGAAAAATTTTCAAGTAGTCTCTTGGGCACAACTAAATATTCACCATAAACCCATAGGTTTGTTAAATGTTAACAATTTCTTTGATGGTTTGTTGTATTTTCATGATCATGTTGTAGAACAAAGGTTTATCTCGTACTCAGCACGACGGATTCTCATCTCGGCTTTAAATGCTGATGAGTTAATTGATGCATTACAAGCATTTGTTCATATACTTGATCCAATTATAGCTCAAATAGATTGGACAACCTAAAACTACAAAAAGTGCAAATTGGACTTGGATCTTCATCTGTAATACCTTTTATTTGATTGAATAAATTTTTATTTTTTGTTTAGTTTGTTGTAGGTTCATCTTTTCCTAGATCTTCTTTTAGGCAATATCTCTTTCAATCTTTGTTGTTTGTTTTGTGTTTGTTCATCTTCAAAAAAAAAATTTTTTTGAGTGATGTTTTGGGATTAGGCAAAGCTAGCACCAATGATGAAAATGGTTTTAAATGCTTGTAACCTTTGGAAAATAGATGAGTTTTGAGTGTTATGTGTGAACTTGAACTCTAATGTAACTTATGTTTTACTTAAGAATTCTAATATCTTGAGCACTTAATCTTTGTGCATTTGACTGATTGTTTATTTAGTAAAGATTTATGTGATTCAAATATGCTGAGTGATCTCATAAAAGTCTAGAACTTATTTGATTGTCACTTGAGGTAAAATCCTAAACTACTCTCCATTTAAGAAATGAATTAGGCATTATTGGAATCTTTTGAGCCTTTCAAATCAACTTGTACATTATACTATCCCTAGCAACCTATTTTGAGCCTATATTTATCCTTTTTTGAACACCTATATTATTATCTATCCTTTAAATAAAAATATTTCTAACTCTTACCTTTCACTCACAGGAATGATCATTTGAAAAGTTATGGTTCAGGGGTTGAAGGTAGAAGTTAAAAAAAAAGTTAATACCCCCTAAATAAATAAGTTTGGGGTGTTTATATTAAAATAATAGTATGAGCAAATAATGTAAGGATAATGAAAAGGTTGGAGATAGAATTCACATTATAATATCAAAAGTATTTGGGAGGCTTTAAATGATCATGTACGTTGAAGAGTGAATTGAGCTTTCATTCATATTGATGCGTATTTTTGCAAGTGTACGAATCATTCAAGTAATAAAGTGTACAAAAGTACAGATATCGAACCCACAAGGAATGGCGTTACTAAGTACCGAAATTGACTAATCCTAATTTTATCTGAAAACCCAATTGTTGAAATTTTTTAAGAGGCAAATTAACTTACAAATAAATGCAAAGAACACAATTGAATGTTGTTCACAAATGATTAAAAACGCTAAGGCATTTGATTTCGCTGAATCAATTCAATCCGATTTCAAGTCACGTTATATGAGAATCAAAGCTAAAAGTGATGGTTGAAAAACCCAAACTTATCTAATACTCTCTCTCGAGTTATATTAGAATTACTTATCTCTGATAATCAACTATATTTCTATAAAGATTTAATCATAAACAAGCACATTATGATCTATGGAATTTCTAGAATAACCACATACATCATGCATTAGTTCTCACACTCACATTCAACATATGGTATTTATCACAAGAAGCATTCATTACACATCTCCTCTCGGTCTCAATATAATGCAACAATTCGTCTAAATATTGGCCAGAAATCTAGAAGCATTAGGCATGGAAATAAATACTCAACTTGAAAGCAATGAACTCATATAACCATAACCAAAGAAATCAGAGTTTCTTGATTCAACTACATCATAGCCTTAGCAAAAATGAATTAGTTCATAATGGAAATAAGAACAACTATTATCTCAACTGAATACATCAATACAAATTCAGAATAAACTGCAAAAAAAGCAAGTTAAGGAGAAGAGATGAAGAACTCTTAGAGATGAACACATGGCAGCAACAATGGTGATGATCCTTCAAGATTATCCAAACTTTCTCTCCAAAAAGGCTTCCTCTCCTCCAAAAACGCCTCTCCTCTGTGTATTTTCGCCGTCCCCTCTTTCTGTACCTTATGGTATTTATAGGTCTAAGGTTTTGGGGGCAATTTTGAAACAAAAGTCATAGAAAATGCGTTTTCTGACAAAACTCGCCGCCAGCGAACGTATTCTCGCCGCAGCGAGATTTCTGGAAAATAAATGAAAATTTTGTTCTGCAGTTCTTGTCGCCGGCGAGATATATTTGGCCGGCAGCGAACATAATCTCGCCGGCAGCCAGATTTAAATCTGTCATACGCGCTCTCGGGAAAAATTGCTGCAGCATTCTCGCCGCGGCCAGAATTCCAAACCTTGAAACTTGCTTTTCTTGAGTCTCACTCAATCCCAGTCATTGGAATTTGTCCCAAACTTCTCCAAAATTATGATTTTACCTAAAATTGCACTTTAAACACGAAATACCCGTGAAATGAAATTTGTGGATTAAATAATCAAATAAACACAATTTTCACACAAATATCAATATTTAAATCATAACAAAAATGCAATAATTTGACTCTTATCACATATCATCTTATCCACCTTTAACCTATCTCATACATTACAAGCCTAATGAAAGTCCTAATGATCTTAATTGTTATGATTAGTCTACATTAATGGAGAGTGACATGAAAAATAAGCTTATGGATTATCAAATGCATATATCTAGAGATCTGTTTTAAATATTTGATTACATAAATTTATTTGAATGCAAAGAGTCTAGTGTCATAAGACTACTATACACACACACTTGGGATTCAAGAGCAAAACCATATGTTGCATTTGAATAAACGTTCTACAGAACCTTGAAATTCTGATATTTTCCTTGATTGCACATTTTAGATAATTGAGGATTGCTTAGCAAGTCAAAAACAACTTATCACTCACTCATCGTTTGTGTCACGCCCCTAAGTTTAGGGTACGTGAAACACGTATATCATGAACATATATTTTCCATAAACATAAATATCTCAATCCTTTATCAAGGAAACAGATACATATAGATTTTCCCATACATATACCATATACAAATCAAGTACATATACATCAAAGTACAGCAGAAACAAGGATCCTGCCTGTGACGTTCAGAGCAACTCTAGAGTAAAAATATATTACAATATAAAACATTGAGAGCCTAGGTCAACAATATAAAACATACGGATGTAAAAATATAAAATAGATCCACATCGTGTAGTGAGTTTTACAACTCAGTGAGCAGATAACACCCCCTATAACCTCTTAGGTCAACATATGGATGTACTTTTCATTTCAAAGTTTCTCATATTGAAAAGTTACATTCAGGAGTACATTCATATAGGACCCGCATTTCAAAACATCTCAGTTCAAATCACATACAAATATCTGTAACCACATATGATACAAATTGATCTTAAATCGAATTTAATATGCAATAAAAATCAATTCTTTCATATAATGCTCAAGTATGTCACAACTTTCAATATACTCAATAGATAAACATGGAATGTGAGTTCATCACCCTTCTGCCTCCTCACATTACCATAGTCACAATCACAATAGGTAATCAGGGAATGTGAGTTCATCACCCTACTGCCTCCTCACATTACCACTGACTACAACTTCAATAGATCAACAGGGAATGTGAGTTCATCACCCTTCTGCCTCCTCACATTACCACTGTCATCATCACAATAGGTAATTAGGGAATGTGAGTTCATCACCCTACTGCCTCCTCACATTACCACTAATACCACCTTCACAATACCGTCTCAAGCCATATAATCCCGTCATTACTCATCAATGCATACATATATAAACATGTATCACTGTGCATATTCATCAAATGCAATGTATAATTATCATATAACTCACCATACAATCATATTAAGCAAATTATCACTTTCAAAAAAGAACTTTCAGTCTCAGTACAAAATCTTGTATCATAAATTTTCCAATCAGTGAAATCATATAATCATGCCCATATCCGAGGCAAACATAACATTGTAAAATCAATGTCATATGCATAACATATTTTCTTTGCCATGAAATGCGAAATGCATTTAGAAATAACATATTCAAAGCATTTCAAAATCTCTTTCAAAAATCATACTCTTCTTGAACTAAATATCATTTCTCAATCATTTCAAATATTCCAAACCATTTCATAAACATATGAACATATAAATAACATGTAATCATACTCATGTATCAAGGAAAAGTTCAAGAAGAGTAAATACAAGCTATTGGAAGAATTATCTACTCAGAGTGTAAGGGCTCCGAATTGGACAGCCCTAAAATACTCTTCTCTAGTCTGAATTTGACCAAATAAGCTTCAAAAACGTGTCCGGAGGGTCAAAAATTACTATTCACCGCCACATAAAAAGTTACCAAATGACCGAAAAAATTACATATTCTAATGTTTATCAAGCTTCTGAACCCATCTACGGTGTCAGATTTCTAATTTGAGGTCTCTAAGTAAGAGTTTCAGGAATTACCTTTTACCGAGATTTTCTACTTCAGTTCTATGACGATTCAACGGTGAATTTGAAAAACTGATCGGTCAGAACTGAAGTATTCTTTGTCCTGAATCCAGAAATACCCTCAGTTTTTAAATCGAAAACTTATAGGCACTCCAGATCGAGAGAAAATGTTGGAGGTTACTATTCATCACTATGTACACAGTATCTTTTCTCGTTTTCTCTGTTTTTCATCCCCCGGCTTCCTCCTTTCATTTATATAGTTTTTTTTAATAAAAATAATAATAATTAATTAATAATTAATAATATGATTTTCTTTATATAAATTCATATAAATTCCGTTTTACATCTAAAAATATCCCAAAAATTTCTAAAAATTTACATTCTCAATTACCTTTAGTGGAACTCTTAAATCATAATTTTTTTTGATAAAAATCTCAATAAAACAAATTATTAAATAAATATCTTTATACATAATAAAAGAAAGAATATTTCTAAAAATATGACAAAATTTCATTAGAGGTCAGTATAATTATTCGAAGTAACACAATAATTATTTTACTTAAAAGTCTACTTACTTTTAGCCAAACATAATTGTTTTTAAATATATATATATATATATATATATATATATATATATATATATATATATTCATTTAAAAATAAAAATTACGTGCCAAAACATAAATTCTCATATTTTCTCTAATCGGAATTTTCGTTAGATTTTATAGTTATTACATTCTTTCCCCTTAAAGAAATTCGGTCCCCGAATTTCATCACCGTAATGGCAGATAAATACTAATCTCATTGTTCAAATAAACGCAGATATCTAGCTTGTATATCCTCCTCTCTTTTCCCAGTAGTTTCCTCAGAAGGATGATTTTTTCATATCACTTTTACTGCAGATATTTCTTTTGTCCGTAACTTCTTTATTTGTCTGACCACTATTGCTACTGGTTGTTCCTCATGGGTTAAATCTTCCTGTAATTAAATCTGTGGAAAATGTATAACATGTACAGAATCTGGTAAATATTTCTGTAGCATAGACACATGAAAAACTAGATGGACATTACCCAATTCAGATGGTAAAGTTAAACGATAAGTCACTGAACCGATCTTATCAAGAATTTCAAATGGTTCTATATACTGAGAGTGTAACTTTCCTTTCTTTATAAATCTCATTACCTCTTTCATTGGTGAGTCATTAAAGAATATATATAGTCACCAACTAATAATTTCTAGTGCTTAACATTCATAGTCCTTATAAACTTTTGACTTGTATTGAGTTTCCAATATTCTTTTTCTAATCAATTTTACTTTATCAATGACATCTTAGAATAAATCTAACTCCACTGAGTCATTTAACAGAATATTTGTAACACCTCTTACATAAGGCTTAAATCTTCTAATATCATTTTATTATAGACAAATTCTGTTAAGAAATCTCCTACCTATCTCAAAAAAATATGCTTGTAGCTTGCTCTCCAAACTAGCATCATCAATTTAAATAATTCATATTCTATCTATTGCATGTTATTCCAAATTAGATTTCCAAAAAGTTTAACTTTTCGTAATTCACTCACATATTAAGAAACCTATGATGTTCATGTAAAACTTCAAATGATGCCATTGTATATTGGCATGATAATTACTTATATGAGCAAGTTCAACTAAGAACAATTAATTTCTCCCAACTTTCACCACAATAATATAAAGATACTTAAAGTATAATTTCTAATATATAAACACATCATTTAAATTTAGTATCAGTCATACTATAATCTAATAAAGATCCTTAGTCTTACTGAATAACTCTCTTGAGATAATATATTCAATTCGTACTTGCCAACATACCCGCCAATGAAAAATTTCACTTGTATCTTCTTTTTACCATTATACTAGTACCATTTTTTTTATCTCAGTATATCCTTATTACCTCGGATCATCCATATTCACAATCTATGGCTTCTTCTGAAATCTCCTTTCTCAACAATTATCCATACGTAAATTTCCAATCTCAACATAATTTACATTCTAGATATTAGTCTCAATTTAGCAAGGTATAAATCTTTAACACAAATATCTTAATCACTTACATTATTCTCAGAGATGGTTCTCAAAATATTCTTCATGTTTCCAAATTAAAAATTTCGAGATTAGCTTAAATCTTACTTTCCATACTTTACTCCTCAAAAACTTCAACACTGTTAATTCCTTTGATTACATTCGTCAAAGCACCCTTACATCATCATCCATCTATTCTTTTCAGAATCTCTATTACTTTAATCTACTAATCAAAATCTTGCATTTAATGCCAAATATTAATGTAGGACAATGCAGCAGAAAATGCGAAACACGTAATAGAGCATGGTGCCAAAATAGGAAGTCAGAAGTTTGGACAAAACATTGACAGGAAATTAAAATCGATGGCCGTATTTCTTGAAAATCTGTAAACAAAATCTATCTACGACTTTGACAAAAATCGGTGGCCGCAAATTTTGAATATATGTGCCAAAATTTAATTCAAAGATAGTGTTATTCGGCAGAAGCATATCATATGGAAAAGAAATATCTCTGAGCTTATAAAGTCTGTGAAAAACAATAGCACATAGTTAACTGGTAGGATGCAGTTGATTACTTCAGAATAGATGTAATCAATCAATTGTAAAATAACCAGTCCAAATTAAAATTTCTCAAAATAGGTAGTCGACTTAATAATACCGATAGTCGACTGGCAAAAACATTGAGAAAACAAAATAAACCATTTGATTGTTCCTCTTCAACAAATAATTGGTTTGCATTTTCACTCTTTTTTCTTTTTTTCTTTTTTTTTTACAATGACGGATATCACCTACAACTTTTCTACAAAAATCAAGACATCAATGCTTCATCAAAGACAACAAGAAAAAGACAAATTTCTGGTGATATCTTATCTTATGCTCTTTATGTGCTTAATATGAGTCAGAGTCATAACTACTGTACATATACATGCTTGCCGTCATTTTTGAAAAAAAAATTTCTTTAATTTAGCTGATATCCAACAATCACTCACATAGTTGTTCTAATAATACCCGGTCATTCGCATAACTATTATAAATATGCCCTTCTCTGAGTTCTATAAATGCTTACATTAGTATCTTTATCTTCATACTCAGAGTTAAGGTGATAGAAATTATGGAGGGAAATGCATTCCGTCAGTTTCGAAATATCTGTGTCTTTTATGGTTTAAGTCCTGGAAAAGATGAGGAGTATGTTAAAGCAGCATAAAATCTGGGTATGGTACTGGCTAGGAGAAGAATTCATTTAGTGTATGGTGGAGGTAACCGTAGGTTAATGGGGTGTGTGGCTACAGCTGTACATATAGGGGAATGCCAAGTTCTAGGTATTATTCCTACAGCTCTAGCTGCATCCAGCAACATAGGAAAAACAATTGGGGAAGAATATAGAGTAGCTTCCATGCATGAACGCATGGCTAGAATGATGAACAATGCTGATGCCTTCATTGCCTTACCAGGGGGTTTTGGTACTTTAGAAGAAATTTTCCAAATAGCCTCTTGGGCACAACTAAATATGCATCACAAACCGATAGGTTTGTTAAATGTTAATCACTTCTTTGATGGTCTGTTATCTTTCCTTGATCATGCTGTGGAACAAAGGTTTATCCCACACTCAGCACGAAGAATTCTCATCTCAGCTTCAGATGCTGAGGAGTTAATTGATGCTTTACAAGCATATGTTCATGTACCTGATCCAATCACAGCTCAAATAGAATGGACAACAGACCACAGCAGAAAGTGCAAATTGGACTTGGATCTTCATCTGTAACTGTAGCAAGATGTGGGCATTGCTGTACCGCTTTTACTTTCTTAGGGTTATCTTGGATACCATCTTGCTAGCCATATACCTTAAGAAAGTACTATTACTAAGTCAAAATTCATATTTTGAGAACTTAGCATATAGCTGATACTCCCTTGGAGTTTATAATACTATCTTTAAATATTGCTTATGATCCTCTGAACTCTTAATGGTATATTATCAATAATTATAATAACAAATTAATCCAGGGATGGCTTCAATACTCTCTCTTTTTTTTTCTTTTTTCTATCAAGTCCATGAATGCAACTGAGCATTTGTCAGACTAAATGACATCACCAAGAACTCATAATGCCATAACGAGTCCTAAAAGAAATTTTTTCGAATATCCTCTTCCCTTATCCTCAATTGATGAGATCCAGATATCAAATCAATTCAATTGTTTTTTAAATATTGAGCACCTTGTAGCTGGTCAAACATATCATCTATATGAGGTAATGAGTATTTATTCCACATTGTCACTTTATTCAATTGTCTATAATCTATACATAGTCATAGTGATCCATCTTTCTTTTTCACAGATAAAATTGAAGCACTCCAAGTAATAGTACTAGGGTATATAAATCCCTAGTCTAACAAGTGTCTCAACTGATCCTTCAAGTCCTTGAGTTCAGCCGGTGCCATTCTATATAGAAGTATAGACACTGGTTGGTTTACAGGAATTAAATTAATACCAAATTATATTTTACGTTTCGAGGTAATCCTGGCAATTCTTTAAAAATTACATCAGAAAATTTTCTAACCACTAGAACTTAATTTATAGTGGTATACTTTATATCAACATCTTTCACCACTGCCAACTATCCTTGGCACCTTTTTGTAGTCACTTATGAACTGCTAAAGCAGAAATTAGATTACTGGGTATCTCATTACGATCTTCTTGTGTCAAGAAAGAAAATTCTCCAATAATTGAATTTAATCACCTTCAAGTGACATTTCAAAATGACATGACATAATGCCAACTAATTCATTCTTAATATCACATCACAGTCTACCATATTTAGACAACCGGTACAACGGATGTCACATTCAGAAACCATCATATTTCGTATCTGTCTCAATTCTTTAAATTCTTTAAGACGCATATCGCTTTTACTTTCAAGCTATAATTGATCCATAGATACTTCTTAAGATGTCACAATATTCAATCTATCTTATCCTATAAACTTTAATAACTTCGAATAGAAAGGAATTTGAAACCCTATAGAATCCCTCAGCAGCACCTGAAGTATAAACATGTCTGGCTCATATCGATACTAAAGGTCCTACTAAAGAATCCTTAGCTCTGATTGTCACAAGGAAACCTAATGCTCTGATACCAACTTGTCAAGCCCCTAAGTTTAGGGTACGTGAAACACGTATATCATGAACATATATTTTTCATAAACATAAATATCTCAATCCTTTATCAAGGAAACAGATACATATAGATTTTTCCATACATATACCATATATAAATCAAGTACATATACATCAGAGTACAGCAGAAACAAGGATCCTGCCTGTGACTTTCAGAGTAACTCTAGAGTAAAAATATATTACAATATAAAACATTGAGAGCCGAGAAACAATTTAGGCTCACCACTGAAGTACAACCTCTAGTCGATCTCTTGGTTGCTGGACCGTACTCTGTGTCTTTATCTGAAAAATAGATCCACATCGTGTAGTGAGTTTTACAACTCAGTGAGCAGATAACACCCCCTATAACCTCTTAGGTCAACATATGGATGTACTTTTCATTTCAAAGTTTCTCATATTGAAAAGTTACATTCAGGAGTACATTCATATAGGACCCGCATTTCAAAACATCTCAGTTCAAATCACATACAAATATCTGTAACCACATATGATACAAATTGATCTTAAATCGAATTGAATATGCAATAAAAATCAATTCTTTCTTATAATGCTCAAGTATGTCACAACTTTCAATATGCTTAATAGATAAACATGGAATGTGAGTTCATCACCCTTCTGCCTCCTCACATTACCATAGTCACAATCACAATAGGTAATCAGGGAATGTGAGTTCATCACCCTACTGCATCCTCACATTACCACTGACTACAACCTCAATAGATCAACAGGGAATGTGAGTTCATCACCCTTCTGCCTCCTCACATTACCACTGTCATCATCACAATAGGTAATTAGGGAATGTGAGTTCATCACCCTACTGCCTCCTCACATTACCACTAATACCACCTTCACAATACCGTCTCAAGCCATATAATCCCGTCATTACTCATCAATGCATACATATATAAACATGTATCACTGTGCATATCCATCAAATGCAATGTATAATTATCATATAACTCGCCATACAATCATATTCAGCAACTTATCACTTTCAAAACAGAACTTTCAGTCTCAGTACAAAATCTTGTATCATAAATTTTTCAATCAGAGAAATCATATAATCATGCCCATATCCGAGGCAAACATAACATTGTAAAATCAATGTCATATGCATATCATATTTTCTTTGCCATGAAATGCGAAATGCATTTAGAAATAACATATTCAAAGCATTTCAAAATCTCTTTCAAAAATCATACTCTTCTTGAACTAAATATCATTTCTCAATCATTTCAAATATTCCAAACCATTTCAGAAACATATGAACATATAAATAACATGTAATCATACTCATGTATCAATGAAAAGTTCAAGAAGAGTAAATACAAGCTATAGGAAGAATTATCTACTCACAGTGTAAGGGCTCCGAATTGGATAGCCCTATAATACTCTTTTCTAGTCTGAATTTGACCAAATAAGCTTCAAAAACGTGTCCTGAGGGTCCAAAAACCTTAAATGAGCTCGGTTACTGTTCACCGTCGGAATCACTATTCATCCCCCACTATTTATGCCGAAAATTACTATTCACCGCCACATAAAAAGTTACCAAATGACCGAAAAAATTACATATTCTAATGTTTATCAAGCTTCTGAACCCATCTACGGTGTCAGATTTCTATTTTGAGGTCTCTAAGTAAGAGTTTCAGGAATTACCTTTTACCGAGATTTTCTACTTCAGATCTATGACGATGCAACGTGAATTTGAAAAACTGATCGGTCAGAACTGAAGTATTCTTCGTCCTGAATCCAGAAATACCCTCAACTTTTAGATCGAAAACTTATAGGCACTCCAAATCGAGAGAAAATGTTGGAGGTTACTATTCATCACTATGCACACAGTACCTTTTCTCGTTTTCTCTGTTTTTCATCCCCGGCTTCCTCCTTTCATTTATATGGTTTTTTTAATAATAATAATAATTAATAAATAATTAATAATATGATTTTTTTTATATAAATTCTGTTTTGCATCTAAAAATATCCCAAAAATTTCTAAAAATTTACATTCTCAATTACCTTTAGTGGACCTCTTAAATCATAGTTTTTTTTTGATAAAAATCTCAATAAAACAAATTATTAAATAAATATCTTTATACATAATAAAAGAAAGAATATTTCTAAAAATATGACAAAAATTCATTAGAGGCCAGTATAATTATTCAAAGCAACACAATAATTATTTTACTTAAAAGTCTGCTTACTTTTAGCCAAACATAATTGTTTTTAAATAAATAAATATATATATATATATATATATATATATATTCATTTAAAAATAAAAATTACGCGCCAAAACATAAATTCTCATATTTTCTTTAATCGAAATTTTCGTTAGATTTTATAGTTATTACAGTTTGAATTTTGAAGTTTATGTGTTTTTCTTAAGGACAAGCAAAAGATTAAGTTTGGAGGTATTTGATGAGTTTTAGACTCATAAATTAAATATTTTCATCTTATCTTTTTGCCATAATTAAGCATATATCATCCTTACTTGTCTTTAGTTTTGTGTATTTCTTACATACGAAGAGAAGAATGGAAAATGGACTCAATTGGAAGAGTTGGAGCTAAATTGTGGTTCTTTGGGAATGATGTCTATAAATCAAGCAGATAAAACAATTTCATTAAGGATGGCAGAGTAAGGAGCAGTATCATATTGACTCCTGAGACGCATCCTAATTGATATATGCACAAATTTATTCTTAATTTATGATCATATTTCTAAAAGAACTAAAACATAATGATTCAAGGCAAAGCACCCAATGTTCAGAATATATTTATTGTTTGTAATCCAACCCAACCTTACTGCAGTACTTGGGTCGTATCTCAGAAAATACATATCCAATATATATGAAATTTGGTAGGTGGGTTGTTGACACAATTGGGTATAACTTTTATGTTCAAGTGGTCAGAAAATTTGAACATTAATTGGGCTAAAAGTGGGCTAGAAAAGAATCTGTCTGCTGCTATAGTCCAGGCTGACTTTGCTTTGATATTTTAACCATAAGTCATAAATTATGTATCCAATTTGTCGACCATTTGTCTGGACGGAAATATAATAAAATTTTCTACAACTTACTTGTTAATGGAGTCAACAAATTCTATGGATTTCAAAAAGATATTCAATGTTCAATTTTGGTGCACATGATGGAATTCAAATTGTCAACTTTATACAACTTCTTACTTAATAATTTTGACAATTACCACATCTACCACACCCAAGTGTATCTATAAATAGAGGGCTTAGAGAGCTGAATGGAGAGCATGGAGTGAGCTTGGGAAAGCTTTGTTGGAGTTCTAAAGTGCTTGTAATGTTTTCTTTCTTTAGATTTTTTGTATTTTTATTTTCTTTCATAATATTATCATATTTCTTAATCTTTCATTTGGCTTTCTTGCCTTAATTATGGAGAACTAGTCTCCTAATGCTAAGGTGAAAGGGTGAAACTCTTGGTATGATAATAATAATAATGCATCTAACTCTTAATTTTAGTATTTACATTTGATGTTGTATTTACCCCCTCCTTTTCTTATGTTATGTTTTAATTTTGTATCTTCACAAACTGTAAGATTAAGTTAGTTAGGCATGCTTCACCTGTCTTTATATTTTGATTTATTTTTTACCTTATGCCTGATGTATTTTTCTCAATAGTGATTTTCCACTTGTCCAAAAAAAAAGTTTGATTTATTTATTAAATGAATGAGACTAATCAGCAAACAAAATGTGAAATTTTGATACTCAGTTTGTTAAGCTTGAAAAAAATTTGGTTATTAATAAAATATTATTATTTTTCTATATAATTTATTAAAAAAATAAATAAAATAATTTATTCATAATTACAATATTATAATATATATATATATATATATATATATATATATATATATATATATTATCAGTATGCTCATAGATAGTTAGATACATGCACATACATTATACAAAACTAATTTTTTAGGAGTTAAATTTAAATACATACATATAAGTATTATTATATTTATAATATTGATTGTGAATTATTTAGACTTAACTAATTTAACAAAACGAATTGAGAATGATTATAATTTTTAACTGGCTTAAAGTTTGAGCTTGATTTCAAGTTCAATCAATTTTAAGTAAACAAGTTTCAGTATGCTAAAATTACAATCTTAGTTATAAAATTTGTTGTGAATTGCAAATTAATTAATAAACTATTTTATAAAATTTATTGTAAAACTACTTGATTTTTTTAAAAATATATAAGTTGATAAAAAAAAGATATTACCATTTACTATAAAAAACATTCTTTACTATTTTCATATTGTCAAAACAAATTATTATTTGGTGTTCTATTGGTGGAGTTAAAATTTTCATCAGTGTCGCATCAAATACTAACACATGACGAAGTTAGTGGGTTGTGTGAGTATTTTTAGTACTATTTTTAACAAATTTGCTATGTGTCAGAATTTGGTGTGGTATTAATGAAAATTTTAACTCTGCTGGCGATGTACCAAATAATAAATAATCCTTGTTAAAACATTTGAGTACGAGAAATACAAAAAAGTCAATATTCTATGCATTTTAATATATATGTAATAAATAAATTTTAATTTTTTTATATTTTTTTAGTAAAGGAATTTATCAAAAGATTTTAAAAAACTATTGATGAGTTCCACAATTCCAAACTTCAACTTTCAATTCAACATCATAAGAACTTGCAAGAAAGAGTCAATACTCATTGAAGTCGGCATGAATTCTTATGCTTAAGTTAATAGAGTTCAATGATAGGAGTAGAAGCATAATGTATGGATTAAAGAGCTAATATGAGAGAATGAACATCTTACTTATAGATGGCTTGTTAGGGTGGTACTGTCAATGTGCTAACTCTTAAGATTAACAACTTCCGGATCATTAATTCTTGACACAGATCTCAAGTGTTATTAATGCAATCGAAAGAGTCAAGTTTGAATGATCCATTAGTTGGTCAATCAGGGGCTAACCTATGAGGCACGAACACAATAATGGATACGAGACACGTAAGTTTTAAAAAAATGTAGGACACAACATGTTAAAGACATGTGAATAAAAAACACAGATTATATATATATATATATATATTCATAAAACAATAACATAGAATGAGTTATAACTCAGAATACAACTAAATCTCAAAAAATTGTCATAAATTTATAATACAATCAAAATTCATTTTTCTTCAATGTAATCTTCATCACCAACATTGTTTTCATCCCCTTTATTTGTGAAAAGAACTCTTTCTAATTCTGCTTCATCCAATGATAGATTCGCAACCAATAAAAATTCAATATCTTCCAACACATTATCAAAACAATTTCCTCAAATATCCCACATCTTGGTATCACCTTGCATATATTGTGGTCTCCTCCTTGATAAAAGTTGAAGATTTTTATGAACAAAGACTAAATCTTGGGCACGTTTTGGTGTCAATTTTTTCCTTTTAAATGAGTGAATGAATGAGTATTTGCTCCAATTTTTCTCACAGAGAGAGGACGAAGATGGTTGTCCAACAAGTTTAAAAGTAAGGCTTTGGAGAAGTGGAATGGAGTGAGTATGAGTTTCCCACAAAAAATGTGGCTCCATATTCTCTCTTTAATCAATGAAGTCTGATTCAACAAAATTTTCTAAACAAGTAGAGAATTTCACATATTTCACATAAACCTTTTTCAAGTCGTCGGGATCTTGAAAAATTATCTTCAAGCACTTCATTCTCTTTCTTGTTATCTCTTCATCTTTGTGTGGAGGGACTCTCTTAAGAGCTTCATTCAATCAAGATTGACTATAGTATCTATAAAGAGAATTGAAGCAATGTACTACTATCATTAACATAATGAAGTTAAAATGCATAACTTAGCAAAAAATAAGAAAAAGAATACCTAGGGTTTAAAGAATGTATTAGGCAATGAAGAGGTATGTTGCTTTTAGTCCATCTTTGCACCAATATATCATATACCACATTAAAGAGGGTCGACTCCTCATAATCAAGCTTGCCTTTATGGCAAAATATTGCCTTCTTCACTTGCTCAATCATACTATCTCATCGTTAATATATTTTGTGAAGATTAGACTTATCAATATATGTCATTCTCAACATAAAATAAATCAAAGATGTGAAAAAAAGAATAAAATCAATTTTGTCCCACCACACATCACACATCGTTAAAAACTTTTTCCTTCACAAATTGAGCTTTTTTCACATTATCCTTCCCATAAAGATTTCATTTGTCACTAATTACCATTGTTTGCAAATCTTGTTTTACAAGTTTAAATCTCTTCAACATGATAATAATTGAAGCAAATATAGTATTACAAATGGCAAGCAACTTCAAAGGAACAAACTTATTAAAGATAGCCAACCTCATATTGTGATTCATGATAAATTCTTTATCATTATATAATCATTGGCTATTTTTCTTATCCAGCCAAGCTCAATAAAAGCAATTTAACTACATTCCTTATTTTTTACATTACAAATGCTCTTCAAAACTAAATTTAATGTATGGATCAGATAAGGAGTCCAAAAGATATGAGGATATTCCATCTCTATAAGAATCCCTACAGATTTACAAATTAGAGTATTATCAATGATAATTTGAACCGTATTCTCTACTCCCACTTCTCTAATTACATTGAGAATGTCATTTTCTATGAACTCTTTGTCTTTATATTCACTATCACAATTAATGGCTTTTATGAATATAGGACTTTACATTCACCTTCACAATTAATGGTTTTTATGAATAAAGGATTACTTTCTATCATCGGCATAAAATTAATAAAAGGCCGTATTTGTGGACCCAACCATCCATCACAAACAATGGTGACACCTTTTTTCCTTCCATGTTGTTTTTATAGGTTGCAACATCCTCTTAATATTTGCATTCTCATGCTAGAAATATAGGCTCTTAATTAATCTCTTTCATGGTTATGGTATGCTTTTTCAAAAGAGCTTTCCTCTATACCCTTTCTTCTTTTGGTTTCATCTCTCAATCTTTCAATTCCAAATGAATTGAATGAAGAACTGGTGCTACTAGATGAACCAATCCTTGATGCATGAGTAGACGGTGGCAATGGAACTTTTTTTGGCATGGATGTTAGTTTTCTTTCATAAGTATCATATTCTAATTTCATCATGTCAACAAGATATTTTTTAGAAACTTTATTACATGGCACTATACCAAGCCCTCGTAGTTTTAACAAGTGAGCCTTGACTCTAGAATATGTTCTTTTATAATCATTTCCACAAGTTTCCTTTTTCCCCTTTGTAACAAACCTCTACAAAGGTTTGTAGTCATCTCTTTGCATATTATATTCACCACTATTTACATTACTAAAACTTTTATACATTCTAAATAAAATAAAATAAAAAGAGAGTTAGAAATCATTTCACATAATAAAGCAATTGGCATCCATCACAGAAGTAATTGGCAATAGAACCCATTCCCAAAACATGCATAATAAATCACAAAAACAGAAACAATTAGTATTCATCAGACAGGAGAAATTAGTCACAGAAGCCACAAGTAAATGCATAAAGCAATTACTCACCAATTTTAATCACAGAAGCAATTAATCACAAGTAAAATCAATAAAGCACAGAAGGCTAGAAAAAAAAGCAGCAAGTGAATGGAAACCAGCATCATTTCTTAAAGCACCTCAAAATAGAACCTATGAAGCATGGAACAGAATATGGAGAAGCAAGCATGAACAAAACATCATTCAGATGTAGGAAAAAAAAGCAGTAGCTAGTAAATAAATGGAGACCATATATTAATAAGGCTAATCCATTTCTATTTTTCCTCCTAATACATTTTGTATTTCTCCTCCTAATACATTTTCTTCTTCCATAAAAACAATCCTATCCTAGAGCAAAACCAAACCAAGTCGATTAAGCAAAAATAAGGGCCATTTTCTAGAGCAAAACCAAACATAAGGCAAGATAATGGAGACCAGGCAATAGGAGCAACATAAAAAAGATAGTTGCGCGAGAATGAAATAGAGGTACCTAAAAGCTACACTTATAGAGTTGCAATAGAATGGAACAAAGATGCATGAGAATGTAATAGAGCTACTCAATGATGGAGACTGAAGGCTAGCAATGGAGGATGACACGAATAGAAGAGGTATGGTGACATGAACATGAAATGGCAAGATGAAGTGGCAAACAGAAGTAGAGGCAGTGACAAATGTGAGAAATCTGGAAAGTGAACTGATCGGGTATTGAGTATTACTATTAGGGCTCATTAATTAAATACTGGAATTTTTATATCCGAAAACAGTGTCAGACACATTAAAAAATGTGTCCAATACGTGGCCTAATTTTTTTTTTAAATTTGCACACAGGACATGTATTCGAGGCCTGTTCATGTCCGTAGAGTGCCTAATACGTTGACATGTCCCAAAACGAAGTGTCTATGTTTTATAGGGACTAACAAATCAACCGACCTTTATGAATCTAAAATGAAATCTATCATCATCGATCAATTAAGGGCTAACTGATCGATTGACTCTTGCAAATCCAAAAGTGGGATCTATCGTCAAATATTTGAAAAAATTAAAATTTTTACATAACGAACATCACTTAAGGGTGCCTAAAAAAATCTTCCCTTGAAAAGTCATTCTTGATTCTCTTGTGGTGAAAGATAATCTGATTTAAAAAAACTTCCTGTGCTGAGTGTGGTATTTCTGAAGAAAATGTGGTGTATGTTTTGGTTTTGTGCTCATGCTGAAGCAATTGGAAGAGCATCCCCTTTGTTGATAAGAACTCGATCCTTGTCTTAAGGGTCACCCTTTGCGTGGGTTGAAGTTCACATTCTTAGCCATTCATCTATTCCCACCTCAGAAGGTCTTTTGAGGTAGCATCCTTCTTGCTTTGGCATCTATGGAAATGAAGGATGATAAAATTTTTAATCAGGTGTCCTAGAGCTCCTCTCATACAGTAGGGATGGCAACAAGATAAGAGAGGGCGGGAGACCTTTCCTTGTTCGTCTTTGTCACTTCTTTGTCTTACCTTTTAATAACGTATTTTTTACATTTTTATTTGTCACAGGGAGAGGGAAAATTTATGAGTATTCTCGTACTTCTAAAATTTACAATAATTAATTTAAATTTTATAAAAATTAAGTAAAAAATTTAAAAATAAAGTATTATTTTAGTTCTTTATATTTATTGTAAAATTTGATTTAATTTTTAATTTTTAATTTAAATAAAATTATAAAATTTTATATATGTTCTTTTTTATTTCTTGGTACTAACTCTTTGAGATTTAATTTGTTGAACTGTTCGTTTAAATAATTTACTCAATCAAAACTTTCTTTATTATCTCCAAACAATGACATTTGGCCATTTTATCTTTAGTGGTGGATTTTCAATGAATTAGTTTAAATAAAATGGTTAGATAACATCATTTTAAGGTGACATAGGAGCTTTTAACTGGATTAATCTAAGTGGAATGACATTTATATTTAGATCAATATTTTTTGTTATAAAAAAAATTCTTAAATTCATATACATTTCTATATATATATATATATATATATATATAATTTTGTTAATATAAATTATTAATATGAAAAATTGTCATCCTTGTCATCGAGTGCCCAAAGCATTTGCTCAAAAGCAACAATTTTTTGGGTAAGAAAACGGGGCAAAGAATGTCGCAATAAATTATGTCTAATTTTTGAAGAAGACTCCTATTCATCAGCTTATGTGCAACAATATTAATTTATCTAAAATCTGTTGAACTATCCCATCTCGATTCATATAAAGTAAAATTTTAATTTTTTTTAAAATAATTTATTCATAATGCTTTTCTTTCAGCTATGCTTGAATAAGATTTTGAGTCACTTCATAAGATATCGCTTCTATATCCATCTCCCAAACAATCATGATCTTTTTAATGCGCCCTCCAAGTTTCAGCGATTAAGGAAAATGACTGTCCATTATTTTTTTGGATAGATCAAAGATCATAACATTCATAAAACATGCATTAAACTTGAACTTACAGAAACTTTTAGCAAGGCAAAACAAGATAAATATTACAGATCAGCCTGCACTTCGAAAGAATAAAAAAATCCAGATTATAAGGCAACACACTTTCTAACTTTTACTACCAACATGATAGAAAAAACAACAAATTTTACCCAAATACAACTAACTATAAAATCAGACCAAAGAAATTAGAGTTTTTTAATGAAAGACAACACACCCTTCAATTTTCTCTGAAGATAATGACTCATAATTTTGAATATTCTTCTGACCTTGAGATGTTGTAGATCTTGAGAAAAATATGTAGATCTTCAAAAGCTGGTAAGTGTAACATCCTTTCTTTTTATAATTATACAATATTGAGTTCACATACACGTTATTAATCAAAACATACATGCAACATAAAAGACATAGATATTTACATTTTGTTTATTTTGGTTGACCAATTTCGGAGATACAGGTGCGGGTGGTTGCACCTTCACCGGGATCTGTGCCAACTCGCTCACAAACATTTTATTTAGGATCTGCCCATCATAGAATAACTCGATCCAACGTGCACTAAAAGCCAGAGCTATAGAAAATCTACATAACTAATTTTCTGAACATGATATGGAAATATAATGAGAATTAAATCTCAGTAAGTTCAACAATAAATCATCATCAATAAAGCTCATCACGTCATGTTCAGCTGTATAAACTACAGAAAATATCTTTGGTCACATGAATACATTATATCTACGCACATAAGAATCATACTGTAATGATATGTATGACAGGATTTACTATTTTCAAAATATCATATGATAGCCATCAACTTATTCTCATTTCAAGCAACCCCGGTCAGGGTGAGTATCCTCTACTCTCCGGTACGGGCTTTTCTCGCTCCGTCCGACATGGCCCACTTTCTCTTTCTTTTCTCATAATCATGATCATAACTGTTGGTAGGGCATCCCCTACTGGTGCACCACACGGATTGCCATGTGACCGTGCTCATTTCTTTTCTTTTCAAAATGATAGCCAAAAATATGCTTTCAATAACAAGTATGTTCATCAAAATATAACTATTACCATAAATCATTGGTAATCATGCCATGAACATAACTATTTCAAATATCAATTTATAAAATATTTCCATGTCAAAATTTCACACTTAAGATGGTAAGAAGTTCATACAATGGCAATGGCTATGGCTATACTAGTCATTTATTAAGATTCATCTTCTTTTTTAAATACTAATTTTATTTCTTTATTTTCTTGATGCAGGTTTTCATCCTATCTAATCTTCTCTTACTAATCAGAGCATAACTCCCTCAATTTAACTCCGATGTAGGTGATCTTAGTGTTAATTTCAAGATAAAACAATTATCTAAAACTATCATGTTGAACAGTTTAGCAAAATATTAAGAAATCAAGGTGATATTACTCCTTCAATGTATAGGTTAGTTCCTCTCAGATAGGTTCTGACCTTTACCTACCAATCTATCCATATCTCCCACCTAAGAATTCCAAATTAAGTGATTCCAGTGGCTAAAACTCCGTGACACATATATATATATATATATATAATTCATATATTAACCATTTATTTTAATTCTTTATAGAGTGTTCCCAGAAATTAAAATACCGAAGCTATCCTAACATATTCTTCCCTGATGAACCATTTTCTGATCTTTGCTTACTAATCGAAACATATCTACCTCATATGGACTCCAAATTGAATGACTCTAGTGGCTACACATCCCTTACACATATATCTTTAATTCTTATGTTAACCATTTATTTAAATTCCCTACATATAATTCCCAAAACTTAAAATACCGAAGCTATCCTAACATATTCTTCCCTGATGACCCATTTTCTGACCTTTGACTGCTAATTTGCTCAAATCTTCCTCATATGGACTTCAAATTGAATGATTCCAGTGGATAAAAATCCGTGACACATATATCTTTAATTCCTATGTTAATCATGTATTTTAATTCCATACAGATAATTTCCAGAAATTGAAATACAGAAGTTATCCTAACATATTCTTCCCTGATGACCCATTTTCTGACCTTTGACTACTAATCGGCTCATATATTCGTCATATGGACTCCAAATTGAATGCTTCTAGTGGCTACAAATCCGTGACACACATATCTTTAATTCATATGTTAACCATTTATTTTAATTCCCTACAGATAATTCCCCGAAATTAAAATACCGAAGCAATCCTAACATATTCTTCCCTGATGACTCATTTTCTGCCTTTGACTACTAATCAGACCATAGCTACCTCATATGGACTCCAAATTGAATGATTTCAGTGGGTAAAAATCCGCGACACATATATCTTTAATTATTTTTTTAACCATTTATTTTAATTCCTTATAGATTGTTCCCAGAAATTAAAATACTGAAACTTAAAATTCTGCCAACCGTAGCCATACCCATGCAGAACTATCTACACCAACCTAAGTATTCAAACATACATCACATGCAAGATCAATATGTAACATAATATAGCAACATCCATGACCAATCATCAAAGTTCTAAGATAAAAATCTCATTTAAATATTATAAGTTTCAAAAGTTTTCTTCAAAAAGAAATATTGTTAAACTTACCTGGAGCACTTAATCTCCTAAACTTCTCCTTCCTCTTTCTTCCTTTCTTCCTCTCCTTTCCTCACTCTACCTTGCTTCTATTTTTTCTCTCCCTCACTTGGACGAAATTCTAATGTTTTAAGGGTGGGTTTTTTTATATAGACCACCAAATAATTCACCTTCATGATCATGGGTCTACCTTATCACAATCAGGATACACTTTGTTGAATTTTTGGAAAACAAACAACTTATGTTCTTGTCTTCCTCTTCCTTAGTCAAGATATGCATAGGAAAATGAGATTTGTATTTTGAAAATTATGATAATATGTTCTTAAGATATGGGACAAGGTCCCTTTGATTTAGGGATTCATTTACTTTTTCTTTTGTCTTAATCAATTATGATAGGTTGCCTTTTTAAGTGGCAAATTTCTAGCCCTTCAATCTCCATTATTTGGTTGAAATTATTTATGTGGGATAGAGATGTTTTGTCCTAATGCTATGTCTTATCATACCACTTGCTAAAATTATGAGTGTAGGATATAGATGTTTTTGTCCTAAAGCCTTGTATTATTATGCCACTTGCCAAAATGATGAATGTAGAATCACACCACTTGCTAAATTTTTGTCTTAATGCCATGTCACCTTATCTTGATTACAACAATATTTCATCACTTTATTTTTATTTTTCCTCTTGGGTTTGGGATCATTCTTGCCCATTTTCTTTATTTTGGTTAAAATTCTACCTTTCATAATGGGCTTGGTCACATTTTCATGATTTTTGGGCTACCGGTCCAATTTCTATATCCTAGTCCAAGTCTATGTTTTATTTCTTCCTTGGGCTAGCCTATTGGCTTTACCTATTCCATTAATATTAGAACATTTCTATGCATATATGTAAGGTGAAGAATTTCTAAGAAAAATATCTAAAAATTACGGGATGTTACATTCTTCCCCCCTTAAGAAATTCGGTCCCCGAATTTCAATCCATCCTACCACATGTTGGGAATGAAATTAAGGCATTATTCAGAGTTACCAACCTTATTACCTAAATAATTAGGGATATCTTTTCTGTATTACATCTTTACTTTTTAATATGTCTATTCACTTGAGTGATTTTGCCATATAACTTAACCATAAGGATTTCTTTCACTCATAAGTTCTTCAATTGATATCCTCTAGCTCGCATGGATATATCTATGGGTTGATATTAGAAAACACACATATAAAGGAACATATACACCTTCATATTGGGTAACTATCTTTTCTTATTCCAAACTTCTATCAAGTCAAATTTTTTTTTCATATATCAACATCATCCCCTGAATATCATCATCTTAATCTATCATCTATTTTTATCCTCAAATCCTTTAATCAATATGTTAAACATACGTAGCAATAAATCCTTCAAACCTTTAATAACATGTGCCATTGACACATGTCTAATAATTTCAACTTAACTCATCACGATAATTCTATACAAGCTTATTAACACCATTAAACTCATTGTCAAAAATTTCAATTATTTCTTCTATCATATCCAAAAGCACCTCATTCTACCTTATGTCAATCCCATTTAATTCACCCAATCATTTCAAGAAGATTTTTCCTAACAATTACTCATACATGAATTCTCAATTCCAACATAATTCACATCCTAGATACTAGACTCAATTTAGCATGATATAATCCTTTAACACAAATATCTTGATCACTTACATTATTTTCGGACATGGTTCTCAGAATATTCTCTATATTTCCAAATTAAGAGTTCAAAGACTAATTTAAATCCTACTTCCTATATTTTATTCCTCAAGAACTTCAACGCCACTAATTCTCTTAATTACATTCGTCAAAACACCATAAGACCATCATCCGTCCATTCTTTTCAAACTTTTCATTACTTTAACCTACTAACAACTTAGACACCATAACAACTGAGTTTCAAAGAAAAGAAATTATCTTTCATTGTAATGAGGGAAAATAACCTTGCATTTAATGCAAACCGTTAATGAGTGAAACAGACGAAAAGCATAATAGAGAATGGTGCCAAAAGCGAAAGTCAAAAGCATTGAAAAATATTAAAATCGGTGGCCGTAATTCTTGAAAATCTGTAAACAAAATCTATCTA
The DNA here is from genome assembly GCA_037074535.1 of Gleditsia sinensis. Lineage (NCBI taxonomy): Eukaryota > Viridiplantae > Streptophyta > Magnoliopsida > Fabales > Fabaceae > Gleditsia > Gleditsia sinensis. The sequence goes on from CM073472.1 coordinate 22,535,429, forward strand.
TGATTTCAGCAAAAATCGGTGGCCGCAAATTTTGAATATATGTGTCAGAATCTACTTTAAATCTATTGGTATTCGGTGGAAAGATATCACAAGGAAAAAAAACATTTCTAAGCTTATAAAAGTCTGTGAAAATCAAAGAATATGTAGTTAACTGGTAGGATGCAGTTGATTGCTTCAAAATAGATGTAATCAATCAACTGTAAAATAACCAGTCCAAATTAAAATTTCTCAAAATAGCTAGTCGACTTAATAATACTGATAGTCAACTGGCAAAAACATTGAGAATACAAAATAAATCATTTGATTGCATTTTTTTTTCAATGACGGCTATCACCTACAACTTTTCTACAAGAATCAAGACATCAATGCTTCATCAAAGACAACAAGATAAAGACATATTTCTGTTGATATCTTATCTTATTCTCTTTATGTGCTTTAATATGGGTCACAGTTATACTACTGTACATATACATGCTTGCCGTCATTTTTGAATTTTTTTTTCTTACCTTTAATTTAGCTGATATCCACCAATCGCTCACATAGTTATTCTAATAATACCCGGCCTATTTGCATAGCTATTATAAATATGCCCTTCTCTAAGTTCTATAAATACTTACATTAGTATCTTTGTCTATACTCAAAGTTAAGGTGATAGAAATTATGGAGGGAACCGCATTCCGTCAGTTTCGAAATATCTGTGTCTTTTGTGGTTCCAATCCTGGAAAAGATGAGGAGTATGTTAAAGCAGCACAAAATCTGGGTATGGGGCTGGCTAAGAGAAAAATTCATTTAGTGTATGGTGGAGGTAACTGTGGGTTAATGGGTTGTGTGGCTACAGCTGCACATGTAGGGGATGCCAAGTTCTAGGTATTATTCTTACAGCTCTAGCTACATCCAGCAACATAGGGAAGACAATTGGGGAAGAATATAGGGTAGCTTCCATGCATGAACGCATGGCTAGAATGATGAGCAATGCTGACGCCTTCATTGCCTTACCAGGTGGTTTTGGTACTCTAGATGAGATTTTCCAAATAGTCTCTTGGGCACAACTGAATATGCATCACAAACCGATAGGTTTGTTAAATGTTAATCACTTCTTTGATGGTTTGTTATCTTTTCTAGATCAAGCTGTGGAACAGAGGTTTATCTCACACTCAGCACGACGAATTTTCATCTCACCTTCAAATGATGAAGAGTTGATTGATGCTTTACAAGCCTATGTTCATGTACCTGACCTAACTATTACTCAAATAGAATGGACGGCAGATAACCGCAGGAAGCGTAAATTGGATTTGGATCTTCATCTTTAAATCTAGTAAAATGTAGCTATTTTTTGTACTACTTTTACTTTCTTAGAGTCTACTTGGATACCATATTTACCAACCATACTCCTTTAGAGTTGGTAAAACTATCTTTGAATGTTGCTTATGATCCTCTAAACTTTTGAAATATTCTAGTATATCATCCATATATATAATAACAAATTGTTCCAGGGATGACCTAATTACTATTCATTAAATCTATGAATGCAGCTAAAGATTTGTCAATTTAAATGGATCACCAAGAACTCATAATGCCCATAATAAGTCCTACATCCTCTTCTCTTATCCTTAATTAATGTTACTCATATCCCAAATCTATTTGTGGAAAAATATTGAACACCTTATAACTGGTCAAACAGGTAATCTATACGAGCTAATGGGTTTCTATTCTACATTGTCACCTTATTCAACTGTCTATAATCTATGCATAGTCATAGTGATCGATCTTTCTTTTTCACAAATAGAACTAGAGCACTCCAAATAAAAGTACTAGGGCATTTAAATCCCTTCTCTAACAAGTCTTGTAACTAAATTTTTTTTTAAATTCAATCGATATCATTCTATATATGGATATAGATACTAGTTGGGTTCAAAGGAGTAAATCAATACCAAATTCTCGAATTGTTGTGGCAAGGTTGTGCAAGATTTCCTCCGCATTGTTTTCCAGATTCCGCCTTGGTGGTGCCAATTCCTACTGTGGGAAAAAATAAATTTATGCTGCTATTGAGGTGATCAAGCCCAATAGTTAGTTTCAAAAAAATATTTAACAGCAGTCATAACACCACCTCGACATATAGATAAAAAACACTAGTAATTTCTTACTTATATGAGTCACTGATCCCCTACACAGCAGAACCACAACATACTCAAGACACTATAAGATCGATTCAGATAACCATCCACCCACTGGACATCTAGGATCGACCTGCTCTGATACCAATTATGTAACATCCTTTCTTTTTATAATTATACAATATTGAGTTCACATACACGTTATTAATCAAAACGTACATGCAACATAAAAGACATAGATATTTACATCTTGTTTATTTTGGTTGACCAATTCCAGAGATACAGGTGCGGGTGGTTGCACCTTCACCGGGATCTGTGCCAACTCGCTCACAAACATTTTATTTAGGATCTACCCATCATAGAATAACTCGATCCAACGTGCACTAAAAGCCAGAGCTATAGAAAATCTACATAACTAATTTTCTGAACATGATATGGAAATATAATGAGAATTAAATCCCAGTAAGTTCAACAATAAATCATCATCAATAAAGCTCATCACGTCATGTTCAGCTGTATAAACTACAGAAAATATCTTTGGTCACATGAATGCATTATATCTACGCACATAAGAATCATACTGTAATGATATGTATGACAGGATTTACTATTTTCAAAATATCATATGATGGCCATCAACTTATTCTCATTTCAAGCAACCCCGGTCAGGGTGAGTATCCTCTACTCTCCGGTACGGGCTTTTCTCGCTCCGTCCGACATGGCCCACTTTCTCTTTCTTTTCTCATTATCATGATCATAACCATTGGTAGGGCGTCCCCTACTGGTGCACCACATGGATTGCCATGTGACCATGCTCATTTCTTTTCTTTTCACAATGATAGCCAAAAATATGCTTTCAATAACAAGTATGTTCATCAAAATATAACTATTACCATAAATCATTGGTAATCATGCCATGAATATAACTATTTCAAATATCACTTTATAAAATATTTCCATGTCAAAATTTCACACTTAAGATGGTAAGAAGTTCATACAATGGCAATGGCTATGGCTATACTAGTCATTTATTAAGATTCATCTTCTTTTTTAAATACTAATTTTATTTCTTTATTTTCTTGATGCAGGTTTTCTTCCTATCTAACCTTCTCTTACTAATCAGAGCATAACGCCCTCAATTTAACTCCGATGTAGGTGATCTTAGTGTCCATTTCAAGATAAAACAATTATCTAAAACTATCATGTTGAACAGTTTAGCGAAATATTAAGAAATCAAGGTGATATTACTCCTTCAATGTATAGGTTAGTTACTCCCGGATAGGTTCTGACCTTTACCTACCAATCTATCCATTTCTCCCTCATAGGAATTCCAAATTAAGTGATTCCAGTGGGTAAAACTCCGTGACACATATATCTATAATTCATATGTAAACCATTTAATTTAATTCTTTATATAGTGTTCCCAGAAATTAAAATACCAAAGCTATCCTAACATATTCTTCCCTGATGAACCATTTTCTGATCTTTGCTTACTAATCGAAACATATCTACCTTATATGGACTCCAAATTGAATGATTCTAGTGGCTACACATCCCTCACACATATACCTGTAATTCATATGTTAACCATTTATTTAAATTCCCTACAGATAATTCCCAAAACTTAAAATACCGAAGTTATCCTAACATATTCTTCCCTGATGACCCATTTTCTGACCTTTGACTACTAATTTGCTCAAATCTTCCTCATATGGACTCCAAATTGAATGATTCTAGTGGATAAAAATCCGTGACACATATATCTTTAATTCCTATGTTAACCATTTATTTTAATTCCATACAGATAATTCCCAGAAATTGAAATACAGAAGTTATCCTAACATATTCTTCCCCGATGAACCATTTTCTGACCTTTACCTACTAATTGCTTCATATCTCCCACATATGGACTCTAAATTAAATTATTCCTGTTTCTACACATCCGTGACACATATATCTTTAATTCTTATGTTAACCATTTATTTTAATTCCCTACAGATAATTCCCAGAAATTAAAATACCGAAGCTATCGTAACATATTCTTCCCTGATGACCCATTTTCTGACCTTTGACTACAAATCGGCTCATATATTCGTCATATGGACTCCAAATGGAATGATTCTAGTGGCTAAAAATCCATAACACACATATATTTAATTCATATGTTAACCATTTATTTTAATTCCCTACAGATAATTCCTAGAAATTAAAATACCGAAGCTATCCTAACATATTCTTCCCTGATGAATCATTTTCTGACCTTTGACTACTAATCAGACCATAGCTACCTCATATGGACTCCAAATTGAATGATTTCAGTGGGTAAACATCCGTGACACATATATCTTTAATTATTTTGTTAACCATTTATTTTAATTCCTTATATATTGTTCCCATAAATTAAAATACCGAAGCTTAAAATTTTGCCAACCATAGCCATACCCATGCAGAACTATCTACACCAACCTAAGTATTCAAACATACATCACATGCAAGATCAATATGTAACATGATATAGCAACATCCATGACCAATCATCAAAGTTCTAAGATCAAAATCTCATTTAAATATTATAAGTTTCAAAAGTTTTCTTCAAAAAGAAATATTGTTAAACTTACCTGGAGCACTTAATCTCCTAGACTTCTCCTTCCTCTTTCTTCCTTTCTTCCTCTCCTTTCCTCACTCTACCTTGCTTCTATTTTTCCTCTCCCTCACTTGGACGAAATTCTAATATTGTAAGGGTGGGTTTTCTTATATAGACCACCAAATAATTCAACTTTCATGATCATGGGTCTACCTTATCACAATTAGGATACACTTTGTTGAATTTTTGGAAAACAAACAACTTATGTTCTTGTCTTCCTCTTCCTTAATCAAGATATGCATAGGAAAAGGATATTTGTATTTTGAAAATTATGATAATATGTTCTCAAGATATGGGACAAGGTCCCTTTGATTTAGGGATTCATTTACTTTTTCTTTTGTCTTAATCAATTATGATAGGTTGCCTTTTTAAGTGGCAAATTTCTAGCCCTTCAATCTCCATTATTTGGTTGAAATTATTTATGTGGGATAGAGATTTTTTGTCCTAATGCTATGTCTTATCATACCACATGCTAAAATTATGAGTGTAGGATATAGATGTTTTTGTCCTAAAGCCATGTATTATTATGCCACTTGCCAAAATGATGAATGTAGAATCACACTACTTGCTAAATTTTTGTCTTAATGCCATGTCACCTTATCTTGATTACACCAATATTTCATCACTTTAATTTTATTTTTATTTTTATTTTTCCTCTTGGGTTTGGGATCATTCTTGCCCATTTTCTTTACTTTGGTTAAAATTCTACCTTTCATAATGGGCTTGGTCACATTTTCATGATTTTTGGGCTACCGGTCCAATTTCTATATCCTAGTCCAAGTCTATGTTTTATTTCTTCCTTGGGCTATCCTATTGGCTTGCTAAAAATTCATGTGAAGTAGAAAAACTCTATATGAAGTGTCCATAGGTTAAAGCCCAATTACGAGTGGAGATACTAAACTTAGTAATTAAGAAAAATTACCCTAATCCGATCTTCTTGAAATTTTAAGACCTTTACTTACTTCACAAAAATTTATCTTTCTTTACCTAAGAATTTCACCTTTCTTTAGCATGTTTATTTCTAATATTTCCTTTTAGGTTTTCTTTCTTTACCTATTCCATTAATATTAGAACATTTCTATGCATATATGTAAGGTGAAGAATTTCTAAGAAAAATATCTAAAAATTACCGGATGTTACAGTGAGCACCAGATAATATCTATGAAAGAGAGAAACTTTTCCCTCAACAAAGAAACAAACCTTTCTAAAAGAAGAAAAAAGACTTTCCTAATCGAAGAAAAGAGCTTCCCAAATAGAAGAAAGGAACTTTCCTATTGGAAGGAGCTAAAATGATAAAGAGGGAAGAAGCTACCATTGGTAGCATCCTCCCAAGTAGCGACTAAAGGAAAGTGTTAAAGAGAAAGAGGGGGGGAGGAAGTTGCCACTGGCAGCAACCTCCCCAAGCAAAGCTATAGTGCCTTGGGTTTTCTTGAGAGGGGGAGAATCGCAGCGTAGTGTTTTGATGATGCCGTTCATGATAATTCTACCTTCGACTGTCCAATCTCACCCATCTTCTAGCTTCATTATGCGCAATCCCCAATAGATGAATATTTTATGCTTTTTGGGCCTCTGAATTTTTATTTACTCTACTTGTCACTGCTCATTGTAATAACCGTAAAATTTAACGAAAATTCCAATTAAAGGAAATTTCGAATAAAAGAGAAAATTTTGACAATAGAGATAAGAACCGTAGAAAATATGTATATTTATTACATAGATTAAAGAATTACAAAAGAAATATGAGAATTTTTTATAAGGAGGGGAGAATGTAATAACCCAAACCTTTGAAGGTTAAGTACAAATCATTTGAAATAAAGAAAGTTGAGAATAATGTAAAATTTTAGAGCGTTTTTGACCTTTTCTTCTGATCTTTCGTCACTCATATAAGCATAAATCTCTCATATGAAATCCAAATTAAGTGATTCTAATTTCTGGTGAAATTTAAGACATATATCTACAACATTGATGTTGGGTACTTTTGTTAATTCTGTGAATATTATGGTGATAAGAGGCAAAAACCGAAGCGCAGTGTGGTCTGGACCTTTGCACACTATCTTATGTATAACTCCTTCATATGAACTCCAAATTAGGTAATTCAAGTGGATAAAGATAACTAAGAGAAAGGCTACAACTTTCATGTTGTACGTTTTGTCAAATTTGGCAAAAAACTTGGTTCACTGTAGCCTCCAATCACGGCCGTGCTCCAGGACATGACCAGGCCGTGTTTCAAGCTGTTTTTTTTTCGCGTTTCCTACAGCATTCTTGCCGCGGCGAAATTAGGCTCGCCACCGGCAAAAATCGCAGTTCGCCGCGGCGAAAATGAGTTCGTCGACGGCGAGATTCGTCAAATAGCTTTTTTTTACGGACACCCTCCCTTTTTCCTTCATTTCTCCTTCATCTGAACCCTAACTCTCTCTCTCTAGAATTTTCTCTATCTTCTCTCTAAGATATCTCATCATCCAGACGCCCGATTTGAGCAAGCAAGGTACTGTTGGACTCGTGGGAAGGAGAGCTATAAATCTCACCGATCAATTTCGCCGGAAACCCGCCGGATTGTCGCCGAAAAATCGCATGAATAGTAACCTCCAAGGTAAATTCCGTCCAATTGCGTTTTAGGCTTCGTTTTTACCGAAATTCTTTCCATAGATAGTCTTAGAATTAGTTTCTTTGCTAGAATATAGGGTTTTTAGGTTTCGGCGTGAATAGTGTTTCCGGCGAGTGAATAGTGTTTTTCGGCATGAATAGTGACATTTAGAGTTTTCCAATTCTCATGTTATGTCTATGTTTTCTAGGTTGTTGAACCATCACGAGTTGAAATTCTCGTTGTTGGACTCCTAGTAAGGTGAGTGGGTTTTTCATACTATAGCGCATGTTTTACGAATTCGGTTTATAACTCTCTCGTATGATTTTAACTAGTTGGAATGTATGCTAAATTGTTTTACTACTTTAAAAACCAATACATTCCAACCATGTTAGAAATTATAAATTTAAATCCTAGTTGAACTCTAGGTATGCAGGACAAGCATCTGGGCTGATAATTCTCCATTTGAGCTAGATTTATAGAAATGCGAACTTAGTCATAGAAATGAACTATGTTAGCCGTGAAATGATTTCCAAACTTCTGACTTCCACTTTTGGCACTACGCTCTATTATGAGTTCCACATGTTCTGCTGTATTGTCCTACATTAATGTTTGGCATTAAATGCAAGATTTTTTTCCCTTATTATAAGGAAAGATAATTTCTAATCTTTGGAACTCAGTTATTATGGTGTTCAACTGATTGGTAGATTAAAGTAATAGAGATTTTGAAAAGAATAAATGGATGATGATTTAATGGTGCTTTGACGAATATAATTAAAGGAATTAACGGTGTTAAAGTTTTGAGGAGTAAAGTATGGAAAATAAGATTTAAGTTAATCTTGAAATTTTTAATTTGGAAACATGGAAAATATTTTGAGAATCATCTCTGAGAATAATGTAAGTAATTAAGATATTTGTGTTAAAAATTTATACTTTGCTAAATTGAGACTAGTATCTAGAATGTAAATCACGTTGAGATTTGAAAATTTACGTATAAATAATTGTTAAGAAAAGAGATTTCAGAAGAAGCCATAAATTGTAAATATGGATAAACCGAGGTAATAAGGATATACTGAGATAAAAATGGTACTAGTATAATGGTAAAAAGAAGATACAAGTTAATTTTTTTTCATTGGCCGATATGTTGGCAAATACGAATTGAATATATTATCTCAAGAGAGTTATTCAGGAAGTCTAAGGATCTTTATTAGATTATAATATGACTAATACTAAATTTAAATGATGTGTTTATACATTAGAAGTTATGCTTTAAGTATCTTTATATTATTGTGATAAAAGTTGGAAGAAATTAATTGTCCTTAGTTGAACTTACTCATAGCAGTAATTATCATGCCAATATACAATGGCATCATTTGAAGTTTTACATGAACATCATAGGTTTCTTAATATGTGAGTGAATTGAGAAAAGTTAAACTTTGGAAATCTAATTTGGAATAACATGCAATAGATAAAATATAACTTATCTAAATTGATGATGCTAGCTTGGAGAACATGCTTCAAGCATATATATATGTTTTTTTTTTATTGGTGAGAGATTCCTTAGCAGAATCTGTCTATAATAAAATGATATTAGAAGATTTAAGCCTTATGTAAGAGGTGTTACAAATGTTTTGTTAAATGACTCAGTGGAGTTAGATTTATTATAAGATATTATTGAAAAAGTGAAAATTGATTAGAAAAAGAAATACAAGTAACTCAATACTAATCAAAGGTCTATAAGAACCATGAATGTTGAGCACTAGGAATTATCAATTGGTGATCATATATTCTTTAATGACTCACCAATGAAAGAGGTAATGAGATTTAGAAAGAAAGAAAAGTTACACCCTCGGTATATAGAACCATTTGAAATTTTTGATAGGATCGGTTCAGTGGCTTATTATTTGGCTTTACCTCCTAAATTGGGTAATGTCCATTTAGCCTTTCATGTGTTTATGATATGAAAATATTTACTGTATTCTACACATATTATACAGTGTCCATAGATTCAGTTACAGAAAAATTTAACCTATGAGGAACAACCAGTAGCAATAGTGGACAGACAAGTAAAGAAGTTATGGTCAAAAGAAATGTCTACAGTAAAGGTGATATAGAAAAAAAAATCACTCTTTTGAGAAAGCTACTAGGGAAAGAGAGGAGGATATACGCGCCAGATATCCGCATTTATTTGAACAATGAGGTTAGTGTTTATCTGCAACTGTGGTGATGAAATTCGGGGACCGAATTTCTTTAAGGGGGAAGAATGTAATAACCGTAAAATTTAACGAAAATTCCAATTAAAGGAAATTTAGAATAAAAGAGAGAATTTTGACAATAGAGATAAGAACCGTAGAAAATATGTATATTTATTACATAGATTAAATAATTACAAAATAAATATGAGAATTTTTTATAAGGAGGGGAGAATGTAATAACCCAAACCTTTGAAGGTTAAGTACAAATCATTTGAAACAAAGAAAGTTGAGAACAATGTAAAATTTTAGAGCGTTTTTGACCTTTTCTTCTGACCTTTCGTCACTCATCTAAGCATAACTTTCTCATATGAAATCCAAATTAAGTGATTCTAATTTCTGGTGAAAGATAAGACATTTATCTACAACTTTGATGTTGGGCACTTTTGCTAATTCTGTGAATATTATGGTGATAAGAGGCAAAAATCGAAGCGCAGTGTGGTCTGGACCTTTGCTCACTATTTTATGCATAACTCCTTCATATGAACTCCACATTAGGTGATTCAAGTGGCTAAAGATAGATAAGAGAAAGGGTTACAACTTTTATGTTGGACTTTTTGTCAAATTCGGCAAAAACGTGGTTCACTGTAGCCCCGAAGCACGGCTGTGCTCCAGGACACGGCCAGGCCGTGTTTCGGGCTGTTATTTTTTCGCGTTTCCTGCAACATTCTCGCCGCGGCGAAAATGAGTTCGCCGGCGGCGAGATTCGTCAGATAGCTTTTTTTTGCGGACCCCCTCCCTTTTTCCTTCATTTCTCCTTCATCTGAACCCTAACTTTCTCTCTCTAGAATTTTCTCTATCTTCTCTCTAAGATATCTCATCATCCGGACGTCCGATTTGAGCAAGCAAGGTACCGTTAGACTCGTGGGAATGAGAGCTCAAACCCCACCAATCAATTTTTCCGGAAAACTGCCGGATTATCGTCGGAAAATTGCATGAATAGTAACCTCCAAGGTAAATTCCGTCCAACTGCGTTTTAAGCTTCGTTTTTACCGAAATTCTTTTCATAGATAGTCTTAGAATTAGTTTCTATGCTAGAATATAAGAATTTTAGGTTTCGGCGTGAATAGTGTTTCCGGCGAGTGAATAGTGTTTTTTGGCATGAATAGTGATGTTTAGAGTTTTCCAATTCTCATGTTATGTCTATGTTTTCTAGGTTGTTGAACCATCACGAGTTGAAATTCTCGTTGTTGGACTCCTAGTAAGGTGAGTGGGTTTTTCATACTATAACGCATGTTTTACGAATTCGGTTTATAACTCTCTCGTATGATTTTAACTAGTTGGAATGTATGCTAAATTGTTTTACCGCTTTGAAAACCAATATATTCCAACCATGTTAGAAATTATAAATTTAAATCCTAGTTAAACTCTAGGTATGTAGGGCAAGCATCTAGGCTGATAATTCTCCATTTGAGCTAGATTTATAGAAATGCGACCTTAGTCATAGAAATGAACTAAGTTAGCCATGAAATGATTTGATGCATGATGAGCATCTATGTGACGTCTACGGACGATATGTTTAAAGGGAAAGTTTATGATGATAAAGGTCTCCATGGGAATTCATGGATGAGATATATTTTAGAACGAAATTTTATGCATGAAAAGAGCTAGATGGAGAATTATAGCTTTATTGTAAAGTTATTGAAATGTTTTACTTTAAACTCTTTGAATAGCATATTTCAAATGTTTTCTATTGGAGGGACCCTTTTAGATCACTGTTAGCTAGCCGCAGGTAGTGCTAGCCCTGGTGCACCATGGTCATGCGAAGGCTTCGGCCTAGGATACTGTGACGGGCATATGACTGCCTAAGACACAGGGATTTAGGGTGGACTTATGTCTACGCCTACAGTGATTACCCTACCCTTGCTGTGTGCTTGGGGGAGATGATAGATCTGTTAGGAAAGACCTCCAATAAACTAGTGCATTTTTCTTAAAGATTAAATATTTTTAAACTATCTCATTCATCATTGTTATTGCATAAATAACTTCATTTATTACTTACCATGCATAATTGATTTGCTTTATGGTTACTGATTTAAATCCTGATTTATCTTTTGAATATACATTTGAACTGTTTAGCTTTTCTTTCAATAAATTATGGTTAAATGCTTAATGTTTCTATTATTATCTTTATACTTGGATTTCAATTATTAAATCCATTACGAAACACTCGTGCTTGGTTTGCCCTGTTTCAGTTATAGTATGATTTACCCATTCACTGAGATGTGGTAATCTCACCCCTCTTCTGTTTCCTCCCCACAGATAGTCAAAGAGACTTTGATCCATCTACAGCTTCGTAGGAGGCTGAAGATAGTGTTGGTGAGCCCCAGTTTGGGCAAGGCTTTTTTGTACTGTTTGTTTAGTTTAGTTTATGTCTAGTGTATCTCCATGAACATACAGGCAAGATCCTCGTTTTTTTCGTATTTTGATGTGTTGTTTGGAAAATGGTTTTATGTTTTACAACAATGTTGGTATTATGAGGCCTTGGGCCAAGTTGAATCACATGAATATTATGAGGCCATGGGCCAAGTAGAATCACAGATGTTAGATTCATAAGATATATATATATATATATATATATATATATATATATATATATATATATATAAATAAAGATACAGTATTTTCAAATATTGGATGTGGCATATGTGGCCAGTTATATTTATTATGTATTCTGAATTGTGTACTGGATGTTTGTATATGCTATGCGTTAAGCTTGCAGCTAGGGGGAAACCCTTATGTCGTGCCGGTCATGTGTTCCATCATTTGGGGCCGTGACACTCATGGTGTTGACAGGGCACTTAAAGTCCTCGTCTTTTCGTATATTGAAAATTCTCTCTTTATTATTGTTTATATATTGATTGTCTAAAAAAATAAAAATTATAAAAATTAAAAATAATAGATAATTATTTACAAAAATAAAAGATAGTTTTAAAATATAAATAAGAAATAATTATTCAACAGATAATGATTAATTACTCAATTACATATTTAAATTTCAATTTACTTAATTACAAATGTTTTAAACAACTATAAAACAAAATAAATAAATAAATGTCAAGCTCCTAGGCACCACTCTTTAGAAAATGAAAATTTAAGCTAATGGACAGTGAATCATAATTTTCGATTTTCTCTATTATTGTTTATATTAATATATATGAGCTGATGAATTTTAAAGTCTTGAGAGCCTAAAAAATAAATAAAAATTATAATAAATAGATAATAGATAGTTACTTATAAAAATAAAAGATGGTTTTAAAATATAAATGAAAAATATTTATTCAACAGATAATGATTAATGAATCAATTATATATTTAAATTTCAATTTACTTAATTACAAATATTTTTAATAAATATATAAAAAAAAAGTCAAGCTCCTAGGAAACTCTCTTTAGAAAAAGAAAATTTGAGCAAATGGATAATGAATCATAATGTTCGATCTTCTCTATTATTGTAAATTTTAAAGTCTTGAGAGTCTAAAAAAATAGATAAAAATTATAAGAAATAAATAATAGATAATTAATTAAAAAATAAAAGATAATTTTAAAATATAAATAAAAAATAATTATTCAATAGATAATTATTAATTACTCAATTATATATTTAAATTTAAATTTACTTACTTACAAATGTTTTTAATAAATATAAAAAAATTGTCAAACTCCTAGGCACCACTCTTTAGGAAAAGAAAATTTGAGCTAAGGGACAACGAATCATAATATTTGATTCTCTGCTCATTCAATAAAGTAATAAAGGTGATAAATGCTAATAAATGGAAGCATGCTTACGGAAGATATTGGATAATTAAGTTTTTTTTTTTTGGGTTTTGAAAGTGCTTAGCCTTGAATATCACTCCAGAACTATTGAATTAATTAACTTATTGATAATTAAGTTAATATTTTAATTTCTAAAGAGTTTATATTCTAAATAATTTAACCGATTATAGAGTCAATTTATTTAATAACGTTTTATTAATATTAATTAAGCTCATTCTTTTGTCAATTACTCTATGATTGTTATCAAGATCCATTTTGTCAGTCAATTAAAGGTGTGGAAATATATCATGTCACCATTGACACAGCAACATAGTTGTGATATTCTCTTAAAATACTTCTCTTAAAAATATTTTAAGAGTACAATTTTAAAATTGATGTAATACACTTATAGTTTAAACTAACTTACCCTAGTCAATCATATTGTACTTGTTCTCCCAGGACCAAATCCACCCCAAAGGAAAGGCCCTAACCTTTTCGTTTTGCCCTATCTTTAATTTTTTTTTATATAAATAATTTCTTTAGACTCTCTTTTTTTTTTGTAGAATTAACTTATTGAAATTTTCATTTTGATAAGTTTTTTAATATTTTAACATGGCTACCACGATAAATATTCCAAAAATTTATAAGTCTATTTGGTTCCATTTATTTTATTTTATTTTAAAATTTTGAAGTAGTAAAAAAAAACTTATTTGGAAGATTTGTTTTAAAATAATTTTAAAAACAAAAAAAATCTCTTTGAATATGTTTTTAAAAATTTTTAAATATGGCATAAAATTTTTATATCTATTTTTGTGATAAATTTAATACAATAAAGCACTAAAACCCAAAACTTCAAAATTACAAAACTTAAAATCTGAAAGCTTTGAATCTCAAAAATTCAAACCCTAACATTTCAAATATCAACTCTAATGTCAAAACCCTAAACTCTAAATCTTAATATTCCACACTCCAAATAAACCCTAAAACCTTAAAATGCTAAACTAAAAAAACTCCAAATCCTTAACTCTAAACCACTTGATGACCACGTAGGGCTCAAGATTTAGAGTGTATGTATTATGTTTTATGGTTTAGGTTTTGTATTTTAGAGTTTTAGGTTTAGAATATTAATATTTATGGATCAAGATTTTGAGTTTAGGGTTTAAAATTAGCAGTTTTAAGTTTTAGGGTTATTGTTTGAGTTTTAGGGTTTTAGAGTTTAGAATTTAGGTCTTATGATTTAAGATTTCAAATTAAAAGTTTTCGAGTTTAAGATTTTAAGGTTTTAAAATTTAGGATATAAACTTTAGCCTTTAGGATTTTATGGTTTAGAACTTGTAGTTTAAAGTTTAGGCATTTTAAAATTTAGTGTTTATCACATACATCTAGGTAATAATCAAGTGTTTATTTTATAATACAACTCTTTTGATCGTGTAATTTGGATTGTTAATTTATTTTAAGAATAAACACATGATAATATTATGCTATGCATTGATCCAACAAACACATAATATTATAGAAACTTATATGATAAATAATTTATACAATACTATCTAGTGTTATTCATGCTATCTGCCTTATCATATATAGCCTTTATATTATTTTTTGAGTAAACTACATTCACCTCTTTTAAAATTTGTAAAAATTATATTCACGCCCTTTTAGTTTCAAATTGAAATAAAAACATTAAATCTTTCTTTAAGTTTATAAAATCTACTATCACGGCCTAGATTTTTGAGTCCATGACCGGCATGAAATGAGAGGTATCTCATTCCGCAAGCCTAACTAGCAGAAGCGTATTCTTAAAAACCAAGGAGCGGTATAAATAAATCATAAAATAACTTGGCTATTATTAAAACTTTTATTTCACTCAGAATATAAATAAAGATTTATCTTCAAAAACCATAAATATAAATATCATTACTAAACATATAGGCCAAAATCATTCAGCACATTTATTCTATACTTATTATTTAATACAAACACCTCATACAAATATTATACAAACATACAACAGAAACGTGAACCTTGCCTGTGATACTGGAGCAACTCTAGACTCTAGCAAACAAATATAAATTCAACAAAAAGGGAACCCAACATAAATTTTCTTCGGCTCACTAGCAACTATATATCTTTCAAAAAAAATTTTGGCATGATTCCTTTTTAACTGAAAAACATGTAAAAAAAAAAAGGTGTGAGCAAACCGTACAAATATAGCATGCAAAATAAAGTTATATGTACTAAGCATAACATGACAACTAGGGTTATTAAAGAATAAACTCAATCTTTTTGCAATCATCGTATCACCTCATGGGCTTAAACCTTTCTTTTCTGAAAAACATACTAAATATAACCCCCTATGACACTGTAATTCGTGGTATATCATTTAGACCAGCAAAATCAAAACTATTCACCAAATCATTTAATTTACTTCATACCATTGGTATATTTCAAACAATAAGAGTATATTTCAAATACTTAGAATTTGGTTTCTCAAACTCATATTTCTAATATATAACTATGTGTAGATATTTGTATTTTCCTTACCTAGTATAACTTCAAGTGTTGATGTTCTTTCTGTTTCCACATTATTTCAATTGTTGTCATTTTATTAATTACAAGGATATTTATAATTTAAAACTTATTTATGAGATTTCTTCCTACTTACAAAACTTATATACACACTTAGATATATATTCTATCATTACAAAAAAAATACACTTTTAGCGGCGACTTTAGTCGCCGCTAAAAGTCTAAAAGTCACCACTAAAGACTTTTAGTGGCGACTTTTTGTCGCCACCGCCTCGTCGCTGATAACTCCGTTACTGAATGTTTTTAGTGGCGACTTTTGAGGTCGCCACTGAAAGTAGTCATCACAAAAGACTATAAAAATCGCCACTAAAATGTTAAAAGTCGCCACTAAATCTATTTTTGGTGGCGACTTTGCAAGGTCGCCACAAAAAGTGTAATTTTAATAACGATTTTAGTCGCCACTAAAAGTCTAATATTCAATTTTGTTTTATATTAATTTATTATTATTAAAATTTATAAATGTTAATTTCTACTAACAAAATAATTAAAAAAAATCAAAAATAGAATTGTCATATTAGTTATCTTGCTAAAATCATAATAAAAAAATAGAAATTTTTATTTAAACTTATATTCAACTACAATTAGTTCAAATACAAAATATTCAAAATAATATAACTGGTTACATTTAAAAAAAAGTAACTATTTACAAACAAAATTAATTAATCCTAACATAATGAAAATATACCATTAGTGCTTCTATCACAAATTATAAAAATTTATTAAAAGACGTTGGTTAAGACCAAGTATATTTGGATTTTCCTTGTCGTATTCTTGGCCATACTCAGCAATAGATATCATGTCATCAACATCTTTGGTCATTCATGTATACTATGATTGGCATTCTACAAAAGAGACCTCATATTAATCCATAAAAAACAATGTGTATAAAAAATTTGTGTTAAACAAGTTACTAGGACAAAAATATATATAACTTGGAACATCTACATAATTCGTATTTTGTGCTCTATCTTGGCTCTACATCAGTGGTCAATCTATTTTTGCAGCTTCTGAGGATGTCACAATAGAGTCAGAAATAACTGATCAAAGCGAAGGTGCTCTTGTGAATTCAAGTCAATCCATGCAAGGAGACCCATCAGCTACCTTTATCCTACAAAATTAAGGCAACATTAGAATTTTAGAAATACCAGAACTAGTGGCCAGGATTCGTTTTAAAATAAAATGAAGATCAGTTAACAATGTATATGTAATAACTCTCAGCTAATAAAACCTTTGAAGATTAAGTACAAATCATTTGAAACAAAGAAAGTTGAGAACAACGTAAAATTTTAGAGCGTTTCTGACCTTTCTTCTGACCTATCTTCACTCATATAAGCCTAAATCTCTTATATGAAATCCAAATTAATTGATTCCAATTGCTGTTGCACGATAAGACATATATCTACAACTTTTATGTTGGGAACTTCTGCTAATTCCGTGAATATTATAGTGATAATAGGCAACAACCGAAGCATAGTGTGGTCTGGACCTTTGCTCACTATTTTATGTATAACTCCTTCATATGAACTCTAAATTAGGTGATTCAATTGGCTAACGAAAGCTAAGAGAAAGGGATACAACTTTTATGTTGGATGTTTTGTCAAATTCGGCAAAAATCTGGTGCACTGCAGCCCCAAAACACGGCCGTGCTCCAGGACACGGCCAGGCCGTGTTTCGGGCTGTTTTTTTTCAGCTTCCCCTGCAGTATTCTTGCCGCGGCGAAATTAGGTTCGCCGCCGGCGAAAATCGTGGACCAGAAATCGCGCCGCGGCGAGATTCGTCAGATGGGCATTTTTTAGCGGTCCCCCTTCCTTTTTCCTTCATTTCCTCCATAGCTGAACCTTCCTCTCTCTCTCTCTAGAATTTTTTCTACCTTCTCTCTAAGATATCTCATCATCCGAATGTCTGATTTGAGAAAGCAAGGTACCGTTGGACTCGTGGGAAGGAGAACTACAAACCCCACCAATCAATTTCACCGGAAAACTGCTGGATTGTCGCCGAAAAATCGCATGAATAGTAACCTCCAAGGTAAATTCCGTCCAATCGCGTTTTAGGCTTCATTTTTACCGAAATTCTTTTCATAGATAGTCTTAGAATTAGTTTCTATGCTAGAATATAGGGTTTTTAGGTTTCGGAGTGAATAGTGTTTCCGGCGAGTGAATAGTGTTTTTCGGCATGAATAGTGACGTTTAGAGTTTTCCAATTCTCATGTTATGTCTATGTTTTCTAGGTTGTTGAACCATCACGAGTTGAAATTCTCATTGTTGGACTCCTAGTAAGGTGAGTGGGTTTTTCATACTATAGCGCATTTTTTTTACGAATTCAGTTTATAACTCTTTCATATATTTTAACTAGTTAGAATGTATGCTAAATTGTTTTACCGTTTTGAAAACCAATATGTTCCAACCATGTTAGAAATTGTAAATTTCAATCCTAGTTGAACCCTAGGTATGCAGGACAAGCATCTAGACAGATAATTCTCCATTTGAGCTAGATTTATAGAAATGCGAACTTAGTCATAGAAATGAACTAAGTTAGCCATGAACTTCTACGGACGATATGTTTAAAGGGAAAGTTTATGATGATAAAGGTCTCCATGGAAATACATGGATAAAACATATTTTAGAACGGAATTTTATACATGAAAAAAGCTAGATGGAGAATTATAACTTTATTGTAATGTTATTGAAATGTTTTACTTTAAACTCTTTGAATAGCATATTTCAAATGTTTTCTATTGGAGGGACCTTTTAGATCACTGTTAGCTAGCCGCAGGAAGTGCTAGCCCTGGTGCACCATGGTCATGCGAAGGCTTGGGCCTAAGATACTGTGATGGGCATTGACTGCCTAAGACACAGGATTTCATGTGAAGGCTTCGGCCTAGTATACTATGACGGGCATATGACTGCCTAGGACACAGGGATTTAGGGTGGACTTATGTCTACGCTTACAGTGATTGCCATACCCTTGCTGTGTGCTTGGGGGAAATTAGGGTGGACTTTTGTCTACGCCTACAGTGATTACCCTACCCTTGCTATGTGCTTGAGGAAGATGATGATCTGTCAGAAAAGAACTCCAATAAACTAGTTTATTTTGCTTAAAGATTAAATATTTCTAAAATATCTCATTCATCATTGTTATTGCATAAATAACGTCATTTATTACTTACCATGCATAATTGATTTGCTTTACGGTTATTGATTTATTCCTGTTTTATCTTTTGAACATACATTTGAATTGTTTAGCTTTCCTTTTAATAAATTATGGTTAAATGCTTAGTGTTTCAATTATTAAACTTATTGCGAAACACTCGTGCTTGGTTTGCCCTGTTTCAGTTATAGTCTGATTTACCCATTCACTGAGATGTGGAAATCTCACCCCTCTTATGTTTTCTCCCCATAGATAGTCAAAGAGATTTTGATCCAGCTACAGCTTCGTAGGAGGCTGATTATAGCGTTGGTGAGCCCCTATTTGGGCAAGGCTATTTTGTAATGATTTTCTAATTTAGTTTATGTTTAGAGTACCTCCATGAACTTACAGACATGATCCTCGCTTCTTGTGTACTTTGATGTGTTGTTTGGAAAATAGTTTTATGTTTTACAACTATGTGAAACAAGGATGTTGGATTCATGATATATATATATATATATATATATATATATATATATATATATATACAGTATTTTCTTATATTGGATGTGGCATATGTGGCCAGTTATATTTATTATGTACTGTGGATTGTGTGCTGGATGTTTGTATGTGCTATGCGTTAGGCTTGCGGCTAGGAGAAAACCCTTATGCCATGCCGATCATGTGTTCCATCATTTGGGGCCGTGACAGAGTGGTATCAGAGCCGAGGTTGAAAAGCCAAGTCCTGGGAACTCTCACGCGTGAACGATGTGGCAAAGCGTGGCTCTCCGCCCAGGAGCTGCAGTATGGGATGCAGTGCTTTGATAGGTACCCCTGTTGCCACCAGAAGAAAGTGACAGAGTGGTATCAGAGCTATTGGTTTTCCTGTGTTCATGGAGTAACGGACCTTTAGGTAGGACTTTGAGTATGGGTATGAATCCGGACATACTTATACTCACGGTGCTGCTAAAGGGGTTCAATAGGATGTTGTCTTTTTGTTTAAGTAAGTCAGTTTATAGTATGCTATGTTGGCATGGTTAAGTGACGGTTGGGCTATTTCTGTTTTATAGCGAGATGCCACTAAGAACGAGATCAAAGATTAGGCAACCCGTGGCTCAAGAGTAGATGGCTGAAGAGTCTGCTCAGTCTGCAGTACCCATGCCTAGAGTCCGAGGTAGAGGTCGTGGTAGAGGCCGAGGTAGAGGTTGTGGCAGAGGCCGACCTAGAGCCAGTGCAAGAGGTAGTGGCAGGGGTGTAAGGGCTGCTGAAGCAGCCGAACAAGTTGAGTTGAGCAGTGAGCAAACTGAGACTCCCAGGGCGGGGGAAATGTCTTCTCACCCCTGGGATGATGTGATAGCCCAGATGCTGGCAACCATGCAGGGTATGCAGCGGGCGATAGAAGATTTAGCCGAAAGAAGTGATGGGCAAGGTGGAAGGGACCCACAACAGCCCGAAACAGCTACCTTCTTTCCAGAACCAGTTAGGTCAGTGGAGCGGCATGTGAGACCCGTTGAGAGGGAAGTGGAACTATCTGAGTTCCTGAAGCTGAAACCACCAACCTTTAAGGGGTTGTTGGCTAGTGAAGATCCCCAGGAGTTTATAGAGGAAACTGAGAAGATCTGTGAGGTGCTTAAGTGTCCAGAGATCCAATCAGTAGAGTTGGTATCCTTCCAGTTGTCTGGTGTAGCGCAGGTATGGTTTAAGACCATGATGCGCAGTAGGGGAGCTACAGCGCCACCTTTGGGATGGCCAGAGTTCAAGGAAGTCTTCATGGAGAGGTTTGTGCCTCAGAGTATCCGAGATGCTAAGTGTCAGGAATTTGTGGAGTTGAAGCAGACTTCCAGTATGTTAGTCACGGAGTATGACTACCGCTTCACACAGTTGTTGCCGTATGCACCGCACATGGTCCCTACTGAAAGCGACATGATCAAGAAGTTTATCCAGGGGTTGATGCCTGCATTGTTTAAATCAGTGGCACCCCAGATGAAGCAATTCCCCAACTATGCAGAGGCTGTGGACTGTGCAAGAATGATAGAGACTAGGCATTTGGCTGATGTCGAGAGTGCCAAGCTGAGAAAGAGGGATGGGGATGGGAGCTCCAAAGGAAGGCAAAGTTCTCATTCCCAAGGACCACGATTTCAGGGCCAGCAGCGCCCAGCACCACAGAATGTTGGGAACCCCAACCAGAGACCAGATGTGAGTTGTAGACTAGGTCTTAGCCAAGGAAACACCAGGTATCCAGGTCAACTAGGACCAAGAGCCATTCAGCAGAACATGCCACAATGCCCTATTTGTGGCAACCATCAATTTGGTCAGTGCTGCAGGGATGTGGTTGTTTGCTATCAGTGCAACCAACCTGGACACATGAAGAGGGAATGTCCCTAGTTGTATGGCTCAAGCCAAGAGCCAACTCGACCGGCTTTGCTACCAACCCCAGTGGCAGCTCATCCGACTATATCGGGCCAAGCAAGTAGTAGAGGTACTGGTAGAGGGATGATGGGCCAAGGTCAAATCCAAGCAGGCCAAGGTCAACCGAGGATTTTTGTTCTTACCAGGCAGGATGCACAAGCTTCAAATGCGGTCATGACAGGTACTCTTCCAATTTGCCTACATGAAGCATATGTTTTGTTTGACCCCGGGTCTACATATTCCTATGTTTCCCCTAGTTTTGCTAAGAGTTTGGGTAAAGATCCGATTAGAATGGATGCCCCTTTCTTTGTAACCACCCCGGTCGGTGATTGTTTGCCAGTAGAGCATGTATGCAAATCATGTAAAGTGTCAGTGGGTGATAGGGAGACATCTACTGATTTGATCATCCTGGATATGATCGACTTTGACGTAATCCTAGGAATGGATTGGTTGACATCATGCTATGCTACCTTGGATTGCTTTGGGAAGGCAATCAAGTTCAAAATTTCAAGTGAAGTTCCTTTCCAGTTCCAGTGTGACCGAAGTAAAGCTCCAAGTAACCTAATTTCAGCCTTGGTTGCTCAGAGGATGTTGAAGAAGGGATGCCAGGGATATTTGGCATATGTTAGAGATGTGGATGAGAAGGTACCCGATGTAGACAAGATGGCAGTGGTAAGAGAATTCCTGGATGTATTTCCAGAAGAGTTGACAGGGTTACCTCCTGCACGGGAGATAGAGTTTGGTATCGACCTTGTTCTAGAGGCTCGACCAATTTCTATACCACCTTACAGGATGGCACCCACGGAGCTTAAGGAGCTAAAGAGTCAATTGCTGGATTTGTTGGATAAGGGCTTCATCAGGCCGAGCACTTCTCCATGGGGTGCTCCGGTCCTTTTTGTGAAGAAGAAAGACGGGTCTTTGCGCCTTTGCATTGACTATCGGCAACTGAATAAGCTAACGGTGTGCAACAACTACCCTTTACCCAGGATTGATGATCTATTCGATCAACTTCAAGAAGCGAAATGTTTCTCCAAGATTGATCTGAGGTCAAGGTATCATCAGTTGAGGATCAGGAAGAAGGATATTTCCAAGACAGTTTTTAGGACCCGTTATGGTCATTATGAGTTTTTGGTTATGTCTTTTGGACTAACTAACGCACCAGCTGCTTTTATGGACTTGATGAACAGGGTGTTCAAGCCATTCTTGGATCAGTTTGTCATTGTGTTCATTGATGACATCTTGGTTTATTCTAAAGACCATGAGGAGCATGAACAGCACCTACGGGTCATTCTGTAGATTTTGAGGGATAAACAGTTGTATGCCAAGCTCTCTAAGTGTGAGTTCTGGTTGGACAACGTTATGTTTCTGGGGCATGTAGTCACGAAGGATGGCATTCAAGTAGACCGCAAGAAGGTAGAGGCAGTACAGCAGTGGCCTCACCCAGCTAGTGTGACGGAGATCCGAAGTTTCTTGGGTCTAGCAGGGTATTACCGGAGGTTCATCAAGGATTTCTCCAGGATTACTGCTCCTTTGACCAGATTAACCAGGAAGATAGTTAAGTTTGAGTGGTCGGATGCATGTGAAGAAAGTTTCCAGACCTTGAAGAATTGTCTAACCACAACCCCAGTTCTAACTATAGCAACGGGCACTGGAGGATATTCAGTATACTGTGACACCTCAAGGGTGGGCTTGGGTTGTGTGTTAATGCAGAATGGGCATGTTGTAGCCTATACATCTAGGCAGCTCAGGAAGCACGAGCAGAACTATCCTACACATGATCTGGAGATGGCGACAGTGGTCTTTGCCTTGAAAATTTGGAGGCACTATCTCTATGGTGAACCCTGTGAGATTTATACTGACCACAAGAGCCTCAAGTACATCTTTCAACAAAGGGATCTTAACTTGAGACAGAGAAGGTGGATGGAGTTGGTGAAGGACTATGATTGCACTATCCTGTACCATCTAGGCAAGGATAATGTGGTAGCAGATGCTCTGAGCAGAAAGTCAATGGGGAGTTTAGCCCATATCACCCTACTCCGAAGGCCGTTGATAAGGGATATTCATCGGCTAGAAGGTGAGGGGATGCGATTTGAAGTGAAGGAGCCAAGGGTGTTGTTAGCTCACATACAACTACACTATCCGTTGGTTGAGCAGATTAAGACAGATCAGGACAAGGATGCTAAGCCGTGCAAGCTCAAGGATGAAGCTAGAAATAATTAGACTTCTGAATTCAGCGTGGATGCTGAAGGAGTGTTAAGATATGGTAAGCGCTTGTGTATACCCGATGTGGATAGCTTGAGAAAGCAGATTTTGGAAGAGGCACATCAATCAGCCTATACTATCCACCCAGGAACAAATAATATGTACAGTGACCTCAAGGACTTGTATTGGTGGAATAGGATGAAGAAAGATATAGCAGACTTTGTGGCTCAGTGCTTGGTTTGTCAGCAAGTGAAAACTGAACACCAGAAGCCTGCCAATTTGCACAAACAGATTGAGATACTGGAATGGAAGTGGAAAAGGATTACTATGGACTTCGTTATAAGGTTACCAAGGACCCCTAAGGGTTATGACTCAGTATGGGTGATAGTGGATCGAATGACCAAGTCATCCCACTTCTTACCAGTGAAGACTACCTTTAATGCGGCTCAGTATGCAAGCCTGTATCTGAGTGAGATCGTCAGATTACATGGAGTCCCTGTATCCATCATATCTGATCGAGGTCCACAGTTTACGGCAAGATTTTAGAAAGCTTTTCAAGAAGCTTTGGGGACGAGGTTGGATCTAAGCACCACTTTTCATCTCCAAACAGATGGCCAATCAGAACACACGATTCAAATTCTGGAGGATATGCTTAGAGCATGTATTTTGAATTTTGGTGGCAGTTGGGAAGGATACCTGCCATTAGCTGAGTTTGCATACAACAACAGTTATCAAGCCAGTATACAGATGGCACCTTTTGAAGCTCTTTATTGGAGAAGATACCGATCTCCCGTTGGATGGTTTGAAGTTGGAGAACCCAAGCTGCTAGGGCCAGACTTGTTGCAAGATGCTATAGAAAAGGTCAAGCTGATAAGGGAACGACTTTTAACTGCATAAAGTCGTCAGAAGGCTTATGTGGACCATAGGCGACGGGAGTTGGAGTTTTCTCTAGGCGATCACGTGTTCCTTAGAGTATCAACCATAAAGGGAATCATGCGGTTTGGTAAGAAAGGGAAATTAAGCCCGAGATATATTGGACCCTTTGAAATTCTGGATAGGGTAGGAACAGTGGCATACCGCCTAGCCCTACCACCTGGATTGAGTGAAGTGCATCCAGTCTTCCATGTCTCGATGTTGAGGAAGTATCTACCCGACCTATCTCTTGTGATTCAATCGCAAGAAATCCTGTTGGATGACAAGTTGGCCTACGAAGAGAAACCCGTGGCCATTGTTGATAGACAAGTGAAAAATTTGAGGTCTAAGGATATCCCTACAGTGAAGGTGATCTGGCAGAATCATACCAAAGAGGAAGCAACGTGGGAAGTAGAGGACGTCATGAGAAAGAAATATCCACAGCTGTTCCAAGAGTAGTCTTATGTTTTCATGTTGATAGTTTTTGTAAAATTTGGGGACCGAATTTTTTATAAGGAGGGGAGAATGTAATAACCCTCAGCTAATAAAACCTTTGAAGATTAAGTACAAATCATTTGAAACAAAGAAAGTTTAGAACAACATAAAATTTTAGAGCGTTTCTGACCTTTCTTCTTACCTATCTTCACTCATATAAGAATAAATCTCTCATATGAAATCCAAATTAATTGATTCTAATTTCTGTTGAAAGATAAGACATATATATACAACTTTGATGTTGGGAACTTTTGCTAATTCTATGAATATTATAGTGATAATAGGCAACAACCAAAGCATAGTGTGGTCTGGACCTTTGTTCACTATTTGATGCATAACTCCTTCATATGAACTCTAAATTAGGGGATGCAAGTGGTTAAAGAAAGCTAAGAGAAAAGGTTACAAATTTCATATTGGACGTTTTGTCAAATTCGGCCAAACTTGGTGCACTGTAGCCCCGAAACACGGCCGTGCTCCAGGACACGGCCAGGCCGTGTTTCGGGCTGTTTTTTTTCAGCTTCCCCTGCAGCATTCTCGCCGTGGCGAAATTAGGCTCGCCGCCGGTGAAAATCGCGGACTAGAAATCGCGCCGCGGTGAGATTCGTCAGATGGGCATTTTTTAGCGGTCCCCCCTTCCTTTTTCCTTCATTTCCTCCATAGCTGAACCTTCCACTCTCTCTCTCTAGAATTTTTTCTACCTTCTCTCTAAGATATCTCATCATCTGGACGTCTGATTTGAGCAAGCAAGGTACCATTGGACTCGTGGGAAGGAGAACTACAAACCCCACTGATCAATTTCGCTGAAAAACCGCTGGATTGTCGCTGGAAAATCGCATGAATAGTAACCTCCAAGGTAAATTCTGTCCAATCGCGTTTTAGGCTTCATTTTTACCGAAATTATTTTCATAGATAGTCTTAGAATTAGTTTCTATGCTAGAATATAGGGTTTTTAGGTTTCGGCGTGAATAGTGTTTTCGGTGAGTGAATAGTATTTTTCGGCATGAATAGTGACGTTTAGAGTTTTCCAATTCTCATGTTATGTCTATGTTTTCTAGGTTGTTGAACCATCACGAGGTGAAATTCTCGTTGTTGGACTCCTAGTAAGGTGAGTGGGTTTTTCATACTATAGTGCATTTTTTTTACGAATTCAGTTTATAACTCTTTCATATGATTTTAACTAGTTGGAATGTATGCTAAATTGTTTTACCGCTTTGAAAACCAATATGTTCCAACCATGTTAGAAATTGTAAATTTCAATCCTAGTTGAACCCTAGGTATGCACGGCAAGCATCTAGACTGATAATTCTCCATTTAAGTTAGATTTATAGAAATGCGAATTTAGTCATAGAAATGAATTAAGTTAGCTATGAACTTCTACGGACGATATGTTTAAAGGGAAAGTTTATGATGATAAAGGTCTCCATGGGAATACATGGATGAAACATATTTTAGAACGGAATTTTATACATGAAAAGAGCTAGATGGAGAATTATAACTTTATTGTAGTGTTATTGAAATGTTTTACTTTAAACTCTTTGAATAGCATATTTCAAATGTTTTCTATTGGAGGGAACTTTTAGATCACTGTTAGCTAGCCGCAGGATGTGCTAGCCCTGGTGCACCATGGTCATGCAAAGGCTTCGGCCTAAGATACTGTGACGGGCATTGACTGCCTAAGACACAGGCTTTCATGTGAAGGCTTCAGCCTAGTATACTGTGACAGGCATATGACTGCCTAGGACACAGGGATTTAGGGTGGACTTATGTCTACGCCTACAGTGATTGCCATACCCTTGCTGTGTGTTTGGGGGAAATTAGGGTGGACTTATGTCTATGCCTATAGTGATTACTTTACCCTTGCTATGTGCTTGGGGAAGATGATGATCTGTCAGGAAAGAACTCCAATAAACTAGTTCATTTTGCTTAAAGATTAAATATTTCTAAAATATCTCATTCATCATTATTATTGCATAAATAACGTCATTTATTACTTACCATGCATAATTGATTTGCTTTACGGTTATTGATTTAATCTTGTTTTATCTTTTGAACATACATTTGAATTGTTTAGCTTTCCTTTCAATAAATTATGGTTAAATGCTTAATGTTTCAATTATTAAACTTATTGCGAAACACTCGTGCTTGGTTTTCCCTGTTTCAGTTATAGTCTGATTTACCCATTCACTGAGATGTGGAAATCTCACCCCTCTTATGTTTTCTCCCCACAGATAGTCAAAGAGATTTTGATTCAGCTACAGCTTCGTAGGAGGCTAATTATAGCGTTGGTGAGCCCCAGTTTGGGCAAGGCTATTTTGTAATGATTGTCTAGTTTATTTTATGTTTAGAGTATCTCCATGAACTTACAGGCAGGATCCTCGCTTCTTGTGTACTTTGATGTGTTGTTTGGAAAACAGTTTTATGTTTTACAACTATGTCAAACAAGGATGTTGGATTCATGATATATATATATATATATACAGTATTTTCTTATATTGGATGTGGCATATATGGCCAGTTATATTTATTATGTACTTTGGATTGTGTACTGGATGTTTGTATGTGCTATGCGTTAGGCTTGCGGTTAGGGGAAACCCTTATGCCGTGCCGATCATGTGTTCCATCATTTGGGGCCGTGACAGTATATTAAGAAATAATGCTATGGAGTTTAAGCACTACTCACATTTTAAGAACCTATCCAAAAGCCTTATCAGTCTCTGGATCATCTTTCATTCACATGGAAATATTCACCCATGTTGGAGCAATTTCCTCAAGCTAGGACTGATATATTTTGTGATTTACCATGATTATATTCATGCAGTCGCATAAATCTAAGCATTAGTACAACTTTGTGCAAAAATGTGTTGCAAATCAGTTTAAAAGTACAAACAATTCAGTATTAAGTTTTGAAGACTAGTACACTACTAATAACAAATGACCAGCAACAAACCAAAAGATCTAAATTACCATTAAACTAGCCACAAGAGTTCGACAAAGCTGAAAGCAAAAGTTTGGGTCAAATGACTCTTAAAATAACCATTCACCAGATACCTCGTTCTTCCACATAACCACCAAAACAGAGATTGATAAGGCAGAGAACATAGACAAACAGGCACAGAAGTAAACAACACTCAGAAACAAAAAATCAAATGGCAAAAACAACACTCACCGAACCTGAACCTGAAAATAATGTGTTAGACCCTTGTTTATTGAAGTATTCCATGGATGAGTGCTTCTAGTTTGACGATTAGTGAAAACCATATTTTGGAAAGAAGAAAAACGATGATATGATATGAATTTAGTAAATTTTATGCTGTATCAATTGTTCTTAACCCATTATATAATAGTTCACTAACTTAAAGTACCAAGAAATTTTTTGAGATCTCATAGTAGAAATGTATGGTTCAGCCACTTTCCAAACATGAACAAGGGGCATCGCCATCATGCTGAATCTGCTTCCCTAGAATTAGCTTAGCCCAGACCATGTATATAATGCACACTCCCTGCACAACCATACAAAAACATGCACGCTCCCTACGCAAACTAGACCAAAAGAGAAGTTTATTTCTAAAATTTAGAGAACACCAGAAGTAGAGTTCTAAAAAGCTGTCAACAAACTGAACTTTGCATTCTCCTACAGTTTGAAAATGATTCACCATCCTTATAAGCCTTTTGTGAAACCAGCTTCAACTTCCCTTAAATGATTCACTCCATTTATATGACCCTGCAAGATAAGTTTCGTAAGATATTTCCATCTCAACTAACGGGGTCTTATTAAAATCAAATGGCAGACAAGCTGTTTAAGGCGGTAGAGAAGCACTAAAGTGTCTGTAGTTACTTAGCTTCTTACGATGTGAAGGGTACTGAAGCATTATCCACATCCATCAAAAGCAAACTAGTTCAATTGGCAAGTCTAATAAAAGAGTGTGGTTTACAATGAATGCAGGTATAAATTCAGTTTTATAAAGTTTTATGAGAATAACTAGCATTAATTCATTTTCTTGTATTAGTTTCAAGCTTGAGAAAATCCCAGAATTTTGTTGTATAGGATGGATCTCTATGTTAAGCAGATGCTCAAGGGGACCCATTGCTTACTGAATAATATGGTATATTCCATGAGATTTTAAAGCCAGTAACTAAGTATCCACATTAGCAATATATATATATATATATATATATATAGACTTGATTCACATCTCATCTTTTTATTCAAGTCATGTTGAAAAAAACATCTTATGAAAAATGGATATCCAATATATTTAACTTCAACTCTCGTGGGAACTAAAGAAGTTTCTGGCAAATAAATATCTCCACCAGTACCCTTCTCAATCCATGGAGAGATAAGAATCCTTGGGACTCGAACACCCAACCTGTCGAACCGAAAGTAATAAGGGTCGAGGCCAATAATACCATCTGGGTACACCAGAAATAGGGGTAGGCACATGGTCATAGAATCCTCCATGTTCGTCATATGTAATCAACAAGGCCATCTCTTTCCACTGAGGACTAGCTCTCAGTGTCTCGTACACTTCCTTCATGAACTTCTGCCCCCAAGCCACATCGTGCGATGGGTGGTCGTCATTGGCTGGAAACAGGTTCACATCGAAGCAACGCTTGCAATTTGAACTTCAAAGCGTAATTATGGAACTTGATGATGTGCTTGAGCTTCTTGAAGAACAAGGTAGCGGGGATATTATGATAATAAATCCCATGAGTGGGGACTCTTTTGGTAAAAAATTTATTCGCCAAATTCAAGCCATCAAGCCAAGCATCATAGTCCGGCCAAATAAAGAAAATGCAGAGAACTTCACCGTGGAACTAAGCTTCACTGTCCATGCCCTATTTTTGTTCAATCTCTTTCTGTAAAATGAAATGGCACTGGAGGAAGGAAAGGGGTTATCTTTCGCGGGACCAAAAATTTCAAGAGATTGCGCGCGAGGTTGTGGAATTTCATATCCCTCTGCACGCGAGGTTGCGGGACCAAAAATGTCACGGGT
The DNA here is from genome assembly GCA_037074535.1 of Gleditsia sinensis. NCBI lineage: Eukaryota > Viridiplantae > Streptophyta > Magnoliopsida > Fabales > Fabaceae > Gleditsia > Gleditsia sinensis. Next base: position 22,565,503 of record CM073472.1, read on the forward strand.
TATTCAACTTGAATATATATATATATATATATATATATATATATATATATATATATATATATATATATATATAATTTATTTGAATAGTAATTAATTTGTTTCTTCTTATTTAACTTTATTTTTTTAAAATTTAATTTTATATACTTAATTTTTTAAAAATTATTTTATTTTAAAATATGTCTTGAAGTTTTATTATTAAAAATTTAAATATACAAAACTTATAAAAGTTATTATAAAAATTTTAACATTTCGAAAGTTACAATGGAGAATGGTGAAGAATGCCATTAACAAGTGTGCCAATTGCATTTTTAGGTGCTGGATGCACAGACTAAGTTGAAGACTAAACCATGTGAATATTTTGATGGTGCTAATAAAGTTCTATGTATATTTCTTACACTGTTGTAAATATTAGAGTAAAAATTTAAAAAAATAATATTGAAACACTATAAAATTTACTAACAATTGCTCTGCAATTTTCATAAATTAAAGATTTATATAGTTTAAGTAAAAATACAGTTTAATTAAACTTTCCTTTTAACTAATTAAATAAATTTCTAAAAATTTTGTTAATAATATTAACATAACAATACTCTAAAAAAATAAATAATTTTTTATATAATTTCTTAAAAATTTTAAATTTTATACATATATTAAAAATAAATATTGAGTTTTGGAAGCAACTAAGAGAGGATACATGTCCATACTTTTCTTTATTATATATTTATTTATTAAAATTGTCTAGTAAGTTTTGGTATGCTCCTTTCATTCTGTTAGGGGCTCAATTTATTTTTCTAATCAAAAAATGAATTTGTACTATTAATTTCTACCAACAGTTTAATTTTAATTGGCGAAATAAGTATAATTATTTTGTTTATTTTTCATATTACTGTAAAGAAGTTTTTAATTGATTTCAACTTCTGATTTTGATAAAAATTATATGGTAATATCTAGCATGAAGAAATTAATAACAATTACACTTTTTAACAATAAAAGTATCAAATTAGACAAAATTCACTAAAGATAAAACGATCCAGTCATAGGAATAAAAAGGAAATTAAGATAACATTAGTAAACTTAATACTTTTTTTTGCACATGTTGATAACATCAATAATGATATCCTTCGTTATATTTGATTATTTAAAATAATTAATTATATTATGGTTCAAAACTTCAAATGTAAATAAAATTACGAAGTCAATTACTAACAAAAACAAAAAAGGCATGATCACAAAGAATAATTTAAGCTTGAAATCATTAAATTTAATTAATTATTTCATCATCCTTTCATTAATTGTACAATAACTTTGTAAATTATTTAATTTAAACCCCAAAATTGTTTCTCTTTTCGGTGATTTTATTTAAATATACAATAATTGTGAAGATTATTTAAGTACAATTTTCATAGTTGAAGAGATATATGTTCAAGGATTCCAGGGAAATATATTTGGATTTTTTTAAAAATTTTCTTTAATTTATTTTAATACAATAATTTTTTTTCCTTTATCATTTTCTTAAATTAAATAGTTATTTTGAATTTTCAAAGATATATACATTATTAATTTGACTTTTAAAATTTTACCATATTAATTTAGTATTTAATAAAAAATTAACTCAAGTTAAAAAAATTTTGAATTTATTTTATTAGTAAATATTTAACATATTTTTTTATCTTATAACTAAAATTTTATATATTTTAACTAAAATTTAGTTTTGTTAAATGTGAAAAGAGGAAAAAAAAAAGTGATTTTCCTACTTTCTGTGGCGACTTTAGGTCGCCACTGAAAGTTTAACTATATAATTTTTTTACTTTCAGTGGCGACCTTTTTTAAGTCGTCACTGAAAGTATATTTTTAGTGGCGACTATTCATAGTCGCCACTGAAAGTTTGCCTTTTAGTGGCGATTATTCATAGTCGCCACTAAAAATTCACTTTCAGTGGCGACTAATGAAGGTCGCCACTAATAATTCTTTTTAGTGGCGACTTTTTATAGTCGCCACTGAAACTCCAATTTCTTGTAGTGTATCTAAAAATTAGCTTAACTTCTAACCCAAAAATTTATGTAAGTGTTTACTAAATGTTACTAGGATTGAGATACAATATTATTAATTATTACTGATATGGATTAAAAATTATATTTTTACTTTTATTTTATTTTATCTTCTTTTATTTAATTTTGATTTGACTTAATCAATTTTATCTCAATTTATATATTAATTTGAATTATTTTAATTATATGGATTTTGCATCAAAACCACAAAAGTCTTTTCCCTATATCAAAGGCCAAGATTCTTCCATGCTTTGTCGACGTAAGATTTGTCTAAACTCAATATCCCTATAAAGATTTGTCCTACAACTGCTCAAAAAATGTGGAGTGACTCTAATATGGCTTATGCTGAGTATGCAGTAAGGGGTGGGTAAATCACCACTTATCTTCTCCTAAGTACGCAGTAAAGGATGGACAAATCACCACTTATTTTTTTCCAAGAGAACAGCAAGGGATGATGGATAAATCACCACTGATCACAAGAAGAGTCGTCACTCAACTCCTTACATGTTCACATCTTATTTCTAGGAGAAAACCTTGTCTCAACTCCTCACATGATGCAATCATTGTGTATTGACCATCACATGGAGTTAGCAGCACTTCTGCTAGCTAGGGTTATAAGGTTCACCAAAGCTAGCAATCACTACTGTTAGCTGACAATGTTTTTGAAGGGAATCCCTTTTAATTGTTATGTATTAATTATTTCTTCATTAGTTTACTTATCTCTTTATTAAGCAACACTTTTAAGGAAAACCATTATTCTTGATAAGCTTCCTCTTTTTCTCAATCATAAGCATAAATATGAAACATATCATATTACAGCCTGTAAGGTATATAGGTGTGACTAGCCAAATAGGCTGCAGATATATGTATATCACTCTGAATTTCAATTCCATAAACTTCAACATTGGATTAGCACAAGGCAACAAACTTATTTTCATTTGTTACATATTGTATAATTTACATATACATCTTAATAAACTTTTCACATCAACATACTCAGAAACTCTATATCTAAGATAGTATAATGTAATTCTAAGTTAAATCTTATGTAATAGTACATTTTAACTCAAATACTGCATACGTTTCATATACAACATTTTAACTTGGTCATTTGTGAATCATCATGTTTCAATATCCATATTTATTATTAATATATTTACGCATTTATATATATGTATTAGCATCTCACTACAAAAAGTGTTATGCATGAACGTGAGTGCAGACACAGACAGGCATAGACATAGACAGAGACAGAGATAGAGACACACACACACACACACACATATAAGATAATTGTAGATTTCCTCTTCTAAATCAAGCAACCAGACTCTTATTGTAATAGCCGTAAATTTAATTAAATTCAAATTAAAGAAAATTTGGAATTAAATAGAGGATTTCGAAAATGGAGTTAAGACCTGGTGCAAATAAGTTATTATTTACATGGATTAAAGAATTACAAAAAAAAGAACATCAGAATTTATGTTCCGGGGTTAAAATGCAATTCCTTAAAAGTTATGGGGTCAAAGTGTGAATAAGGAAAATTTACAAGGACCTCCCTGTAAAAGTGAATTTTTGCAGGAAGGTCCCCCGGGATATTTTAAGGGCCTCAGCCACTCTAAAAGTTGGTCATTTACATATTTTTTATCTCTTTTTAGAAAATTCTCTCTAAAAATCCTCTAACTTCTCTCTAAGATTTCTCCACCTACAGACCTCAGATTTCGACACCACCACCACCAACAGACTCAGGACGAAGAGTTCTTCAAATCCATCTAATTGGTTTCCAGAGAATTGGCCAGAAATTGGCTTGAAAATTGAAGGAAAAATCGGCCAAAACGGTAACCCCCGAAACTCTTATTTTTAGTTGTCAAATGCAAAAACTAACACCGGACATCGATCCAGAAGGCACCGAAACCTTTAAAACTCAAATTTCAGGTCGACCCAGCACCGCACGCGCCCCCACACATCGAATCTCTCTCAGTGAGTGGTGCCCATGCGCAGCCCCCTCGACGTTGCGTGCAGTGCGTGTAACAGAACCCTTCTCTGTTGACCTATATTGACCGAGCTGCTAGAAACCAAATTCAGCAAATCTGGAGTCATTTTCAAAGTTTTTGAACCTTCCGAACTCGATTTTGGAGTTTATTTTACCGAATTTAGATCAGAAACAAGGATTTTAAGGTGTCCAACTTTGTACCTCAAATTTGTGAGTAGATAATTCTTCCTTTGGCTTGTTTTCACTCTTCTTGAACTTTACATTGGTAAATGAGTATCATTACAAGTTATTTATACTTTCATTTGTTCTTGAAATGATTTAGAATCTCTAAAATGGTTGAAATATGATAACTAGTTCAAGAAGAGTATGATTTTTGAAATAGATTTTTAAATGCTTTGAATACATGATTTCTAAATGCATTTCTTATTATATTACAAAGAGAATATGTTATGTATGTGATATTGATTTATACAAAGATATATTTGCCTCGGATGTAGGCATGTGTTTATAATTCCCCTGATTGGGAAGTTTTGACAGAGGAAATATTCTGAGATTGAAAATGTTATATTATGATAGAACCTCTGATTGATAAATATGGAATATATGAGAATATGATTTTGTGGAGGAGTCATATTAGAAACACTGTCTGCTAACAGCAGATGATGTTAGCCCTGGTGCGCAACTTGATTGCTTTAGCTAGCAAGAGAGATGGTGCTAGCCTCGTGTGAGGCTCAACACACGGGAGGTGATATGTAATGGAGAGCGGTATGCCTCCTATATATGGGCAAGATGCCAGTTATATGAGATGTTATTTGCCTTCTCTTACTGTGTGCTTGGGAAAAGACCAACATAGAGTCCCTTCGCGTGTCCTCTTAAATGGTAGTAGGGCAAACCTCAGCAAGAGGCTGAGTTTAGGCAAATCTTATACCACCAAAGTACGGAAGGGGATTAGACTCTGATGTGGTGGTTCTGATATGGGATCCTCCGAATGTTTTAAGAGACATGTTTTGATGCATAACATATTTTGATTAATAATTTTATAGTATTGAATACGATTATGAACTTGATATGAGCATTATTTATACAGTACCGTATATGGTTTGAAAGACCTGATTATGATTTTTGAACAGAGAATATTTGAAAATACGGGTCCCATGTGGATGTACTTCTGCTCAGTGAGTTGTAAAACTCACTAAATGTGGTTGACATTTTTTTCAGATAAAGACCCAGAGTCTAGTCCTGCGGCATCTTGATCGATTGGGTGTCGTATTTCAGTGGTGAGCCTAAATTATTTCTGGGCTCTCAGTATGTAAACTTGAAATATATTTATACTCTAGAGTTGCTCTGAACATCACAGGCAGGATCCTTGTTTCCGTTGTAAATCTGTTATATATATAGACTTGGCATGTATAATAATTAGTATTGAAAATTTGTAAACATATGGTAATACTCGGATATGTGATATTGTGAGACTATTTGCAAGTGCCTATTAATAAAGTTTATCGAATATTAGATATTTTCACGTTCCTAAAGTAGGGATGTGAGAAGTTGATATCAGAGCATTAGGTTTTCCTGTGACAATCAAAGCAAAGGATTCTTTAGTAGGACCTTTTGTATCTATATGAGCTGGACATATTTATACTTTAGGTGCTGCTGAGGGATTCTATAGGATATCATCTTCCATTCTATTCTAAGTCTGTAAAGATCATAGTCTAAGGTTGATCAAATGTGATGGTATCTTAAAAAGTGTTTTATTCTGTATAGTAAATGATGCCCCCAAAAACTAGAGCGGTCGTTAGAGAAGAAGTTGTAGATCGTGAAACCTCTACTTAAGAGTCTGTACAATCTACAATTCCAGTTCAAAGAGGTCATGGAAGAGGCAAACCTATAGGAAGAGGTAGAGGTAGAGGTAGAGGACGTGCACGGGGTATAAGAACTCCAAGACAAGATGAACAAGTCCCTGTGTCTGATAGAGTCTCTGAGGCAAGAGTAGAACCTCCTCAAGAGCCATATGATAGGACAGCAGATATGATTATTGGTATACATAGAAGTTTAGAGACGTGGGCTGGATTTATAGTAGATCAAGGAAGAAGGGATGGCCAGTCACCAGAAAATTCTCCTGAAGTACAAGAACTGAAAAGAACAGCTGAGCAAGAAGACAAGACTACAGGGATTGAGGTGTCATTACCGTAGTTCTTTAAGCTAAAACCTCTGAATTTTTCTAAGTCGGATGTTCGAGAAGACCCACAGATATTCGTTGATGCTGTAGAACGAGTCCTTAGAGCTTTAGGGTGTGCCTCTAGAAGATCTATTGAACTAGTGGCCTTTCAATTATCAGATGTGGCTCAAGTTTGGTTTAAAACTCTGGTACTAGGAAGATCTGATACTTTACCCCTAATGGAGTGGGATGAATTTAAGGAAGCATTTATGAATCGCTTCCTGCCAATGAGTGAAAGAGACAAGAGGGCCAGAGAATTTGAAGAATTAAGATAGACACTAAATATGACAGTTTTTGAATATGACATTTGTTTTACCCAGTTGTCTAGATATGCACCATATCTGATCCCTAATGAAAAGGATAGAATTAAGAGGTTTGTTTTGGGATTGATATGTCCATTGTTTAAATCGGTGGGCCCTCTGATGCATCATTTTTCAACTTATTCAACAGTAGCGAACTGTGCTAGAATGATGGAAACACGGGAGCAAGCAGATATTGAAGATTTAAAAAGAAGAAAAAGAGAGCGAAACAGTAATGTACAGACTACATATAATCATACAGTCAGTGGATCAAGATTTCAAAATCCACAACGCTTTACTCAAACAGGAGCTGGTAGTTCTATCCAGCCATTAGTTAACATCAGTAAGCAGAGAATGTTCCAAAGAGATATGAGACCCCCGAATCAACAAGACTCAAGATCAATTCCACCATGTCCAAATTGTGGCAGGCCCTATACTGGACAATGTCGCAGAGAAACAGGTGCATGTTTTAAGTGTGGACAAATGGGTCATTTGATGAGAAATTGTCCACAACTGCGAAATTTTAGCCAAGCATCAGTACAACTAGTTTCACCTCCTGCATCTGCTCCAGCATGACCCAGTAGAGCAGTTTCAGTCCAAGCAAGTAGAGGTGGTACTGGTAGAGGATCAGGAAGTCGAGGCCAAGAACCAGCTCGAGTTTTTACTTTGACACGACAAGATGCTCAGGCCTCCAATACAGTTATGATAGGTACATTGTCAGTATGTTCTCATAAAGCATATGTCCTGTTCGATCCTGGTTCTACTCATTCTTATATATCACCATGCTTTGCTAAGAAATTGGATGGAGAACCTACTAGTTTATATTGTTCTTTTATGGTTACTACTCCAATGGGAGAATTCTTGCTGGTAAATGATATGTATAGATCGTGTGAGATTTCGATAGAAGGCAAGGAGACTCTTATAGATTTGATAGTTCTAGATATGATAGACTTTGATGTGATTTTGGGAATGGATTGGTTGGCATCATGCCATGCCATTCTAGACTGTCATAATAAGGTGATTAAGTTTAATGTCCTTGGAGAATCTTCCTTTATGATACAAGGAGATCGTAGTAAGGAGTTGAGTAATTTGATTTTAGCTTTAACATCTTATAAGCTGTTACAAAAATGATGTCAGGGATATTTAACAGTAGTCAAGGATGTTGATATGAAGTATACAATTTTAGAGCAGGTTCCAGTAGTTAAAGAATTCCCCGATGTATTTCCTGAATAGTTGACAGGATTACCACCTGACCGAGAGATTGAGTTTGGTATTGATCTTCTCCCCAGGACACAACCAATATCCATACCTCCTTATAAGATGGCACCTCCAGAACTTAAGGAATTGAAGGAGCAACTGTAAGATTTACTGGATAAGGGTTTTATTTGACCTAGCACATCTCTTTGGGGTGCTCCTGTCCTCTTTGTGAAGAAAAAAGATGGATCCTTACGTTTATGTATTGATTATAGGCAGTTGAATAAAGTGACGATACGGAACAAATATCTTTTACCCAGAATAGATGATTTGTTTGACCAGTTACAAGTTGCTGAATGTTTTTCAAAAATTGATCTGAGATCTGATTATCATCAGTTGAGGATAAAGAAGGAGGATATTCCGAAAACTGCTTTTAGGACTCGGTATAGACATTACGAGTTCTTAGTAATGTCATTTGGTTTAACAAATGCCCCAGCTACATTTATGGATTTAATGAATAGGGTATTTAAAACCTTTCCTGGATCAGTTTATTATTGTATTTATAGATGACGTCCTGGTTTTCAAAGAGTTTAGAGGAGCATGAACGGCATTTAAGAATAGCTTTACAAACCCTAAGAGAACACCAGTTATATGCTAAGTTCTCAAAATGTGAATTTTGGCTTAGTAGTGTTACATTCTTAGGGCATGTGGTTACCAAAGATGGTATTCAGGTTGATCCCAAAAAGATAGAAGCAGTGCAGTAATGGCCATGACCTATGACAGTTATAGAGATTCATAGTTTTCTTGGGTTAGCAGGCTATTATCATAGATTTGTTAAAGATTTTTCAAAGATAGCTGCTTCTTTGACAAGGTTGACAAGAAAGGGAATAAAGTTTGACTGGTCAGATGAATGTGAAAGAAGTTTCCAGAAACTCAAAAAATGTTTGACTACGGCACCAGTATTGGCTATTCCTTCAGGTACTGGAGGATATACAGTATACTGTGATGCATTGAGAATTGGATTAGGATGTGTGTTGATGCAAAATGGTCGAGTCATTGCATATGCATCTAGACAGCTTAAACCACATGAGCAAAATTATCCGACTCATGACTTGGAAATGGCAGCAGTAGTTTTCGTTCTTAAAATTTGGAGGCATTATTTGTATGGTGAGACATGCGAGATTTATACATATCATAAAAGTCTTAAGTATATTTTTCAACAGAAAGATCTTAATTTAAGGCAAAGGAGGTGGATGGAATTATTGAAGGATTATGACTGTACGATTTTTTATCATCCAGGCAAAGCAAATGTAGTAGCTGATACTCTAAGCAAAAAATCCATGGGAAGCTTGGCCCATATAGCAGAGGTGCGACGACCATTGTTGGAAGAAATCCATAAGTTAGAAAGTAAGGGGATAAAATTTGAATTAAAGGAATCGGGGATATTTTTGGCTCATGTGCAGCTTCAATCTTCTTTAGTTGAACAAATCAAAGCTAATCAAGATAAGGATGTCAATTTGCTTAAGATTAAGAATGAATTAAAGGATACCCAAGATTCTGAATTCTTAGTGGACACTGAAGGGGTATTAAGATACGATAGACGATTATATGTCCCAAATGTGAATAATTTGAGAAAACAATTATTGGAGGAAGCACATCGATCTATATATACCATACACCCAGGAACGACAAAAATGTATCATGATATGAAGGAATTGTATTGGGGGGATGGTATGAAGAGGGATATCGCGGAGTTTTTTTCTTATTGTTTGACATGCCAACAGGTGAAAGCTGAACATCAACGACCTACAGGGTTACATCAGCGAATAGAAATACCAGAATGGAAGTGGAAGAGAATTACTATGGATTTCATTACGGGATTACCAAGGACTCCCAAAGGATATGATTCTATCTGGGTCATTATAGAGCGCATGATGAAGTCAGCACACTTTCTACCTGTGAAAACTACCTATAACGTAGCTCAGTATGCAAGGCTCTACTTAAATGAAATAGTTAGGCTACATGGAGTTCCTATATCTATTATATTTGATCGAGGTCCGCAGTTCACGGCACAATTTTAGAAAGCTTTTCAAAAGGCATTAGGAACAAAGTTGGATTTGAGCACAGCTTTTCATCCCCAAACCGATGGTCAGTCTGAGCGTACGATTCAGATTTTAGAAGACATGCTTAGAGCCTACATTTTTTATTTTGGTGGAAGTTGGGATATGTACTTGTCTTTGGCTGAATTTGCGTATAATAATAGTTACTAGACTAGTATACAGATGGCTCCATTTAAAGCTTTGTATGGTAGATGGTGCAGATCTCCCATTGGATAGTTCGAAGTGGGTGAGGCTAAACTTATAGGGCCAGATCTTGTACAAGAAGCTTTGAAAAAGGTAAAGCTGATTAAAGAAAGGCTGCAGGTAGCTCAAAGTAGACAAAAGGCGTATGCTGATAATAGGCGGAGGGAGTTAGAATTTTTAGAGGGTGAAAAGTGTTCTTGAAAGTATCACCCATGAAAGGAGTGATGAGATTTGGAAAGAAAGGAAAATTTAGCCCTTGGTTTATAGGCCCTTTTGAAATATTGGATAGAATAGGTGCAGTGGCATATCGCATAGCTCTACCACCAGAACTGAGTGATGTTCATATGGTATTTCATGTGTCTATGTTACGGAAATACTTACCGGATCCTACTCATGTCATTCAACCCCAGGAATTTCAATTGGATAAGAATTTAACCTATGAGGAAAAGCCGATGTCTATTACTGATCGACAAGTGAAAAAGTTACGGTCAAGAGACATTCCTATGGTTAAGGTGATATGGCAAAACCACTCATCTGAGGAAGCTACGTGGGAAAGAGAAGATGACATCTGCGCCAATTATCCTCATTTGTTTGAACAATGAGGTTAGTGTTTATTTGCATCTAGGGTGATGAAATTCGGGGACCGAATTTCTTTAAGGGGGGAAGAATGTAATAGACGTAAATTTAATTAAATTCAAATTAAAAAAAATTTGAAATTAAAGAGAAGATTTCAAAAATGGAGTTAAGACCCGGTGAAAATAAGTTATTATTTACATGGATTAAAGAATTTACGTTTTGGGGTTAAAATGCAATTTCTTAAAAGTTATAGGGTCAAAGTGTGAATAAGGAAAATGTACAAGGACCTCCCTCTAAAAGTAAATTTTACATGAAGGTCCCTCGGGATATTTTAAGGGCTTCAGCCACTTTGGAAGTTGGTCATTTGCAAATTTTTCATCTCTCTTCAGAAAATTCTCCCTAAAAACCCTCTAACTTCTCTCTAAGATTTCTCCGCCTACAGACCTCGGATTTCGACACCACCACCACCAACGGACTCAGGACGAAGAGTTATTCAAATCCATCCAACTGGTTTCTGGAGAATTGGCTAAAAAATTAAAGGAAAAATCAGCCAAAATGGTAACCCCTGAAACTCTTATTTTTAGTTGTTAAATGCAAAAACTAACACCGTAGATTGATCCAGAAGGCACCGAAACCTTTGAAACTCAAATTTCAGGTCGACCCACCACCGCACGCGCCCCCACGTACCGAATCTCTCTCGACGAGTGGCACCCATGTGCAGCCCCCCTCGACGGCGTGTGCAGCGCGTGTAACAGAACCCTTCTCCGTTGACCTACATTGACTGAGCTGCTAGAAACTAAATTTAGCAAATCTGGAGTCATTTTCAAGGGTTTTGGACCTTTCGGACTCAATTTTGGAGTTTATTTTACCGAATTCGGACTAGAAACGAGGATTTTAAGGGTGTCCAACTTTGTACCTCAAATTTGTGAGTAGATAATTCTTCATTTGGCTTGTTTTCACTCTTCTTGAACTTTACATTTTTAAATGAGTATCATTACAAGTTATTTATACTTTCATTTGTTCTTGAAATGATTTAGAATATCTGAAACGGTTGAAATATGATAACTAGTTCAAGAAGAGTATGATTTTTGAAATAGATTTTTAAATACTTTGAATACATGATTTCTAAATGCATTTCTTATTATATGGCAAAGAGAATATGTTATGTATGTGATATTGATTTATACAAAGATATCTTTGCCTTGGATATAGGCATGTGTTTATAATTCCCCTGATTGGGAAGTTTTGACAGAGGAAATATTCTGAGATTGAAAATGTTATATTATGATAGAACCTCTGATTGATAAATATGGAATATATGAGAATATGATTTTGTGGAGGAGTCCTATTGGAAACAATGTCTGTTAACAGCAAGTGATGTTAACCCTGGTGCACACCTTGATTGCCTCAGCTAGCAAGGGAGGTGGTGCTACCTCGTGTGAGGGCCAACACACGGAAGATGACATGTGATGGAGAGCGGTATGCCTCCTATATATAGGGAGATGCCAGTTATATGAGATTTTATTTGCCTTCCCTTGCTGTGTGCTTGGGAAAAGACCCACATAGAGTCCCTTCGCGTGTCCTCTTGAATGGTAGTAGGGCAAACCTCAGCAAGAGGCTGAGTTTAGGCAAATCCTATACCACCAAAGTACGAAAGGGGATTAGAATCTGATATGGTGGTTCTGATATGGGATCCTTCGAATGTTTTAAGAGACATGTTTTGATGCATAACATATTTTGATTAATGATTTTACAGTATTTAATACGATCATGAACTTGATATGAGCATTGTTTATATAGTACTGCATATGGTTTGAAAGACCTGATTATGATTTTTGAACAGAGAATATTTGAAAATGCGGGTCCCATGTGGATGCACTTCTGAAATGTAATTTCTGAATACTTAATTTTTATTAGATAAGTACATCCATATGTTGATCTGAGAGGTCTTAGGAGGTATTATCTGCTCACTGAGTTATAAAACTCATTACCCGTGGTTGACATATTTTTCAGATAAAGACTCAGAGTCTGGTCCTGAGGCATCTTAATCGATTGGGTGTCGTATTTCAGTGGTGAGCTTAAATTGTTTCTGAACTCTCAGTATGTAAACTTATAATATATTTGTACTCTAGAGTTGCTCTGAACTTCACAGGCAGGATCCTTGTTTCCGCTGTAAACCTGTTATATATATAAACTTGGCATGTATAATAATTAGTATTGCAAATTTGTAAACATATGGTAATACTCGGATATGTGATATTGTGAGACTATTTGCAAGTGCCTAATAATAAATTTTACCGGATATTAGAGATTTTCACGTTCCTAAAGTAGGGATGTGACACTTATATTCACACACACACACACAAACACACATATAAAAGGTAATTGTAGATTTTCTCTTATATATCAAGCAACCAGACTCTTATTTTCAAGAATATTTTCACATTCATATGAACAAAAGGCTCTAAACATCCCATTATTCTAAAACTAAAAGTTATTTTCCTTATTAAAAGTACTATTTACTAAGTCCACATAACCTCATATTGTTGTGGGAGATTTCTCAAATAAAAGATATATATGGTTATCCTTTTCATAATTGGTTATATGAAGGTCTAAATAGTTAAACATAGAATAATTACTCTAAAATCCTAATTTATAAAACATGAATTCTCACCTCTCACAACATATCCATTCTCCATGTTCTTAATTACCTAATGCCTTATTCAAGATTATGTCAAAATCAAACCTCATGGTATCATCTAACTAAGCGAAGTTTAACCCCTTTATCCTTACTCACTGAATGAAATATCTTAATGAATTACTTATGAACTAGTTAGAAAACTTCACCTTAAGATTTTTTTACACACAACCACCTTCTATGTATATGCCTCAAATCAAATACTATTAATTCAAAACCATACATGCTCCAAGCATATCAAAGACTATAATAATTACCTAAACCCCTATATGTTTGCAACCTTTCTTAAATTTATATGAACACATACATATATTTAAGAATTAATTTAACTCACTAGGATGAATTTTAACACATATCTTTTAATTCGACAGCTATCATAGTTGGTCTCTCTCTCTCTCTTAAGAAAATTGTCAAACCACCAAAGCATTCAAACAAAAAATTTCTTAATTAAAGCCTAATTACCAAGCATTTCCACTCCAAGCACCAATACCAATCACATTCTATAGAAAAACTCCTATTCTTGTTCATCACTAGAACGCATTTCTACACTCATTTAAAGGACTCTTCCCCAACAATTCTTACTCGGAAAATTCTAACTTGCAAGGATTAAATTTTGGGCTTCAAAATTTTCCTTAAAAATTCATTAATCAATGTATCACTTTCATCATATTGTACCAATTTTGCAATAGACTCTACAAACAAGGTTTTATTTCCTTTCATATATAGAAATTTAATTTCCATTCTATCATTACAATAACTTTAAACACGTACTACCATTTGTATCATTTACTCACCTATTTTGTGCTTCAATTGGATAAGCTTTTCTTGACTATTCTCCAACACTGAGGAAACCGTTTGAACTCCAAAATTATTCTCTACAACTTGGTATAACCGAAATCCAACTTCAACATGCATGTGCACTGTTCATGGCAATGTTCATCCAAGAACAAATCACAATTTTTAGCCTAAAATTCATGTTATACGGTCACAAAAATCCTCATAGAGATATTACCCTACCTCCTAACCAAGAACCTATGGTCAAAAGTTCCTAAAAACAACAAAAGCATGAAAATTTTTAGGATTCTACCTTGCTAACTGGGCTTCAATTTTTTTTTTCCTGTTTCTTCATAGCTTTGCTACAATTAAACACCCAATTTACTTGCTATCAACTGTTGAAACAAATAGGTACTTGATTGAGGCTTGTTGGAGCTAAGTTTTGGAGGAACAAAATCAGGTAAAGGAGAAGCAAAAGGGTTTGGGAGCAAAGGAAAAAGAAGATGCTAAAGAATTCCAGCGTGTGATGCACGGTCAAGGAGAAAATAAGAGTGAGGGAAATTTTAGTAATTTGATAAATCAGATTTTTAATTGGACAAAATGATCATTTTCTTGGCTAGTTACGGGTAAAATGGAAATTTCACATTTTAGAAGGTATTTGATGAAATTTTAATATAACAATTAAGATTTAAGGCTCACTTATATTTCTCGGAAATTTTATTTATCCCCTTATAACTTTAAGATTTTTAATTCGTAAACAAGAAAAGCATTTATAAATAAATATACTTTAATATTTTAACAAATACAACCACATAAATAAATTCCGTTTACACACACAAACGATGAACATGAACATATTTTACACCACGTAACCATTGGGACTAAAAATATATTATATCCAAAATTAAAGGGTGTTACACCAACTATCACTCCTATCATTTTAACCATTTATAAGAAATAGTTTAACTTTTTAATAATTTATACTTCTTTGTATTTAACTAATTTATGAGTTTTTAAGAGAAAAAAATTTATGAAACATAAGCATTGTTAACATTTTTGTGAATAGTGAAAAGGTTTTCCTATAAATTAAATTTAAAAAGTATGAACTAAGTTTTAAAAACCTCAAGAGAGGTGTTATTTTAATATTTTTTTTATAGTAAAGTATTATGATTCATTTTCAATTTAGCATGAAATACACATTTTCTTTTTTATTTTAAAAATATATATGAACCTCTTTTATATTCTAAAAATGTACTATCATTTAGTTTTTTGAATAATATAATCATTAATTGAAATGTTAAAAGTTAATCAAAATGTTAAATTCAATTATTTGATTAACAATATTTAAAACTCTGACAAGTTGCTTTAAATATTAAAAAAATATGTGATTTCACTTTCAATCTTTTCAAAGACATAGGAGTTATGTTTAAAGTCACTATGTACAATAAATCAATGTTGATTTAGGTATTCGAGTATTGAATGTAGTCTTCAACTAACATCTAATTAATTAGGTCTGATCATGGACTAGGTTTGGCTATACTTGGACCAAAAATTTTCAAGGAAAAACTTTATAGGAAATATGGGTCTAAGCCCAAGTTCAAGCCTAGCCCAAATCAATTTTTCTAACCTAAAGTATGGCCCTAGTCTAATAAAATATTATTTATTTTTTCAAAATTAATTCTAAAAGTTAAAAAAATAAAAAATGATTTTTTAAAAATGATTTTATAAAATAATATATACTTTCAACTATTAAATTTTATATGTTATCTACTAAGAATTCATTAATAAAAAAATTTAAATACAGACAATTATGGTTGATATGCAGGACCTAACTCTTATTATGTCAACCCTTCTACATGTGGTTTGTATTAATTATGGTAGCAAAGAATAGTCAGATTTCTTTATGGGACTGAAGGTACTACTATCCTTTTCATTTGTAGGAAGTATTTGCATATAATAACTTTAGTTGAAATCTTTTGCTCTTGTCACTATCATATTCTTTTTTTTTTTCACCTTTATGATGATTAAGTCCCTTGAATTTGGTCTAGTTCTGTCTTTCTTGTGTTTGATGGTTATGATTCGCCTTTGTGTACTCTTCCTGAGATTTTTTTAGAGTCATTATTAGTGACTTGTTCGTGTTGGATTTCGGTTCCAATTCTAGGAATGATGATTAGTTTTCATTTTCAAGTGGCTTGTGTCTGTTTCTGTACCTTTTGTTTCATGTACAATGAAAGTAGAGGCTGTTCGTGGCCAATAGGTTAGTGCACTTTGGCATTACTATTTTACTCCTTATGTTTGTGTCTGTTACTATTTTGTGTTTGTTTCAAACAAATGTGTGTATCTACGACTCTAGAAAATGGGTTTCAATGGTCAAATGACTAACCATTGTTTTCCCTTTTTTTTCAGAGATAGAATGCCTTATCGATACAACTCATCATGCTCGCTCATTTCAATCGGATGCTTTATGGCCTAGGTTAGTCAAGTTAAAGTAGTTCAAAATGAAAAACTTGAAAGAATTGTGTCAATGATCACCCTTGCTAGGGCTTGGCTTCTTCGAGAATTTAGAACAACTATTTATTAGAAAGTGCCAGAAATTGCTTAGCATATTTCCAAATGCATGTTACTTATGCAATCTTAAATTCTTGAAAATAGGAAATTATGGTAGCATGATTCTGAATTGGAAATTGTATAATTGCATAGCAGTTGTAGCACTCTTATCAATATCTGCTACCCCAAGTCTGCAATATTTAGAAGAGCTATGTAGAGAAGATTGCAAGAAATTGAAGCATATAATAACAAGCGAAAGGGAGGGTTGTACTAATTCAGGAGGCAATTCTCATTTGATGTTCCCTTATTTAAAAGAACTCTTCATCAGACACTTCCCCATGTTAGAATTTATAGTTCCAGTCTCTTTTGGTCATCAAGGCCTTTTGCAACTACAAAAGCTAGAAATATATTTTTCTTTCTGGCTAAAATATGTATTTGGTCAATGTGACCATGAGGCTCAATCATCTTATAAGAACAAGGTCTGAATCAAGCTTTTTTTTTGGAACTTGGAAGTATTCAAACTCTACAGTCTTGAAAATCTCCCTGGGATATGCCCAAAAAGCTACCATTTAAGGTTTCTATCTTTCAGGGAGCTAAATTTGTGGAGTTGTATGAAATTGACTACATCATGCGTCAATTTTGGTTCAGACAGATATAGCAGCATCTGTGTGGGGTACTTATCTATCATCTCCCTATATGAAACATACCATATATCTCTATGTACATTTGTTGGTTTCAAAAAATGAAAAACCATTAAAAAAAAGTAGAAAGACATTGAAGAGTTTCACTCTTTTTTTAATAAAAAAATGTTGGAAAACACAATTATTATGCTGAGTATAAAGGGATATTTGATTTATCATAATTGTAATTATTTTGTAATTATTAGATACATGTTTAGAGATAATCATCATAAATGAGATCCCTTAGATTAAGCTAGAGCACATTTTTTAGGATTAACTGTTATCATCAATACCTTATTTATGTACATTTCTATTTCCAATGAATGCATGGAAAAATATTCCAATTTTTTCATGGTATCAAAGCTACCATGGAGAATCTAGGAAAGTTTGGTGGTAATCCTAGCTCTCTTTCTTTGGCTATCTCTTCTCTTGAAGAAAGCTCCTCTATAGTCATCACAAATCATAAGTTAGATGGGAAGAATTTTTTTGCTGTTCTCAGTCTATCCTCAAGGTGATTAGAGGATAGGGAAAAATAGGTTACATCACTAGTGAAACTAGCAAACTCAAACCAAATTATCCCAGTTATGCTACATGGGAACTCAACAAATCAATTTCTATGTCCTAGTTCATTAATTCCATGGAGCCACACATTAGTCACACCTATCTTCTATTCAAGATAGCTAGGGCCATTTAGGAAGTTGTCAAAGAAACTTACCTAGATCTTGAGAATGCATCTTAAATTTTGAAATAAAGATGAAGCTAAAGGAGATCTAATAAGAAAATATGGATGTTACTAGCTATTACAACTGATTGAAGGTTCTTTGGCAAGAATTAGACTTCTTTTATGAAATTGATTGAGGGGATGTCAATGATCACAAGAAATTCAAGGTACATTTGGACAAAGATAGACTATATGATTTTTTGGCAAGTTTGAATAGAGATTTGGATAAGGTACGAGGCCAAATTTTAGGAAGAAGACCCCTGCCATCTATAAGAGAAGCCTTTGCTGAAGTCAAACGTGAAGAGAATCAGAATAGGTTAATGCTTGGAGAAATGAAAGATAAAAACCCTGGTGAGAGGTCAGTTGAAATTTCTGCACTATACACGAAGAGCAGCCTAGATCTTAAAAGAAAAGGGGAGAATAAAAAAATAAAACTTGGGGAACCACCTTTCTGCAGCTACTAGAAGAAGGTATGACACGCCCAGGAAAAATGCTTCCAACTTCATAGAGTTCCTCTTAGATGGAAATCTAAAAATAAGAAAGAAGGGAAGGCATAATGTGTCTCCAATGACTTTGACTCTAAGAAATTATGTGAGGAAGCTAAAGTCTTCAATGTTCAGCTTACTAAACCTCAACTAGAAGCTCTCCACAAACTATTGAATACCCAAATTGATTCTCTTACTTGTACTCTTACTCTCCAAGGTACTGCTTTCTTTATTTCTAACTCTGTATCCAATTAATCAACTCCCTAAATATTTGATTATGGAGCCTTAGATCATATGACAAGTGATATTTCTATCCTATTTTCTTATAAACCATGTACCCTTGACTATCGAGTAAAGATTGCAAATGGAACTCTCTTACCTATTACTAGATTTGGATCAATAAAATTATCAGAAAGCCTGATTCTTCATTTTATTTTTTATGTACCAAATTTAACTTGCAATCTTGTCTAGATCAGCAAGTTAACCATAGATTCAAAATGCCTAATTAAATTTACCCCTAATTGTTGCATTTTACATGAGCAAGCTACAGGAAAGATGATTGGCAGTGCTAGTATGTTAGATGGTCCCCACCTTTGGAAAAACAATAAAAATCTTAATAAACAAGCATATGATGTTAATAGGTCTAGATTTGACCAAATTTTGATGTGGCATCATAGGTTAGGACATACTAATTTCGTATATCTCCAGCAGTTATTTCCAAAATTATTTATCAATGAAAATTTGAATTCTCTATCTTGTGATGTGTATGAATTAACTAAACAAACCTGGACTCCATATAACATTAAACCTTATACTGCATCTAGACCATTTGCTCTTATTCATAGTGATATTTGGGGGCCATCTCATATGAAAAATATTTCAGGGGCTAAGTGGTTCATAACTTTTATAGATGATCATGCCATAATTTGTTGGATTTATCTCCTAAAAGAAAAATTAGAAGCTTCTCAAATCTTTAAAAACTTTCATTTCATGATTCAAAATCAATTCAAAGCCACTATCAGATCATTTGGACTGATAATGTTAAGGAATACTTTAACTTCATTCTTAGAACTTATCTTGAATCCCATGGAATAATACATCAAAGTTATTATGCCAATACCCCATAACAAAATGGTATATCTTAAAAGTGGTTAGATCTCTTATGTTTACTATGAATGTCCCTAAATATTTGTAGTGTAAGGCTATTCTAACCTCAGCCTATCTTATTAATTGGATGCCTTCTAAATTTCTAAATTTTGAAACTCCCATTTCGGCTCTCTAGTATGTTTTCCATACTTCAGGCCTTCTACTCTTCCCCCTAAGAGTTTTAGTTGTAGTCTTTGTTCACTCCTAATTTCCTAGCCAATCCAAGCTTGATCCTAGGGCACATAAATGTGTTTTCGGCAGATACTCACCCATCCAAAAAGGGTATAGGTGTTACTCTATAACTCTAAAACATTTTTTTTGTATCTAAGGATGTTACTTTTATTGAAACATAACCTTTTTTTCCTTTTACTCCTCTTGAGGGGGAGTAAATAAGTGAAGATATGTGTCAGGAATTACAAGGTGAACCTGAATTACTCAACCTAAAACTAGGCCTATTATTCCTATCTTTCCTACCATCTCACCTTCTCTACCCATTTCCGACGCCACTGCTACTAAACCCTTACCTTCTTTACCCATGTCCAAAGACACTGCTATTGAAAATTCTGGCACCGAAGATTCTTAAAGACCCACAAAATTACTTATTTATTCTCAGATAAATCAAACTTTAAATAATGACAACTCTGACACACAGCAAGGTCAAGCATTAAGACCTATAGTTTGCTCTAATATGGATTGTCCTACACAGCCATGAACAGAGATCCAACCTACTGTACAGCAGCAACCAAAAATACATCAAGGCTTAGGATTGTTTCCCATTTCTATTAGAAAAAGGGTAATAACTTAACTACACATCATATTTCCAAATTTGTGTCATGTGGCTAGTTATCTCCCAAATTTCATGCTTTCACTACCAATCTCTCCAATACTGTTATTCCAAAAAAAAAATACATGAAGCCTTCTCTAAACCTGAATGAAAACAAGCAGTTTTAGAAGAGATGCAAGCTCTTAAAAAGAATTGCACTTAGGAATTCAGAAAACTACCTATTGATAAGAAAATAGTGCGATGCAAATGGGTGTTTAATATCAAATACAAAATCGATGGCTGTAACAACTCTACTTATGTGACAACTCCATTTTTTTTATAATTGTAAAGTCCCATGAAATCGTTACCTCTTTACTTCTAATTACTTAATTCATAATTCATTTAATTTAAACAAGCATAATTAAGGTTTAAAATCTACCACTAATACTGATACAATATTGAGTTCACAAACGTCTATACATAAGTCAAACACATATGTTTACAACTTATTCATCCATATTGACCGGTTTTGTGGATATGGGTGCAAGTGGTTGCACCTTCTATAAAATCTAAGCCAACCTGACTACATTACCTTATTTATTACTGGGATCTACCTAAAATAGAGTAACTCAATCCAACATGCACTAAAAGCCAGAGCCATAGAGAAAATCTGCATAATTATTCTTTTGAATATGATATGGAAATATAGTGAGAATTAAATCTCAGTAGGTTTAACAATAAATCATAATTTATCATCAATATAGTTCATTATGTCATGTTCATCTGTATAAACTATAGCAAATATCTTTAGGTCACATGAATGCACTTTATCCATGCACATGAAAATCGTACAATTATGACATGTATGACATGAATAACTATTTTTAAAATATCATATGATGGCTATCAAATTATTCTTATTTTAAGCTACCCCAGTCAGGGTGAGTACTCTCTACTCTTCGGTATGGGCTTTTCTCACTCTGTCCAACATGACACACTTTCTTTTCTCATTAACATAATCATAGCCGTTGTTAGGGCGTCCCCTACTGGTGCACTACATGGACCGTCTTGTGACCGTGCTTGTCTTTTTTCTTTTCTTTTCACATTAATAGCCGAAAATATGATTTCAATAACAAGTATGTTCATTATACTTTCATGCCATAATTTATCAAAGCATAATCATTCCCAAAACTCATTGGTAAAACGCAATCATGCCATGAATATAATGATTTTCGAATTTCACTTTATAAAATATTTCCTTGTCAAAATTATACACTTAAGATGATAGGAAGTTGATGCAATGGCAATGGTTAGAGCATACACTAAGCATTTATTATTTTCATTTACAAGATTCTTCTTATTTCTTAAATATTATTTTCATCTTTTCATTTTGTTTATGCTTGGCCTTGAGTCACTTTCTTCCTACTTATATTATTTTCAATATATGCTCTTACAAATTTTATAAGGTATTCTTCTCCAATTTGATTTCTACTATTACCCTTTAGTTAAAGAGGTTCATCTAAGATAGAAAAATGTTGAAAATAAGCTTTACCAGCTCCTAACACAGCCTGGCCATGTTCTAGGACATAGCCATGCTTGAAAAAAGCTTCAAGCATACTCAAAAATAGCCTTGAACATAGCTTACCCATACTGAAGCAACACAGAACATAGCCTGGCCGTGTTCTGTGACCTTTCCTTACTAATCAGAGCATAACTCTCTCATTTTAACTCTGATTTAGACGATCTTAGTGTCCATTTAAAGCTATGATAATCCTCTAAAACTATTGTGTTTAACATTTTAGTTAAATCATAAAGAATATTTGTGTTATTACTCCCTCAAATTCAATGTTATTTCTTCTCGGGTAGGTTCTAATCTCTACTTATCAATCTAATCATATCTCCCTCCTATAGACTCCAAATTGAGTGATTCCAGTGGCTAAACATCCGTGAGAATATATATATATATATATATATATATATATATATATATATATATATATATATCCTTACAGATTTTACCCAGAAATACAAACACCAAAGTTTACTTAACAGATTCTTCCCTAGTTAACTAGTTTCTGACTACTGCTTACTAATCTGACTATATCTACCTCATATGAAATTCAAATTAAGTAATTCTAGTAGCTAAAAATTTGTAAGACATATATCTACATATTTTATGTTAACCATTACTTTTAATTCCTAACCAACTCTTCCCAAAATTTTAAAAACAAAAACTTTCCTTGTTACTCCAAAATCCAGGTTTCTTAATTTAACCTTTTTTAAAATTCTAGTACATCCTTTTATTAAGTGCTCTTCCATTTTTCTTCCAAATTTACACCTAACCATAGAATTACTCATCTCAACATTTAATTATATTTCTTACTTAATTTAACATATTCCATCATCCACTTTAAAGAAAAATAGAATCAAATTATCCATTATCATATGTGTTTACAATAGAAATTTCTCTTGATTTTCTTCTAGGTGGTTAATACTTATTTTGATCAACCTAACCATCTTCCATCCATTATTAGCATATTCAAATATATATCATAGTAGCATAAAAGTCCTAAAATGTTGCCTCTCATAGCCATGCCTAAGCAGAAATTTTCATACCAATCTAAGTATTCAAATATCCATCATATGCAAGATCAACATGTAACTTGATATAGCAACATCCATGGTCAATCATCAAAGTAGCAAATATTTTAAATTTCGTCAAAGTTCTAGATCAAAATCCTATATAAAATTTATAAATTTCAAAACTTTTCTTCAAAAAGAGATATTGTTAAACCTACCTAAAGATCTCCCTAACTCACTTAGTGAATTTTTTTTCTTGTTTCCCTTTGAAGAAAATAGAAAGATTCCTCCCTTCCCTTAGCTTTTCCAACAGCTTGAATAAGAGAGGAAGGGTGAGTTTTGAACCTCAATAATAAAGAGAAAAGATGGATTCAAGCGGAGATTTAGCTAACTTACCTTAAGTACTAGTCCTCTAAACTTCTCTTTCTTCTTTTCTCCTCTCTTTCTCTCTTTTCCTCACCCTACCTTGCTTCTATTTTTTCTCTCCCTCACTTAGATGAAATTATGATGTTATAAGGTTGGGTTTTTCTTAAATAAACTATCAATTGGTTCACCTCTCATAATCATAGGTCTATCTTATCACAATTAGGATGCACTTGGTTGATTTTTTAGGGAAAGACAACTCATGTTCTTATCTTCCTCTCCCTTAGTCAAGATATGCATAGCAAAAGGAGATTTGTATTTTGAAAATCATGATAAAATGTTTTTAAGATAAGGAACAGGGTCCCTTTGATTTAGGGATTCATTTCCTATTTCTTTTGTCTCACTTAAGTATGATAGGTTTGCCTTTCTAAGGGAAATATTTCTAGCTCTTGAGTCTCCCTTGTTTGGCTGAAATTATTAGTGTAAGATATAGATATTTTGTCCTAATTCCATGTATAATTACACCACTTGCTAAAATTATGAGTGTAAGATATTGATGTTTTGTCTTAATGCCATGTATTATTATACCACTTGCTGAAACTATGAGTGTAGGATATAGATGTTTTGTCTTAATGTCATGTGACCTAATCTTGATTATTATTATTACACTACTATTTTCTCACATGGTTCTGATTTTTTCCTCTTGGACTTGGGCTCATTCTTGCCCTTTTTCTTTGCTTTGGTTGAATTTCTACCTCTCATGGAAGACTTGGTCACATTTACATGATTTTTGGACTACCAATCCAACTTCTATATTGTAGTCCATGTCTATGTTATTTATCTTGGTTGCGCTATCAAATTAGCTTGCTAGAAACTCATGTGAAGTGGAAAAATAAATTCTATGAAGTGTCCATAGGTGAATACCCAATGTATGGGTAGAGATATTGAACTTAGTAATTCCAGCTCTTGAATTAGGAAAAATTACCCTAATTTAATCTTCTTGAACTTTTAAGATATTTACTCACTTCCAAAAATTTTATCTTCCTTACCCAAGAATTTTCCTTTCTTTAGTATGTTATTTTAATTTTTCCTATTAGGTTTTCTCTCTTTACTTATTCCCTTAATGTTAGAAATATTTTCTATGCATACACATAAGGTGAAAATTTTCTAAGGCTTATATTCTCTTAGATATTTAACAAAATTGTTTAATAAATTTTAATTCCTTGATTAAATATTATGTGCCTTCATTAATAAATGAAATGAAATTAAAGATGTTACAATGGCAGTATAGACAAATATAAGGCTAGATTGGTTACAAAAGGGTTTGTCCAAACTTTTGGTACTGATTACCAAGAGATTTTTGCAACTGTTGCAAAACTCAACATAGTAAGAGTATTGTTTTCTTTGGCTGCAAATCTGGACTAGCCCTTTATAAAATAGATGTTAAAAATGCTTTCCTTAATGGCATATTGAATGATGAAGTCTATATGGATATTCTCCCTGGATTTGAAGGACTAGAAGGGAAGGTATGCAAGTTAAAAAAGGTTTTTTATGGACTAAAATAGTCCCCTAGAGCATGGTTTGAGAAACTTGCAGAAGTTGTGAAAAATAAGGGGTATTGCCAAGCTCATAGCACCATGTTCATCAAACACTCATCTGAAGGTAGAATCACCATCCTCATAGTGTATGTGGATGATATGATTATAACATGGGATGATCTTGCCGAAATTAGCCTATTAAAGAGTTACATTAGTAAAACTTTTGAAATGAAGGACCTAGGATCTATAAAATATTTCCTAGGGATGGAGGTGGCAAGGAATCACACTATAATCTCAATTTCACAAAGAAAATATGTGATATATTTATTGCAAGAAACAAGAATGTTGGACTATAAACTATCAAACATTTCTATGGAACCAAACAAGAAGTTAAGAGGAGAAGATGATGGCTAAGACGTTGATAAAGGAAGATATTAATGGCGTGTGGGAAAATTCATCTACCTCTCACACACAAGACTTGACATTGCTTTTGCTGTAAGCATGGTAATCCAGTATATGCACTCTCCTAAGGAAGCTCACATGGATGTTGTCTACAAAATTTAAGTACCTAAAGGGCATAGTAGGGAAATGAATTTTTTTTTGGAAAAATGGGATAAAGACATGTTGAAATATTTACTGATGCAGATTGGACAGGATCCATTTCGACTATTATACCTATGTATAGAGGAATCTAGTGACATGGAGAAGTAAAAAGCAGTTAGTTGTAGCTAAAAGTACAGTAGAGGCAAAATATAGGGCCTTGGCACCTGGAATATGTGAAGATATTTGAATAAGGAGAGTACTAAGTGAACTACAAATTCCTATCACTCATCCCTTGACAATATATTGTGCTAACCATGCTACGGTCAACATAGCCCATAACCCTGTCCACCATGACAAAACTAAGCATATGAAGATTGACCAAATCTTCATTAAAGAAAAGATTGATAATGGGCTCATTACTCTGAAATATCTTCCCACAAAATAGCAAGTTGCTGATATGCTTACTAAAGGTCTTCTTGGGCCTTAGGCTGAAGAATTGATAAGTAAGCTAGGCATGATCAATATCTATGCTCAGGAGAGTGTTGAAAATCATGGTTATTATCCCGAGAATCAATGGATATTTGATTTATCATAATTGTAATTATTTTGTAATTATTATATAGATATTTAGGGATAATCATCATAAATAAGATCCCTTAGATTAGGCTAGAGTAGAGTTTTTGAGATTGACTGTTATCATCAATTCCATATTTATGTATAGTTCTAAAAATACTTTTTTTTGTTTTACAGTATAATTTACATATATAAATTTTAAGAAATACTCTACAATATGGTAAAAAATGCTCTATTAATGATTCTCATTTATATCCATGACTCAAAAAAGAAAACAATCTTGTTTATATTGCATTAATTATTTGCGTAGGTGCTATATGAATAAATAATTAAGCACAACAGTTTCCTATTAAAATTTGTTAAGTAACCAATAACTTACAGTTTTGGCATTGGAGCATTATAAGTAACCGACTACTTGCTAAAATGTTATTACTTGTACATAGAAAATTCATGTATACATTATACAGTTGACATTATAATATTTATGCCTTCAAATCTAGTAGAAGTAGAATGTATTCACATGTTTTATTTTTCATTCTTTCTAACTTATAAAGGATATAATTGAAGGTTTTGGTAAAACTTTTTTTACGATTAGATAATGGGGAAATTTTGGAAAGTAAAATTTTTCTTGCCTTGAGCTGGGATCAAACTCTAGGCATCATTCTTTGGAGAGTCAATAGTCTACCTGGAAAATTGCATTGTGTTTGCTTGCGTAGGATTTTAATAAGTCATGTTTGAGAAGTGAATATCTAAATTTTTTAAAAATAATTAAATATTTTATAAATCATTACCAATAGTTGAATTAGAGATTTTTAATATATCTAATTCTCAAATATTTTATAAATAAGTCTTAAATACTTAAGAGATTAAAATACTCACTTACCAAATGTCACCTTAAGAGTTTTGTGTGGAATCATAGAAAAACTTTCTGTCAAAATAAGCATCTCTCTTAGAATACTTTCATCTATTATTGTTTCTTTGATTTTTATTTTATTTTTTATTTAATATAACTTCATACCTTTGCATGCATGTTCTTTATGCTAAATTGCTTAGTCATTTTATCTACCATTTTTATTTTTAGGAGTAAAAGAAAATTAGTGCTAATTTTTTGCCTTTCAATAGTCTCAAATCCTTGTTGTGGTAGTATAATTTTGATTTTCCCTTTTCATTTATAAAATCTTGGTTTTGCACTGATCATATAAGATGTGAATTCTTGGCCTTTGTCTGCCTAGCTTTCTTGTGGGTACGATTTCAATTCTTCATGGTTGTAGCGTGTCATTTGTTGTGCCTAGGGTTCCAACTTCAACCATTCTGGGTTAATTGTGATCTTGAGTACTTGAACTGCATGCTCGCCACAAAGTATGTACCTTCATAACACTCATATGCTTCTAACAAATTATAAGAACTTATATGGTTATTTTAAGATAAGAAATTGCATTAGCATATTGAATGCCTTTTAAAATTGAACAAGAACTAGCCTTTTTTTATGCCTAACTCATTAAATTTCACATCTTGGTGAGATAAGTATTTGGGTTGATTACTGCAATCTCCAACTAACTGTGAATAAAGGCTTTTTACAGCTTTGCAAGCTTTTTCACACTTAAAACTCTGAGAAGAAGGTATTTTCCAACTCCTAGTCTAAGGATAACTAGATAGTAAGTAAATGGAGATAGTTGAACTCAAAATTACATACTTTGACATTATGTGATTTACTTGAGCTGAGAATATTCTAGAATGACCTCTCAAAATTTCCAAACTTTAACTCTCTAGGTATTGTCATAATTCTACTACTTTGTGATATCGAACTATGAGGAATTGGAGGAATTAATTAGGAGGAACTAAATTGATTCCCACAAGGATCTAAATTGGGATTGTTATATGAAATTGGCTTCATTATGCATTATCTCTGCAGTTTGGTCAAAAATAGGTCATCTATGTTAAGATTAGAGATTTAGCAGAAAATTACTTGCGGCTTGGCCTTTAGAATACCTAACCTAACTAAACATCACATGCTAGCCTCCACCAATAGGTCAATCTTTCGGAGTTCCTATCATGAAACTTTTTATGCATTATGTATTATTGCCATAAGATGAAATGATCATAAAGCAAAAAAAAAGACATTGAAATATTCTACTATATTTTTTTAAAATCAAAAACTGTGAAATCACCTTTCACATTTTAAACTATATATATGCAACATAATTAATTCTCAACCATATGGTCAAAAACGCTTTTAATGATCCTTATTTATGGGTTATTTTTTCTTTATAAATGAGTGAACTAATTATTTGATCTCAAATTTATAGGTCTTCTTAATTTTAGTCTCCAAAATTTCTTAAATACTCACTCAAGTTAGTCTCTAAAAATATCGAATTCTTTGCGTATTAATTTTTGAAGGGACTAACAAAATAATTAACATGCAACGAGTTTGTCATGCCCCTAATTTTAAGTCACATGAAACACATACTTTACGAACGTATATTTTCCATAACATGTATAATTCACTCCTTTAAATATAGGTATTTCCATGTAAACACAATATACATACCAAATTTATAAATATCAAAGTACAGCAAAACTAGGGATCCTACCTGTGGTGCTCAGAGCATACTCTAGATTACTAGTACAGAATAATTTATATACTATGAGCCTTGGAAACAACATAGGCTCACCCAGAAAGTGTGACACTTATTTGATCAAGTATCTGCAGGACCAAACTTTATATTCTTATCTGGAAAAAAATGTAAGCATCGTGTAGTGAGTTTGACAACTCAGTGAGTAGATAATACCTTTTATGATCTCTTAGGTCAGCATATCGATGAACTCATATCTTAAAATTTATCACATAGAAACTATAGTTCAGAAGTACATCCATATGGGATCTGTATTTCAAATATTCTCAAATCAAAGGATATTCAGATATCCAAAACCATATATTGTACTGTATAATCATTAAAAAAATGTTGTTATGCATCAAAATATTTCACACGAAAACATTAGGAGGATCTCATATCAAAACCATCAATTAATGCTAAGCGCACGCAAGGGATGATGTTATGTTCAGCTATATAAGTTAAAGAAAAATATCAAGCTTTTGAGATAAAATCATAACTTTTGTTGATGCATAATTAACTTGTTATATATGCACTGAAAATCCATTCTTTTTATATAATGCTCAAGTATGTCATAACTTTCAATATACTCAATAGGTAAACATGAAAAGTGAGTTCATCACCCTTTTGCCTCCTCACATTATGACAGTTACAGTCATAATACATTACCACTGTCATAGTCATAATAGGTAATTAGAGAATGTAAATTCATAACCCTTTTGCCTCCTCACATTACCACTGTCATAGTCACAATAGGTAATCAAGGAATATGAGTTCATCACCCTTCTGCCTCCTTACATTACCACTGACTACAATCACAATAGGTAATTAGGGAATGTGAGTTTATCACCCTTCTGCCTCCTCACATTACCACTAATACCTCCTTCACGATACTGTCTCAATCTATACAATCTGTCGATATTCATCAATACATACATATATATATATATATAAACAATGCATATATATCAAATGCAATGCATAATTATTAAGCAACTGGCCATGAGTTTTCTGCTTGCCATTCAATCATATTTGGCAACTTTATAGCTTTACATATCAATGTCTCATGCACATAATATTCACTTAACCAAATGATGATAAATACATTTAGAACCACATATTCAATGAGTTCCAAAATCTATTTGCAAAACCATACTCTTGTTGAACTATATGCCATATTGTAAACAAATCAGATAATTTAATCCATTTCAGAGACATATAAATGTATAAATAACTTGTAAACAGAATCAATCATACATTTTAAGTTCAAGAAGAGCATAGGCTAAGTCATAAAAAGAATTATCTACTAACAGGGTAAGGCTCTAGGTTAGACAACCCTAAAAAAGTACTTTTTCAATTCGAATTTAACCAAATAGACCTAAAAAACGTGTGCAGAAGGTCTAAAAACTTAAGAAATAACTCTGGGAGCTTGGTCAATGCAAGTCAACGATGGGGGTACTGTTCACAATCAAAATTACTATTTACTATTGAAATCACTATTCATACCATTGTTCACAATCAAATTACCTACTTTCGTAGTTCTTAGTTTAACCTAGGTCCATTAAGCTTTATGCCAACCATAGAATGTAACTAATCGGTTTTCTCGTTCCCATCAATTGATTCAATCCTAGAGTATCTTAAACTACTTTCGTGATTAAGATATCCCTAATTAACTATTGGGTTCTAGTTTTAATCTTCACCTTTCAGTTCATCGATTAAATACCTAAGACGTGATAGACTGGTGATCAGGCATTCTATCAACTCATTCATGCATATAATAGTCAATCCAAATCAATCTAGAACCAATTACAATTAGGGTTTCATAATTCAGGTCATAAGCACAGTATCATTGTATCACAACTGGGTTTACTGAAACTCTAGATTGAATTTACTCACACATCATAGAAACAGAAATCAAATTCATCTTCATTGAGTAATTCATAATAGTTTAATACAATTGAAAGAGAGTAAGTAGAAGTAGAAAAAGAAAAACTGAAATAGAAAGATGAAACTTGGTCTGCAGATAAATTCAGATGAATAACAACCTTTAAAGCCGTAAAATCTACTCTAGAACATCAAAATCCTCAATAACATATGTAAAAACCTAGTCTAAATGTGTTTCTTAAGCCTAAAAAGAGTTTTTCTACTGTTTCCTACGGTCCTCCTTCGTTCAGCTGCGCATCCCCAAGCCTATATATCCTTCTAGCGGCCAAAAACCCTAATTTTAACATTCTGTACTGACCCCGAAGCACGGCCGTGTTCCAAGACACGGCCTGACCATGCTTCGGGTTGGAATTTGGGGAAGTCCTGCATCCCTTGCTCAGAGCACAGCCAGGCCGTGCTGCATGCTGCCGTGCTCCTTTCTTTATGATTTTTTATGTGTAGCCTCCTTGCTTCCTCCTCAACATATCCCAAGTCTTTTTGGCTCTTTCTATAATTGGTTTTCCTTGCTTCTTGGTCTCTTTTACTCTCTTGTAATCACAAAAAAAACCACAGCAGTACCCAGAACAAAGTATAACTAAAAGCATAGAAATATCCACAAGTTACTATAAATTAGGGGACAAAATATGACCAATAAGCACTCAACATTCCCCTTTATCAACCATCCAGATTTACTGTTCACGACGTACAAAAAGTTGTTAGATGACTGAAAAATTTTATATCCTAAGGCTTATCTATCTCCTGGATCCATTTACGGTGTCACATTTTTTAATTTGAAGGCTCTAAGTAGGAGTTTTAGAATTTACCTTTTTTTAAAGATTTTCTACTTCCAATCTACGGTAATTCTGTAGCTAATTTGAAAAATTATTCAGTTAATATCGTAGTACTCTTCATCCTAAATCAAGTGGTACTATCAGTTTTGAGATCGGATACTCAAAAGTACTCTAGATCTAAAGAAAAAAATACTATTCATTCGCCTGAAACTCTCTTTGCACTACAAGAAATTTGACTTTCGGTGGCAACTTTTTTCATCACTGAAAGTCAATAAATCGCCACTAATACTTTTTAGTGGCGACATTTTGCCACCAAAAATTCGCCGCCTCTCCGATCGTCACTAAAGGGTTTCTGTAGCGACAAAAACAAGTCACCACAAAAAATTATGTCTTCAGTGGCAACAACATTAAGCGCCACAGAAACTATATTTTTAGTGGCGAAATAAGTCGCCACTAAAAACTAGTAATAATGGCAACCTTCTATAGTCATTGCTAAATTTAGGCGAATCAGTGGCGACTTTTGTCTATCGCCACTGAAAACCCTTTAGTGGCGACACCTTTGGTCTCCACTGAAAGCCCTTTAATGGCAAATTTTGTCTGTCGCCACTGAAAAACACTTTAATGGCGACTTTTGTATATCGCCACTGAAAATACTTTAGTGGCGACACCTTTGGTCGCCACCAAAAGCCCTTTAGTGGCGACTTTTGTCTGTCACCACTGAAAACTATTCAGTGGCGACCACTTTTGTCATCATTGAAAACCTTTCAGTGGCGACCATTCTCTGTTGCCACTAAAAATCAGATTTTTTATTTTTTATATTTAAAAACTTACAATTTTAAAATTGAAAGTACAAAATTATTTCTATTTTTCCTATTTTATATTTGCACTATATTTTGTAATAAAAATCTAATAATATGTAACGAAATCAAAAGAAACATAGAAATTAATAAAATGTTTTTCTTTAACATCTATGTACAAACATGGTTTAAATACAATTTGACAATAGGCACACAATACATGCAAGTTCCGTGAAAATAAAACAAGAGACTAAATCCAATACAAATTTCATATATACAATGCATTTACAAAACTAAATATGTATACATATTCCTTCTTTTCACTAAAAAAATAGCAACTTTGTAATATTATGTACAAATGTTTGATGAATTTTTTATAGGAACCTGTATCACAAGATAGATAGTGTAAGTAACACATGGGACCCTAATTATGGCAATATTAAATATGAAAAAAAATATTTAGCTAGATAATGAAGGAGTTGGTACATTATTTCGCTAGAATTAACAAAAAATACCACTCAGCAACCCAAAAAAATTAGTTAGCAATAATAATTATAATTATCTCGCTAATTCTGCATAATTAGCAAAAAGTTCCATCAACAAAATTTCCTACTTTAACACATCACTTTCTGAAAGACAATTAAAAGGGAAAATAATCAGAGGTCAGTGCTACATAACTTGCAAATCCTAAACAAAATATGAGGGGTAGCATTATCTTGAATGTCAATTAAAGTGGTGACAAGAAGTTCCAATCAAATATGGACTTTTCCCTTCAATTTTTTTTATTTATAAAATTACAATAAAATTAAGGTCTCTTGGTTGTAATAAAATCAGGATCACTTGGGACTACTCTTATCATACTCAATATTGTATACAATCGTGTACAATTGTGACTCTTATCAACTTTTAAGTGATATTATACTTAAAAATATTAATTACATTATTTCAATAAACAAGAGGATTATTTGAATCATAAAGAGTGTGTGACATATTTAACTCAACATTAATTATATTTAAATATTCATAATTAGAAGAATTTTGTAAAACAATTTATGTGAATACTACGTATTCACAAACAATTAGAAACATTGATTATAGAAAAATAGTTAAAAAAAATATTACAAATATACCATATAAGTAAAACAAATAATCAATTATGTAACACGAGGGCGTGGAGTAAAATTCCTTCTTCGTATTTAAAAAATATATTTTTCAATTTTAGATTTCATATTATAATTTAATCTCTTCATAAGTATACTAGCTAGATACTTAAAAAATATCAAATACGTTAAATATTACCTATACTATATGAATATAAAATTTTGAAAACAAAAGTTATTCTAGATATAGTTATTGATAGTTGATTGTTTAACTAACTAACTAACTAACTATATATATATGAAAAGAGATAAAGTTATGTATACGTTCAGATGCATCTTTTAATATCTTAGTTTTACTAATCTAATTAACTACTAAAAAAGAAGAAGCAATTATCATATTTATCTTACAAATGAAATTTTAATATCAACTAACTTTGATATCTAGCTATACAAAGCTGTCTTTCATTATGAGAATAATAAGACAGTTCTCTCTGCAAGTCTCTCTGGTGAAATCTCCAGAATTTATTTATTTTTTGTGTTACTGCTATTGTGTTCCTTTAGCTCTTTTATCTTTTTTTGAGTGCTGTTATTTCTGAATTCCAATACAGTATCATCTCATTGTCATAGACTAATTTGAAGAGATTTATCCATTATCTTTGTTCTCTCTGTTTTCTATGTTGGAACCCATCAATTTCTTAACACATGCTTCTACAAAAATCATACGAACATTGATTCAAATTCATGACCAAATTTTTAGATTTAAAATAAACTTCATTCCTACAATCAGATCAATAAAATATCCATCATTAACTCATATATAATAATAAGATACATAATCTAACACTTAATATTAAAAAGTAAGGAAAATTGTGTTGAGGAAAAAGCTGAGTTATTTATTAAATAGCATAAGATGTTGTCATGGAAAAAGCACAGAGTTTCCAGGTACGTTTTATAAAAAACCAAACAAAACGGTGCTAATGATGATGCTATCTAGCTTAGGCTCTTTGTATTCTTTGTATTCTCACTAAAAGGAAAGGCATGGAGTTAACTAAATTCTTACCTAACATTTTCTATTGCAACATAGGATGACTTGGCTAAAAAAATTTTAGCTAAATACTTTGTACCAGTCAAGGTAGCCAAAATGAGGAATGACATTACCTCATTTGCACAACATAAGATAGAATCAACTTATGAGGCCTGTAAGAGATGCAAAGAATTGCTAAGAAGATGCCCACAGCCTAGACTTCTTGTTGTTTTGGAAGTCCAATCTTTCTATAATGGGCTATAGGGATCACCTAAAACCATCGTGGATATTATAGCTCATAGTGCATTAATGGATAAGCAAGTAGAACAAGCCTATGAACTTTTTGAAGAGATTTCTTCTAATAATTACCAATGGCTAAGTGAGAGAAAACCCCAAAGAAAACAAGAAAGAATGTATGAAGTAGACATGCAAATAGCCATATTAACTTAATCAGTTACTATTAGAAAAAGACTAGAGGCATTTGAAGCCTTTACCAATAAAGCCCTAATCATGACTTGTAACTACTGTGGAGAAAGCCATATGAATGAGTAGTGCTAGTTGAATCCTGAATCATCCAACTTTCTAAGAAACTTTCAACAACAAAAGAACTCGTATTCCAACATCTATAATCCTAGTTGGAGGCATCAACCTAATTTCTCCTATAGCATCAATCAAGGCTAAATGCTAAACACATGCTTGAGTTTGCAATGCAACAAAGAGCCCCAATTCCTTAAAGAAACCAAGATCAAGAGTGGTTAGCCAATACATAGCAAATAATAAAGTTAGAGCTAAGAGCTATGAAGTAACATCAAAACAACAGGACGAAAACAAACCAGAAGCTTAAACCACTTACTCCAACAAAGATAAGCAAAGATAAGTAATTAACTTAAACAATCTATGAAGAATTTTATTAGTAAACGATCAAAACAAAAAGAAGAAGAAAACAACCCAGAAGCTTAAGCCATCCACTCCATATATAGCAATCCAATAAAAGCTGATAACACAAAATATAAAGGCAGAGAACAATCGCAAATTTGCCAGAAATGGAGACAGAGAGAGAACAGAGACCAATCATACAAAAATGGAGACACAGAGAGAGAACAGAGACCACAGTGAGAGATACTAACCAAGGAATGGAGCGTAGCGTAGCTGGCAGATGGATTTGATGAAGGCAAACGGGAGGCAGAAAGATCAAGGGGTCTGCTCTGCGATGCGTATTGAGCCAAGTAGATTGATAGGTCTGTGATGCATCTTGAGCCAAGTTTTACAATGGGTCTGCGATGCGTCGACCCAGGAAGATAGAGGGGATGGGATGGGTGAGGTATTCAGCCAGGAGGGGATGGGATGGGTTGCAATGAGGAGGGGATGTGATGAGTCTACGATGAGGAGGGGATGGGAACGTTGGAGTTCAACTTCTTCCTCATGGATTTGCTGCCATACAACACCCAACCCATTTGCTATCTAACAGTTATTGCTTCATCAAGGCTTGTTGGGGCTGGGTTTTGGAAGGATGAAACCAGGTAAGGAATGAAATGGATGATGGAAAATTTCAGCGGGAGGGAATTTTTAGCGCTCTTATTTGCGTGCCCAAGGAGAAATAAGGGTGAAATGGCATTTTAGTTTTGATTAACCAGGTTTTTATTAGGGTAAAAAAACTTTTTATTGGATAATTAAGGGTAAAATAAAAATTTCATATTTTAGAATATATTTTATGAAATTTGAATTCAAAACTTAAGATTTAAAGAACACCTCTATTTCTGAAGAAGAAATGCATTTGTTTTTTAAAAAATTTTACTTACATTTTAAAACTATAAAATTTATATCCATGATATTAATAAAATATATTTATTCATTAATTCTGGAAATGTGTAAAATTGAAATTAAATACAAAAAATTTAAATATTATATATTATTTTTAAAATATTTTTATTAATTCAAATTCTCATTAATATAGATTTAAATAGGAATAATGTAAGACAAAGTATTAATTAACATTAAATTCAAAAATATAAAATAAATCCTTAAAAATAAGACAAAATAAAAAAAATGGCATGAAATTTACATTTTAAAGAATTTTCTTGGGCTTGAAACATCCTTAACCAAGTCTAATTGCTATGTTATAAAGCTCTGAATGAGTTTCAAAATTATGGTAATAAGTCCTGTAATTTCACCAAACTAGCAGTTATGCCTATTTTACTAAATATGACAAATGGCCTATTTTGCTAATAAAATAAAAAGGATGAACTGAATTGAAAATTATAGCTAGCAAAGTTGTGGTAACAAATACATCACTAAGTGAATATATGAATGATGGATAGTGATGGGTACTTTACTCTTTTTGTTTTCTATTTCATTGCATTTTTTCCCTTTTAATCAATTTTTTAAGGTAAAGTCATCTCTTATATAAGAGAAAATTTTTATTTCGTAAGAATCAATTTTGCAGTCAAATTTATTAACAAAACAGAATAAATCGATAGAATAGAATCTGGATTCTCATTCCATAAGCTTATTTTTACAAATCAAACAAGACCCAAATTCTTTCTTTAATTATATTTAATTTATGTTTTAAAGAATGGAGACGGAATTAAAGATGAAAAATTTAGGGGCACAATTTTTTCATCTTTAAGAATAATTTATCTTTCAAAAAATAGAAATGAAATTGGGAACGAAAATTTAACAACAGAATTTTTTTTCGTTAAATTTTGTTGCTAACAATAATTTAATTATTATTTCAAAACGTAGAGATATAATTAGAGATGAAAAATTTATTTTTAAATTTCATCTCTAATAATAATTTAAATATTATTTCGAGAAGTAAAATAGAATTAGAGATAAAAAATTTAGATATGAAATCTGTTCTTCTCTAAATTCCATCTTTGACAATAATTTAAATATTATTTTAAAAATTAGAGATGAAAAATTTATAGATGAAATATTTTGTCTTTAAATTCCATCTCTACCAATAATTTAAATAATGTTTCAAAAATTATAGACAAAAAATTTATATACGTAACACATTATATTCCTTCTTTACATTTTTTATATGTTGTACCTTCATGTATTTATAACTTTATACACAAAATTAATTCATTTTTTGGGCTAAGTGTGGAGGAATGACAAATCTTCGGACCCTCAATGTAATAGCCGTAACTTAAAAACGATCTAAATAATAGAGAGAATTTTGAAAATGGAGATAGGAACCGTGGGAAATAAATTTATTTATTACATGAATTAAAGAATTAAAAAAAAGGAATATGACAATTTACGTTTTGGCGCATAATTTTTATTTTTTAATAATAGTATTCTGTTATAAGCAAATATATTATTATTTGTTTAAAAATGATTATATTTTTCTAAAGTAAGTAGCCTTTTAATTAAAAGAAGTATTGTGTTGCTTAAACTAATTATACTGACCTCTAATGAATTTTTATGGTATTTTTAGAAATATTCTTTCTTTTAATATGAATAAATATATTTGTTTTAAATTTTTTTTTATTAGACTTTTATCAAGAAAAATTACGATTTAAGAGTTTAATTAAAGATTTAAGAGAATGGAAATTTTTAGAAATTTTTAGAATATTTTATGATGAAAAATGGAATTTATATGAATTTTTATAAAGGAAAATTCTATTATTAATTATTTAATAATTATTATTATATTAAAAAAAAAGTCAGAGATCTTAAAACGAAACCGGGGGCGACATTTTCAGAATGAAAGAAAGAAAAAAAAACAACGGAGAGGAATAGTGTAAGCATAGTGAATGAATAGTGACTTCAATTTTTATTTTTCGATCTGGAGTATCGATTGGCTTCTGATCCCAAAACTGAAGATGATACTGGATTCAGGACGAAGAGTACGTCAGTTTTGACCGATCAGTTTTTCAAAACAACCGTTGAATCGCCGTAGATCTGAAGTAGAAAATCTCGGTAAAAGGTAAGTTCTGAAAAACCTTACTTAGAGATTTCTAATTAGAAATCTGACTCCGTAGATGGATTCAGAAACTAGATAAACATTAGGATATGAATTCGTTTTGTTGATTTGGTAAAAATTTTGTGGCGATGAATAGTGGCGGTGAATAGTATTTTCCGGCGAGTGAATAGTGTTTTCTGACGGTGAATAGTGACTAAACTCCCGAAGTCATTTTTCAAGTCTTTGGACCCTCCGGACACGTTTTTAAGGTCCATTTGATCAAATTTGGCTCAGAAAAGTACATATTAGGGCTGTCCAACTCGGAGCCCTTACACTGTGAGTAGATATTTCTTTCTATAGCTTATTACATGCTCTTCTTGAATTTAAAATGAATTATTGATTATGATTACAAGTGATTTATACTTTTATATGTATCTGAAATGGATTAAAGTATCTGGAAATGATTTCTATCGGAAATGTAATTCAAGAAGAGTATGGTTCTGAAAATGAGATTTTTGAACTCATTGAATATGTGATTTCAAATGCATTTCTTACCGCATGGTAAATGAAATATATTGTCTATGACGCATTAGTTTATAAAGTTATATGATTGCCTTGGAAAGAGGGCATATATATATGATAAACCCAGAATGGGTAATTTTTAATAGATGATTTTGAAATGCATTGAACATGTGATTTTTACATGTATTTTTCATTATGTGGCAAATAAAATGTGTTATGCATATGATATTGATCTTTACAGTGATATGTTTGCCTCGGATATGGGCGTATATATATGTGATTCCCTGATTGGGAAGTTTGACAGAGGAATATACTGAGACTGAAAGTCTGTATCATATTGAGAAATTTATACTGAATTCTATGGTATATGTGCTTATAGTATTTGTGGAGGAATCCTATTGGAATCACTGTCTGCTAACAGCAGGGAATGTTAGCCCTGGTGCACCTTGATACCTCAGCTAGCAGGGGTGGTGCTAGCCTCGTGTGTCGGCCAACACACGGGAGTTATTGTTATCGGGGAGAGCGGGATGCCTCCTATTATTGTTATCGGGGAGAGTATGATGCCTCCTATTATTGATGTGTGATTTACCCTCCCTTGCTGTGTGCTTGGGATTATTTATTGTATTGGTTCTAATATGGAAACCTCCTAAAGTGTAATAATCGTAAAATTTAACGAAAAATTCTAATTAAAGGAAATGTAGAATAAAAAAAAAGAGAATTTTGACAATAGAGATAAGAACCGGTGAAAATATGTATATTTATTACATGGATTAAAGAATTACAAAAGAAATATGAGAATTTATATTTTGGCGCGCTATTAGCAAAAATATTTTTATTTATGTAGAAATAATTATAATTTGTTAAAAGTAAGTGGACTTTTAAGTAAAAAAAGTATTGTGTTGCTTAAAATAATTATATCGGCCTCTATTGAATTTTTATGGTATTTTTAGAAATATTCTTTCTTTTAATATGCATAAAGATATTTGTTTTGAAATTTGTTTTAATATGATTTTTATCAAGAAAAATCATGATTTAAGAGTTTAACTAAAGGTTTAGGAGAAAGGAAATTTTTAGAAATTTTTGAGATATTTTATGATGAAAAATGGAATTTATATGAATTTTTATAAAATAAAATCCTATTATTAATTATTTAATAATTATTATTATTATAAAAAAAAAACGAAAGTTGATAAACGAAAACCGGGGGCGGAGGATTTCAGAAGAAAAAGAAAGGAAAAAAAAAGAAAGGAATAGTGCATGCATAGTGAGTGAATAGTAATCTCAAATTTTATCTTTCGATTTGGAGTGCTTAAGGGTTTCCAATCTCAAAACTGAACGTATTATTGGATTCAGGACGAAGAGTACTTCAGTTTTGACTGATCAGTTTTTGAAATCAACCGTTGAATCGCCGTAGATCTGAAGTAGAAAATCTCGGTAAAAGGTAAGTTCTGAAAAACCTTACTTATGGACTTCTAATTAGAAATCTGACTCCGTAGATGGATTCAGAAATTAGATAAATATTAGGATATGAAATTGTTTTGTTGATTCAGTAAAATTTTTGTGACAGTGAATAGTGTTTTCCGGCGGTGAACAGTAACCAAGCTCATTTAAGGTTTTTGGACCTTCCGGACTCGATTTTGGGGTCTGTTTTACCGAATTCAGACCAGGAACTAGGATTTTAGGGCTGTCCAATCTGGAGTCCTTACCTGTGAGTGGGTTTTTCATACTATAACACATGTTTTATGAATTCAGTTTATAATTCTCTCGTATGATTTTAACTAGTTGGAATGTATGCTAAGTTGTTTTACCGCTTTGAAAACCAATATGTTCCAACCATGTTAGAAATTATAAATTTCAATCCTAGTTGAACCCTAGGTATGCAGGGCAAACATCTAGACTGATAATTCTCCATTTGAGCTAAATTTATAGAAATGCGAACTTAGTCATAGAAATGAACTAAGTTGGCCATGAAATGATTTGATGCATGATGAGCATTTATGCGACGTCTACGGACGATCTATGTTTAAAATGATTTGATGCATGATGAGCATCTATACGACGTCTACGGACGATCTATGTTTAAAAGGAAAGTTTATGATGATAAAGGTCTCCATGGGAATACATGGATGAAACATATTTTTAAACAGAGTTTTATGCATGAAAAGAGCTAGATGGAGAATTATAGCTTTATTACAATGTTATTGAAATGTTTTACTTTAAACTTTTTGAATAGCATATTTCAAATGTTTTCTATTGGAGGGACCCTTTTAGATCACTGTTAGCTAGCCGCAGGTAGTGCTAGCCCTGGTGCACCATGATCATGTTAAGGCTTCGGCCTAGGATACTGTGACGGGCATATGACTGCCTAAGACACAGGGATTTAGGGTTGACTTATGTCTTCACCTACAGTGATTGCCATACCCATTGCTATGTGCTTGGGGAAATTTAGGGTTGACTTATGTCTTCGCCTACAGTGATTGCCATACCCATTACTATGTGCTTGGGGAAATTTAGGGTGGACTTATGTCTACGCCTACAGTGATTACCCTACCCTTGCTGTGTGCTTGGGGGAGATGATAGATCTGTTAGGAAAGACCTCCAATAAACTGATGCATTTTTCTTAAAAATTAAATATTTCTAAACAAGCTCATTCATCATTGTTATTGCATAAATATCTTCATGTATTACTTACCATGCATAATTGATTTGCTTTACTGTTATTGATTTAATCCTGTTTTATCTTTTGAATATACATTTGAATTTTTTAGCATTCTTTCAATAAATTATGGTTAAATGCTTAATGTTTCTATTGTTATCTTTACATTTGGACTTCAATTATTAAACCCATTGCGAAACACTCGTGCTTGGTTTGCCCTGTTTCAGTTATAGTATGATTTACTCATTCACTGAGATGTGGTAATCTCACCCCTCTTTTGTTTCCTCCCCACAGATAGTCAAAGAGACTTTGATCCAGCTACAGCTTCGTAGGAGGCTGAAGATAGTGTTGGTGAGCCCCAGTTTGGGCAAGGCTCTTTTGTACTGTTTTTTTAGTTTAGTTATGTCTAGAGTATCTCCATGAACATACAGGCAGGATCCTCGCTTCTTGCGTATTTTGATGTGTTGTTTGAAAAAATGGTTTTATATTTTACAATAATGTTGGTATTATGAGGCCATGGGCCAAGTTGAATCAGAATGTTGGATTCATGAGATATCATGAGGTATATATATATATACATATATACAGTATTTTCTGATATTGGATGTGGCATATGTGGCCAGTTATATTTATTATGTACTATGGATTGTGTGCTGGATGTTTGTGCATGCTATGTGTTAGGCTTGCGGCTAGGGGGAAACCCTTATGTCGTGCCGGTCATGTGTTCCATCATTTGGGGCCGTGACAAAGTTGGTATCAGAGCATTAGGTTTCCCTGTGTTCATGGAGTAACGGACCTTTAGGTAGGACTTTGAGTATGGGTATGAATTCGGACATGCTTATACTCACGGTGCTGCTAAAGGGGTTCGATAGGATGTTGTCTTTTTGTTCAAGTAAGTCAGTTTATAGTATGCTATGTTGGCATGGTTAAGTGACGGTTGGGGTATATCTGTTTTATAGCGAGATACCAGTTATATGAGATGTTACTTGGGAAAAGACCCATACAGAGTCTCTTCGCGTGTCCTCTTGAATGGTAGTAGGGCAAATCTCAGCGGAATGCTGAGTTTAGGCGAATCTTATACCACCAAGGTACGGAAGAGGTCAAACTCTGGTATGATGATTTTTGAATGTGACATCTGTTGTACTCAGTTGTCTAGATATGATAGAGAGTGATGTGATATTGAGAATGAATTTGTTGGCATTATGTCATGTCATTTTAAAATGTCACTAGAAGGTGATTAAATTCAATATTCTTGGAGAATTTTTTTTTCTCTCTTGAT
The DNA here is from genome assembly GCA_037074535.1 of Gleditsia sinensis. Lineage (NCBI taxonomy): Eukaryota > Viridiplantae > Streptophyta > Magnoliopsida > Fabales > Fabaceae > Gleditsia > Gleditsia sinensis. Next base: position 22,608,156 of record CM073472.1, read on the forward strand.
ACAAAGAAATCTTAGTGAGATACCCAGTAACCTAATCTCTGCTTTAGCAGTCCATAAGTTATTACAAAAAGGTGCCAATGATAGTTGGCAGTGGTGAGAGATGCTGATATAAAGTATATCATTGTAAATCAAGTTCCAGTGATTAGAGAATTTTATGATATAATTCCTGAAGAATTTCCAGGATTACCCCGAAATAATAAATAGAATTTAATATTGATTTATTTCTTGGCCAGCGTCTATATTTTTATATAGAATGGCACCCACTGAATTTAAAGAACTGAAAAAGAAATAGTTACAAGACATGTCAGACAAGGGATTTAAAAGCCCTAGTACTTTTACTTGAAGTGCTCCAGTTCTATCTGTGAAAAAGAAAGATGGATCACTATGACTATGCATAGATTATAGACAGTTGAATAAAGTGACAATGTGGAATAAATACTCATTACCTCGTATAGATGATCTATTTGATCAGTTAGAAAGTGCTCAACATTTTTTTTAAAAAAAAAAATTTAACTTGATTTGATATTTAGATATCATCAATTAAGGATAAGAGAAGAGGAAAAAAAAATTTTGCTTTCAGGATTCGGCATGGATACTATGAATTTATAGTTATGTCATTTGGATTGACAAATGCCCAGTTGCATTCTTGGACTTGATAAAAAATAAAATAAATATTGAAGTCATCCTTGGATTAATTTGTTATTATAATTATTGTTAATCTAGAATATTTCAAAAGTGCAGAAGTTCATAAGCAATATTTAAAGATAGTATTACAAACTCCAAGGGAGTATCAGCTATATGCTAAGTTCTCAAAATATGAATTTTGACTTAGTAATAGTACTTTCTTAAGGTATGTGGCAAGCAAGATGGTATCCAAGATAACCCTAAGAAAGTAAAAGTGGGTCCACATCTTGCTACAGTTACAGATGCAGATCCAAATCCAATTTGCGCTTCCTGCGGTTGTCTGCCGTTCATTCTATTTGAGCTGTAATTGGATCAGGTACATGAACATATGCTTGTAAAGCATCAATCAACTCCTCAGCATCTGAAGCTAAGATGAAAATTCGTCGTGCTGAGTGTGGGATAAACCTTTGTTCCACAGCATGATCAAGGAAAGATAACAAACCATCAAAGAAGTGATTAACATTTAACAAACCTATTGGTTTGTGATGCAGATTCAGTTGTGCCCAAGAGACTATTTGGAAAATCTCCTCTAAAGTACCAAAACCACCTGGTAAGGCAATGAAGGCGTCAGCATTACTCATCATTCTAGCCATGCGTTCATGCATGGAAGCTACTCTATATTCTTCCCCAATTGTTTTCCCTATGTTGCTAGATGCAGCTAGAGCTGTAGGAATAATACCTAGAACTTGGCATCCTCCTACATGTGCAGCTGTAGCTACACACCCCATTAACCCACAGTTACCTCCACCATAGACTAGATGAATTTTTCTTCTGGCCAGCACCATACCCAGGTTTTGTGCTGCTTTCACATACTCCCCATCTTTTCCAGGACTGGAACCACAAAAGACACAGATATTTCGAAACTGATGGAATGCGGTTCCCTCCATAATTTCTATCACCTTAACTCTGAGTATGAAGATAAAGATACTAATGTAAGCATTTATAGAACTCAGAGAAGGGCATATTTATAATAGTTATGCGAAATGGCCGGGTATTATTAGAATAGTTATGTGAGTGATTGGTGGATATCAGCTAAATTAAAGGTAAAAAAAAACGGCAAGCATGTATATGTACAGTAGTTATGACTGTGACCCATATTAAGCACATAAAGAGCATAAGATAAGATATCATTAGAAATCTGTTTTTTTGTTGTCTTTGATGAAGCATTGATGTCTTGAAAGGTTGTAGGTGATAGCCGTCATGGTAAAAAGAAGAAAAAGAAAAAGAAAAGTGAAAATGCAAACCAATTAATGGTTGAAGAGGAACAATCAAATGGTTTATTTTGTTTTCTCAATGTTTTTACCAGTCGACTATTGGTTTATAAGTCGACTAGCTATTTTGAGTAATTTTAATTTGGACTGGTTATTTACAGTTGATTGATTATATATTTTGAAGCAACCAACTGCATCCTACCAGTTAACTATGTGCTCTTGTTATTCACAGACTTTATAGGCTCAGAAATATTTCTTTTCCATATGATATGCTTCTTCCGAATAACAATATCTTTGAATTAAATTTTGGCACATATATTCAAAATTTGCGGCCACCGATTGCGGCCACCGTTTTTCGCCGAAATAGCAGCTAGATTTTTGTTTACAGATTTTCAAGAATTACGGCCACCGATTTTAATGTTTTTCAATGTTTGCCAAATTTTTGACTTTCTACTTTGGCACCATTCTCTATTGTGCTTTTCGTCTGTTTCACTGCATTCTCCCTCATTAACGGCTGGCATTAAAGGCAAGGTTGTTTTCCCTCATTGCAAGGAAAGATAATTTCTAATCTTTGGAATTCAGTTATTATGGTGTGCAACTGATTAGTAGATTAAAGTAATAGAGATTTTGAAAAGAATAGATGGATGATGATGTAATGGTGCTTTGACGAATGTAATCAAAGGAGTTAACGGTGTTGAAGTTTTTGAGGAGTAAAGTATGGAAAGTAAGATTTAAGCTAATCTCGAAATTTTTAATTTGAAAACATAGAGAATATTTTGAGAATCATCTCTGAGAATAATGTAAGTGATTAAGATATTTGTGTTAAGGATTTATACCTTGCTAAATTGAGACTAATATCTAGAATGTAAATTATGTTGAGATTGGAAATTCACGTATGGATAATTGTTGAGAAAGGAGATTTCAGAAGAAGCCATAAATTGTAAATATGGATAAACAGAGGTAATAAGGATATACTGAGATAAAAATGGTACTAGTATAATGGTAAAAAGAAGATACAAGTTAAATTTTTCATTGGTGGGTATGTTGGCAAATACGAATTTAATATATTATCTCAAGAGAGTTATTCAGGAAGTCTAAAATGATGTATTTATACATTAGAAGTTATGCTTTACGTATCTTTATATTATTGTGGTGAAAGTTTGGAGAAATTAATTGTCTTTAGTTGAACTTGCTCATAGCAGTAATTATCATACCAATATACAATGGCATCACTTGAAGTTTTACATGAACAGTATAGGTTTCTTAATATGTGGGTGAATTGAGAAAAGTTAAACTTTGGAAATTTAATTTGGAATAACATACAATAGATAGAATATGACTTATCTAAATTGATGATGCTAGCTTGGAGAGCATGCTTCAAGTATTTTTTTTAAGATTGGTGAGAGATTCCTTAGCAGAATCTGTCTATAATAAAATGATTTAAACCTTATGTAAGAGGGGTTACAAATGTTCTGTTAAATGACTCAGTTGAGTTAGATTTATTATAAGATGTCATTGATAAAGTGAAATTGATTAAAAAAAATAATACTGAAAACTCAATACAAGTCAAAAGTTTATAAGGACTATGAATGTTGAGCACTAGGAATTATCAATTGGTGATCACATATTCTTGAAGGACTCACCAATGAAAGAGGTAATGAGATTTGGAAAGAAAGAAAAGTTACACGCTCGGTATATAGAACCATTTGAAATTCTTGATAGGATCGGTCTACCACTTGCATTGGATAATGTTTATCCAGTTTTTTTTCATGTGTCTATACTACGGAAATATTTACCGGATTCTACACATGTTATACAGTGTCCATAGATTCAGTTACAGAAAGATTTAACCTAAGAGGAACAACCAGTAGCAATAGTGGACTGACAAGTAAAGAAGTTATGGTTAAAAGAAATACCTATAGTAAAGGTGATATGGAAAAATCACTCTTTTGAGGAAACTACTTGGGGAAAAAGAGGAGGATATATCTGTACTTGTTTGAACAATGAGGTTTGTGTTTATCTGCAACTATGGTGAGAAAATTCGGGGACCGAATTTCTTTAAGGGGGGAAGAATGTAATAATCGTAAAATTTAACGAAAAATTCTAATTAAAGGAAATGTAGAATAAAAAAAAAGAGAATTTTGACAATAGAGATAAGAACCGGTGAAAATATGTATATTTATTACATGGATTAAAGAATTACAAAAGAAATATGAGAATTTATATTTTGGCGCGCTATTAGCAAAAATATTTTTATTTATGTAGAAATAATTATAATTTGTTAAAAGTAAGTGGACTTTTAAGTAAAAGAAGTATTGTGTTGCTTAAAATAATTATATCGGCCTCTATTGAATTTTTATGGTATTTTTAGAAATATTCTTTCTTTTAATATGAATAAAGATATTTGTTTTGAAATTTGTTTTAATATGATTTTTATCAAGAAAAATCATGATTTAAGAGTTTAACTAAAGGTTTAGGAGAAAGGAAATTTTTAGAAATTTTTGAGATATTTTATGATGAAAAATGGAATTTATATGAATTTTTATAAAATAAAATCCTATTATTAATTATTTAATAATTATTATTATTATAAAAAAAAACGAAAGTTGATAAACGAAAACCGGGGGCGGAGGATTTCAGAAGAAAAAGAAAGGAAAAAAAAGAGAAAGGAATAGTGCATGCATAGTGAGTGAATAGTAATATCAAATTTTATCTTTCGATTTGGAGTGCTTAAGGGCTTCCAATCTCAAAACTGAACGTATTATTGGATTCAGGACGAAGAGTACTTCAGTTTTGACCGATTAGTTTTTGAAATCAACCGTTGAATCGCCGTAGATCTGAAGTAGAAAATCTCGGTAAAAGGTAAGTTCTGAAAAACCTTACTTAGGGACTTCTAATTAGAAATCTGACTCCGTAGATGGATTCAGAAATTAGATAAATATTAGGATATGAAATTGGTTTTTTGATTCGGTAAAATTTTTGTGACAGTGAATAGTGTTTTCCGGCGGTGAACAGTAACCAAGCTCATTTAAGGTTTTTGGACCTTCCGGACTCGATTTTGGGGTCTGTTTTACCGAATTCAGACCAGGAACTAGGATTTTAGGGCTGTCCAATCTGGAGTCCTTACCTGTGAGTGGGTTTTTCATACTATAACACATGTTTTATGAATTCAGTTTATAATTCTCTCGTATGATTTTAACTAGTTGGAATGTATGCTAAGTTGTTTTACCGCTTTAAAAACCAATATGTTCCAACCATGTTAGAAATTATAAATTTCAATCCTAGTTGAACCCTAGGTATGCAGGGCAAACATCTAGACTGATAATTCTCCATTTGAGCTAGATTTATAGAAATGCGAACTTAGTCATAGAAATGAACTAAGTTGGCCATGAAATGATTTGATGCATGATGAGCATTTATGCGACGTCTACGGACGATCTATGTTTAAAATGATTTGATGCATGATGAGCATCTATACGACGTCTACGGACGATCTATGTTTAAAAGGAAAGTTTATGATGATAAAGGTCTCCATGGGAATACATGGATGAAACATATTTTTGAACGGAGTTTTATGCATGAAAAGAGCTAGATGGAGAATTATAGCTTTATTACAATGTTATTGAAATGTTTTACTTTAAACTTTTTGAATAGCATATTTCAAATGTTTTCTATTGGAGGGACCCTTTTAGATCACTGTTAGCTAGCCGCAGGTAGTGCTAGCCCTGGTGCACCATGATCATGTTAAGGCTTCGGCCTAGGATACTGTGACGGGCATATGACTGCCTAAGACACAGGGATTTAGGGTTGACTTATGTCTTCGCCTACAGTGATTGCCATACCCATTGCTATGTGCTTGGGGAAATTTAGGGTTGACTTATGTCTTCGCCTACAGTGATTGCCATACCCATTGCTATGTGCTTGGGGAAATTTAGGGTGGACTTATGTCTACGCCTACAGTGATTACCCTACCCTTGCTATGTGCTTGGGGGAGATGATAGATCTGTTAGGAAAGACCTCCAATAAACTGATGCATTTTTCTTAAAAATTAAATATTTCTAAACAAGCTCATTCATCATTGTTATTGCATAAATATCTTCATGTATTACTTACCATGCATAATTGATTTGCTTTACTGTTATTGATTTAATCCTGTTTTATCTTTTGAATATACATTTGAATTTTTTAGCATTCTTTCAATAAATTATGGTTAAATACTTAATGTTTCTATTGTTATCTTTACATTTGGACTTCAATTATTAAACCCATTGCGAAACACTCGTGCTTGGTTTGCCCTGTTTCAGTTATAGTATGATTTACTCATTCACTGAGATGTGGTAATCTCACCCCTCTTTTGTTTCCTCCCCACAGATAGTCAAAGAGACTTTGATCCAGCTACAGCTTCGTAGGAGGCTGAAGATAGTGTTGGTGAGCCCCAGTTTGGGCAAGGCTCTTTTGTACTGTTTGTTTAGTTTAGTTATGTCTAGAGTATCTCCATGAACATACAGGCAGGATCCTCGCTTCTTGCGTATTTTGATGTGTTGTTTGAAAAAATGGTTTTATATTTTACAATAATGTTGGTATTATGAGGCCATGGGCCAAGTTGAATCAGAATGTTGGATTCATGAGATATCATGAGGTATATATATATATACATATATACAGTATTTTCTGATATTGGATGTGGCATATGTGGCCAGTTATATTTATTATGTACTCTGGATTGTGTGCTGGATGTTTGTGCATGCTATGTGTTAGGCTTGCGGCTAGGGGGAAACCCTTATGTCGTGCCGGTCATGTGTTCCATCATTTGGGGCCGTGACATAAAGCATGTAAAATCTTTTATTGCATCACAGTATTTGTTTATAATCGTATTGTACTGTATTTGGTTTTGAATATTGGGCTATATTGTGAAATGAGGATATTTGAAATACGGGTTCCATATGGATGTACTTCTGAATTGTACTTTCTATATGATAAATTTTAAAGTATAAGTCATCCATATGCTAACCTAAGAGGTTATAGAAGGTCTTGTCTACTCACTGAGTTTTAAAACTCACTACACATTGTGGATATATTTTTCAGATAAGGAGACAGAGTCTGGTCCTGCGGATAGGTGATCAACTAGATTGTCTACTCTTTGGGTGAGTCTATGTTGCTTCCAAGGCTCACGTTATTTGTATTGTATTTATATTTGTATTTGTATTTGTATTCTAGAGTATGCTCTATATGCCACAGGCAGGATCCTTGCTTCTACTGTTACTCTGGTGTTTATAGGCTTAATCTGTATTATTGTATATGTGTATGGAAACCTATATGTATGGGTTTATATGATCAAGAATGGCATTATGTATATATATGGGAAATATATGTGTATGGTATATGGATTTCATGTGCCCTAAAATTAGGGTCGTGACAAGTTGGTATCAGAGCATTAGGTTTCCCTGTGGCTATCAGAGCAAAGGATTCTTTAGTAGGACCTTTAGTATCGATATGAGCCGGACATATTTATACTTCAGGTGCTGCTGATGGATTCTATAGGGTTTTACTTTCCTTTCTATTCCAAGTTTATAAAAGTTCCTAGTGTAAGCCAGATTGAATATTATGGTATTGTAAAAAGTTATTTTGTTTTGTATAGTTAATGATGCCGCCAAGAACTAGAGCAGTTGCTAGAGAAGCAGTAGATCGTGTACCCTCTGCAGAAGAGTTTGCACAATCTGCTATTCCAGTACAAAGAGGCCGTGGTAGAGGCCGACCTAGAGGCAGAGGCAGAGGCAGAGGCAGAGGGCGTGCACGGGGTATGAGTACCCCAATACATGATGAGCGTGTTCATATATCTGATAGAGTCCCTGAGGAGAGAGTAGAACCCCCTCAGGAGCCGCATGATAGAACAGCTGATATGATTGCTGGCATACATAGGAGCTTAGAGACATTAGCTGGATTTATAGTAGAACAGGGCAGGAGGGATGACCAGCCACTAGAAAAAGCTCTTGAAGAGCAAGAATTAGAAATACCAGCTTAACGTGAGGATAAATCTACAGGGATTGAGGTGACATTACCGCAATTTTTAAAGCTGAAACCCCCGACTTTTTCTGGGTCAGATGTTCAGGAAGACCCACAGATATTTATTGATGCGGTGGAATGAGTCTTAAGAGCTTTGGGATGTTCCAGTAGAAGATCTGTTGAATTAGTATCTTTTCAATTATCAGATGTGGCTCAGGTTTGGTTTGAGACCCTGGTACAGGGAAGATCAGCTACTTTACCATCAATGGAGTGGAATGAATTTAAGGAAGCATTTATGAATCGCTTCCTGCCAATGAGTGAAAGAGACAAGAAGGCTAGAGAATTTGAAGAATTGAGACAGACACCGAATATGACGGTTTCTGAATATGACATTCGTTTTACCCATTTGTCCAGATATGCACCATATCTGGTCCCTACTGAAAAGGATAGAATTAAGAGGTTTGTTATGGGATTGATACGCCCATTGTTTAAGTCAGTTGGTCCTCAGATGGATCATTTTTCAACTTATTCAGCAGCTGTTAACTGTGCTAGACTGATGGAAACATGAGAGCAAGCAGACATAGAAAGTCTTAAGAGAAGGAAAAGAGATCGAGATAGTAATGCCCAGACTAGATATAATCCTACTGTTAGTGGGTCAAGATTTCAACAGCCGCAACGTTTTACTCAAGCTGGATCTGGTAGCACCAGCCAGGCATCAGTCAATATCAATAGGCAAAGAATGATTCAAAGAGATATGAGACCTACTAGTCAACAGAATTCAAGATCGATTCCATTATGTCCCCATTGTGGTAAGCCTCATACTGGACAGTGTCGCCGAGCAACTGGCGCATGTTTTTGGTGTGGACAAGTAGGTCATATAGTAAGGAATTGTCCACAGTTACGAGGTTCTAGTCAAGCATCAGTACAGCCAGCTTCACCCCCTGCATCTACACCAGCACGACCAGTTAGAGCAATTTCAGGCCAAACAAGTAGTGGTGGATTTGGTAGAGGATCAGGAGGTCGAGGCCAAGAACCAGCTCGCATTTTTGCTTTGACACGACAAGATGCTCAGGCCTCAAATGCAGTGATGACAGGTACATTGTCAGTGTGTTCTCATAGAGCATATGTATTGTTTGATCCTGGTTCTACTCATTCTTATATATCACCCTGCTTTGCTAAGAAATTGGGTAGAGATCCTACTAGTTTACATTGTTCTTTTATGGTTGCTACTCCAATGGGAGAATTTTTATTGGTAAATGATGTGTATAAATCATGTGAGATTTCGATAGAAGATAAGGAGACTTTTGTGGATCTGATAGTTTTAAATATGGTAGATTTTGATGTGATTCTGGGAATGGATTGGTTGTCATCATGTCATGCCATTCTAGACTGTCATCATAAGGTGATTAAGTTTAATGTCCCTGGAGAACCTTCTTTCTCAATACAAGGAGACTGTAATGAAATGCATAGTAATATAATATCTGCTCTATCAGCTCATAAACTGTTACAAAAAGGATGCCAAGGGTATTTAGCAGTAGTCAAAGATGTTGATATGAAGTATACAAGTGTAGAGCAGGTTCCAGTAGTTAAAGAATTTCCTGATGTGTTTCCTGAAGAGTTGCCAGGATTACCACCAGATCGAGAGATTGAGTTTAGTATTGACCTTCTCCCTGAAACACAACCAATATCTATACCTCCTTATAGGATGGCACCTGCAGAACTTAAGGAATTAAAGGAACAATTACAAGATTTACTAGATAAAGGTTTTATTCGACCCAGTACATCTCCCTGGGGTGCTCCTGTTCTTTTTGTGAAGAAAAAGGATGGATCTTTACGTCTATGTATTGATTATAGACAGTTAAACAAAGTAACTATACGAAATAAATATCCTCTACCCAGAATAGATGATCTATTTGATCAGTTATAAGGTGCTCAATGTTTTTCAAAAATTGATCTGAGATCTGGGTATCATCAATTGAAAATCAAGAAGGAAAATATTTCAAAAACTGCTTTTAGGACTCGGTATGGGCACTACGAGTTCTTAGTAATGCCATTTGGTTTAACGAATGCTCCAGCTGCATTTATGGATTTAATGAATAGGGTATTTAAACCTTTCCTGGATCAATTTGTCATTGTATTCATAGATGATATTCTGGTTTATTCAAAGAGTTCAGAGGAGCATGAGCAACATTTAAGAATAGCATTGCAAACCCTAAGAGAACACCAACTGTATGCCAAGTTTTCAAAATGTGAATTTTGGCTTAGTAGTGTTGCCTTCTTAGGGCATGTGGTTACTAAAGATGGTATTCAGGTTGATCCTAAAAAGATAGAAGCAGTGCAGAAATGGCCACGTCCTACAACAGTTACAGAGATTCGTAGTTTTCTTGGTTTAGCAGGCTATTACCGAAAATTCGTTAAGGATTTTTCAAAGATAGCTGCTCCCTTGACAAGGTTGACAAGAAAGGGAATAAAGTTTGACTGGTCAGATGAATGTGAAAGAAGTTTTCAAAAACTTAAAGAATGTTTGACTACAGCGCCAGTATTGACTATTCCTTCAGGTACCGGAGGATACACTGTATACTGTGATGCATCGAGAATTGGCTTAGGATGTGTGTTGATGCAAAATGGTCGAGTCATTGCATATGCATCTAGATAGCTTAAACCACATGAGTAAAACTATCCGACTCATGATTTGGAAATGGCAGCAGTAGTTTTTGCTCTTAAAATATGGAGGCATTATTTGTATGGTGAGACATATGAAATTTATACAGATCATAAGAGTCTCAAATATATTTTCCAACAAAAAGATCTTAACTTGAGACAAAGACGATGGATGGAATTACTTAAAGATTATGATTGCACAATATTATACCATCCAGGTAAGGCCAATGTAGTGGCTGATGCATTAAGTAGGAAGTCTATGAGTAGCTTGGCTCATATCACAGTGGTAAGAAGGCCGTTAGTTAAAGAGATACATAAGCTGGAAAGTGATGGAAGTAAGAGAGCCTGGAGTATTATTAGCTCATATACAATTTCAATCATCTTTGATCGAGCAGGTGAAGAAGGCACAGAGAAAGGATGCCTATTTGTGCAAGAAAATTAAAGAGGTAAAAAATGGTGGTGAAGTTAATTTTACTGTAGACTCTGAAGGAATTTTGAGATTTGGCAAGCGGATATGTGTACCTGATAAAGAAGAACTAAAGAAAGAAATCTTAGAAGAAGCCCATAGATCCATGTATACAATTCATCCTGGAATAACTAAAATGTATCAGGATCTAAAAGAACTTTATTGGTGGGAAGGTATGAAGAAAGACATAGTGGATTACGTGTCTCGATGTTTAACCTGTCAGCAGGTAAAAGCGGAACATCAAAGGCCTACATGATTACATCAGCAGATAGAGATACCTGAATGGAAATGGGAAAGAATAACTATGGATTTTGTTACAGGATTACCAAGAACACCAAAAGGATTTGATTCAATATGGGTGATCATTGATAGGTTGACTAAGTCAGCACATTTCCTACCGGTGAAAATCACATACAATGTAGCTCAGTATGCAAGATTATATTTAAATGAAGTAGTGAGGCTTCATGGAGTGCCAATATCAATAATTTCTGATCGAGGACCACAATTCACAGCTCGTTTCTAGAGAGCTTTCCAAGAAGCTTTGGGCACGAAGTTGAATCTCAGTACTGCATTTCATCCTTAAACAGATGGGCAATCTGAGAGAACCATTCAAATATTAGAAGACATGCTTCGAGCTTGTGCATTAGAATTTCAGGGTAGTTGGGAAAAATTTCTACCTTTAGCTGAATTTGCTTATAACAATAGCTATCAAGCCAGTATACAAATGGCTCCTTTTGAGGCATTATATGGCAGGCGTTGCCGTTCTCCGATTGGATGGTTTGAGATGGGCGAAGCAAAGGTTTTAGGGCCTGATATAGTACAGGATGCACTAGTTAAAGTAAAACTAATTAAGGAAAGGTTGTTAGCAGCACAGAGTAGATAGAAAGCTTATGTTGATAATAGACGTCGCCCATTGGAATTTGCCGTTGGTGAACATGTTTTTCTGAAATTATCTCCTATGAAGGGAGTAGTGAGATTTGGAAAGAAAGGGAAATTAAGTCCACGGTATATAGGACCATTTGAAATTCTTGATAGGATCGGTCAGATAGCTTATCATTTGGCTTTACCTCCTGAATTGGGTAATGTCCATCCAGTTTTTCATGTGTCTATACTACGAAAATATTTACCGGATCCTACACATGTTATACAGTGTCCACAAATTCAGTTACATGAAGATTTAACCTATGAAGAACAACCAGTAGCAATAGTGGACAGACAAGTAAAGAAGTTGCGGTCAAAAGTAATACCTACAGTGAAAGTGATATGGAAAAACCATTCATCTGAGGAAGCTACATGGGAAAGAGAAGATGATATGCACGCCAGATACCCATTTTTGTTTAATTAATGAGGTTAGTGTTTTATCTGCCATTGCGGTGATGAAATTCGGGGACCGAATTTCTTTAAGGGGGGAAGAATGTAATAGCCGTAACTTAAAAACAATCTAAATAATAGAGAGAATTTTGAAAATGGAGATAGGAACCGTGGAAAATAAATTTATTTATTACATGAATTAAAGAATTAAAAAAAAAAGAATATGAGAATTTACGTTTTGGCGCGTAATTTTTATTTTTTAATAATAGTATTCTGTTATAAGCAAATATATTATTATTTGTTTAAAAATGATTATATTTTTCTAAAGTAAGTAGCCTTTTAATTAAAAGAAGTATTGTGTTGCTTAAACTAATTATACTGACCTCTAATGAATTTTTATGGTATTTTTAGAAATATTCTTTCTTTTAATATGAATAAATATATTTGTTTTAAAATTTTTTTATTAGACTTTTATCAAGAAAAATTACGATTTAAGAGTTTAATTAAAGATTTAAGAGAATGAAAATTTTTAGAAATTTTTAGAATATTTTATGATGAAAAATGGAATTTATATGAATTTTTATAAAGGAAAATTCTATTATTAATTATTTAATAATTATTATTATATTAAAAAAAAAAGTCAGAGATCTTAAAACGAAACGGGGGCGACATTTTCAGAATGAAAGAAAGAAAGAAAAAACAACGGAGAGGAATAGTGTAAGCATAGTGAATGAATAGTGACTTCAATTTTTATTTTTCGATCTGGAGTATCGATTGGCTTCTGATCCCAAAACTGAAGATGATACTGGATTCAGGACGAAGAGTACGTCAGTTTTGACCGATCAGTTTTTCAAAACAACCGTTGAATCGCCGTAGATCTGAAGTAGAAAATCTCGGTAAAAGGTAAGTTCTGAAAAACCTTACTTAGAGATTTCTAATTAGAAATCTGACTCCGTAGATGGATTCAGAAACTAGATAAACATTAGGATATGAATTCGTTTTGTTGATTTGGTAAAAATTTTGTGGCGATGAATAGTGGCGGTGAATAGTATTTTCTAGCGAGTGAATAGTGTTTTCCGACGGTGAATAGTGACTAAACTCCCGAAGTCATTTTTCAAGTCTTTGGACCCTCCGGACACGTTTTTAAGGTCCATTTGATCAAATTTGGCTCAGAAAAGTACATATTAGGGCTGTCCAACTCGGAGCCCTTACACTGTGAGTAGATATTTCTTTCTATAGCTTATTACATGCTCTTCTTGAATTTAAAATGAATTATTGATTATGATTACAAGTGATTTATACTTTTATATGTATCTGAAATGGATTAAAGTATCTGGAAATGATTTCTATCGGAAATGTAATTCAAGAAGAGTATGGTTCTGAAAATGAGATTTTTGAACTCATTGAATACGTGATTTCAAATGCATTTCTTACCGCATGGTAAATGAAATATATTGTCTATGACGCATTAGTTTATAAAGTTATATGATTGCCTTGGAAAGAGGGCATATATATATGATAAACCCAGAATGGGTAATTTTTAATAGATGATTTTGAAATGCATTGAACATGTGATTTTTACATGTATTTTTCATTATGTGGCAAATAAAATGTGTTATGCACATGATATTGATCTTTACAGTGATATGTTTGCCTCGGATATGGGCGTATATATATGTAATTCCCTGATTGGGAAGTTTGACAGAGGAATATACTGAGACTGAAAGTCTGTATCATATTGAGAAATTTATACTGAATTCTATGGTATATGTGCTTATAGTATTTGTGGAGGAATTCTATTGGAATCACTGTCTGCTAACAGCAGGGAATGTTAGCCCTGGTGCACCTTGATACCTCAGCTAGCAGGGGTGGTGCTAGCCTCGTGTGTCGGCCAACACACGGGAGTTATTGTTATCGGGGAGAGCGGGATGCCTCCTATTATTGTTATCGGGGAGAGTATGATGCCTCCTATTATTGATGTGTGATTTACCCTCCCTTGCTGTGTGCTTGGGATTATTTATTGTATTGGTTCTAATATGGAAACCTCCTAAAGCATGTAAAATCTTTTATTGCATCACAGTATTTGTTTATAATCGTATTGTACTGTATTTGGTTTTGAATATTGGGCTATATTGTGAAATGAGGATATTTGAAATACGGGTTCCATATGGATGTACTTCTGAATTGTACTTTCTATATAATAAATTTTAAAGTATAAGTCATCCATATGCTAACCTAAGAGGTTATAGAAGGTCTTGTCTACTCACTGAGTTTTAAAACTCACTACACATTGTGGATATATTTTTCAGATAAGTAGACAGAGTCTGGTCCTGCGGATAGGTGATCAACTAGATTGTCTACTCTTTGGGTGAGCCTATGTTGCTTCCAAGGCTCACGTTATTTGTATTGTATTTGTATTTGTATTTGTATTTGTATTTGTATTCTAGAGTATGCTCTATATGCCACAGGCAGGATCCTTGCTTCTACTGTTACTCTGGTGTTTATAGGCTTAATCTGTATTATTGTATATGTGTATGGAAACCTATATGTATGGGTTTATATGATAAAGAATGACATTATGTATATATATGGGAAATATATGTGTATGGTATATGGATTTCATGTGCCCTAAAATTAGGGTCGTGACACTCAAATTTTTTATTTAATATATAGAACAAGATTTTTAATTGTTACATAATAAGAGGGTAATATATATACATAAATAAAGTCATAGTTACTTATTATAGTACTTCAGTAGAAAAAAAGTTAGTTTAGGCGCAATTATCAAATATCCAATTCACCATCGTGGAAACTTCAAGGCGCTACCTTACATTTTATACTATGACTTTGAGTTTTATATAGTCATTTTTTACCCAAAAAAAATTAAAAATCATAGTTGAAATTTTAGAATAACCAACAACAGTTCCTATTAAGACTGTGCTAATGCCATAATATATTAGAATTTTTAATAACAATATAACAAGAAAAAATTGTCATCTTTTCATGACAATTGATATCTTGTATTTAATACATGAACCATTTTAAATTTTTGTAATTATTAAAGAAAAAGAAGAAAATATATTCTTAAAATATATGAATGGAGAACCAGAATATAGGTTTTGCATATTTCAAATATATATATATAATATATATATATATATATATATATATATATATATATATATATATTCAACTTTATTTTTTAAAATTTACTTTTATCAATTTAATCTTTTAAGAATTAATTAAATCTAAAAATATCTTCAAATTTATTTTATTTATAAATATTTAACAATTTTTTTATAATCAAAGCAAAGCTAAAGTTTAGTTAAAATTTCATTTTCATTAGTTACAAAAATTTATTCAATTTCTATTAATATAGTTAATGCACAATTATTTATACAAGGAAAATAATTTTCTTAGTAATATGTTTAAAAATTAAACTTCAAAAAAATTAAATTCAAAATAAATTTTTAATAGATTAAAATAACAAAATGATCTTTTAACTTTAAAGTTTTAAATTTTGAAAAATTTTGATGATTAAGTAAAATTGAAACAAACCCTTTGTTCTTAAAATAAATTAAAATAACAAAAAAAAAGATAGAACATGACAACAATGTGCATTTCACATATTTTCTTATGTAGTATAAATAAGAATTTATATAGTTGAAATAAAGATATAATCATATTAAAATTTTCTCTATATTAATTAAATAAATTTTCAAAAAAAATTGTAACACTCTCAACAAAACAATCTTTTAAAAAATATAAATTTTTATATAATTTATATAATAAATTTATATTTTATGCATATATTAAAAATAAATTAAAGACGAATTTTTTTTAAAAAAATTAATTTTACCTTTCAGTGGCGATTTAATTTAAATCGCCACTAAAACCTTTTTGGTGGCGACAAATAGTCGCCACTGAAGTCAAGATTCAGTGGCAACGTATCATGTCGCCACCGAAAGTTTACCTTTCAATGGCGATTTAGTTTAAATCGCCACTAAAACTTTTTCAGTGGCGAAAAATAGTCGCCACCGAAGCCAAGATTCAGTGGCAACGTCAAATGTTGCCATCGAAAGTGCACCTTTCAGTGGCAACACCGAAAAGTTGCCACAAAAAAGATTGCGAATCACTTTTTACACCCATCTTTAGTGGCGACATTATTAAAGTCGCCACTAAAAGTGTGATTTTCGGTGACGACATGTTTAAGTCACCACGGAAAGCATAACTTTCAGTGGTGACCCTAAATGTTGCCGCTGAAAATGGCTTTTAGTGACGTATTTAAAAGTCGCCACGAAAATTAAATTTCTTGTAGTGTCGTCTCCTCTTTCTCCTTTTTTTTTTTTAATAAATGATGAAGGACCAATTAGCAATTTGCTAATTATTAGAGGAAGTCCTTGCAAATTTTATTATTTACATTTTGACCATAAATTTTTAGAAAATTACAATTTGACCCCAAAAATATTAATAAGTTTTCATTTTCATCCTTAAAATCTTTCAATTACATCCCTACTCCTTTATTTCTTTTAATATTCCATACATAAATGAAAACTACTACATTTTTAGGGTATTATAGAGTTAATAATTTCAAAGACTAATTTATAAACTCAAGCAAATTCGTGGACTAAAGCTAAATTTGTCTATAAATCTAGAGGCTAAATTTGTAGTCTCTTTTATAAATCATTTGTGGATGTGATATATGGGTTAATGATTAAGTTGAAACGTTTAGCATTAGAATATTTAAGTAATTAACCATTAACTTACTGTTTTATCCTTAGTATATATTAAGGTTGCATTTGGTATGTAAGTTATTTTTCTTTATGTATTTAAAATCCAAATATAAAAAATTTGACAGAGATATATAATAAAAATAAAGTTCCTGTATTATTTAAGATATATGATTTATACAACGGATAACTTATAAGTTTCCTCATTTTTTTTGGCTCAAACATTTTATAAATAAATTTTTAAATGTTTGGAAAATCACACCCCAAACACCTTTCCCTTGTTCAATTATTTCTTACTAAAATTTAATTGCTTGTTTAAAAAAATATACAATAGAGATTATAATATTTATATCTTAAAACCAAATAAGAAGTAGAACATATGACACATGTTCAGTTTTTCATTCCTTATAATTTTATAGATGGGTTTTGAAAACTTTTTTTTTAGATAATGAGAAAATTGGGAAAAAGGAAATTTTTCTTTCCTTTGGCCATTTAGTCATCATGCTTTGGAGAGTCTACCTGTTGAGTTGTATTGTGTGTTGCTTGCTTTGGAATTTAAAAAACCTTTAGGACACATAGGTGGATGTCTTAATCTTTTAAATACTTAAAAAATTATTTTATGGTATTTAAATATGAAAATATATGCAAAATTCAAGATTTTGATCTTTTATAAATCAAAACTAATATTTGAATTTTAAAATATAATATTTTTTGTTCCATATCTTCCTTCAAATTTGATTTTGAACAAGCAATTACGATATGCTATTCTAATTTTTCATATGAAATGGTTGTCTTTTTCATGATTTTGAACTCTTTAGCGTTTGTCTGATTTTTGATAATCTTTTTACTTGCCGTCAATGCCAATGAAGTGTATCGGTCCAACCGACCCAGCTAACGATTAGATTGTAGGTTTATAGGCATGTTAGATTCTTTTGCATTTTGTTTTAGAAGCATGGAACTTTTAGTATTATGTTTGTATTTTTATTTGTGACATCGTAGGCTATAAAATAAGGTATTATTGATTTAAAATTATAAAACTAGTGTTATTTTGGGTATTATAGGTTCATAATTACAAATTATTTTTTAAAAAATGATATTATTGATTTAAAATAATATCCTGAGGCTTTAAGGGTGTTTGTATTGGGGTTTCTGCTAATTCATATGTATTTAAACAGTGGTCTCAGGGCAGTTTCTATCATTAATTCCTCTTCAGAAAGGCCAGGGAGAGCGAGAGTAGTAGAAACAGCTGTAGTTCCAGATGAAGTGGCAAAAATCCAGAACATTATAAGAAGATGTAGTGATATTGAACAAATGGATCTTATATTACTCTTGGTATTTTTCTACCTTGTCAGTCTGCTAGTCAATTTCTCTATATATTAAATATGAAAAACACATAACTTTGTTGTGTCGATGTCCTTTTTTGTTTTCCTTTTCCAATTAAGGTGGCACGGGTTTTACCATACGAAATGTAACACTAGAAGCTACTAAACGGTTGATTGGGAAAGAAACACCTGGTTTTTGCATGTAATGATGCAAGAGACTTAAAGGTACAGCTGTTCGCATGTAGATCAGACATTTAATTATAGTTATGTGTTCTGTATTTTTGTCATATCTCTTTTTCTTACCCTGTTGCTAATGTGGTCCTAAATATCTCCTAGAATTTAAGTGTCTAAGTGTTAACTTTTAGGGGCATTTGTGTAATAGCCGTAAAGTTAACGAGAAAGTTCAACTAAAGGAATTTAGAATAAAAGAGATAATTTTGGAAAATGGAGATTTTAATTAAGGAAAATTTGGAATTAAAACAGAGGATTTCAAAAATGGAATTAGGACTCGGTGAAAATAAGTTATTATTTACATGGATTAAAGAATTATAAAAGAAATGTTAAGAATTTACGTTTCGGGGCAAAAATGCAATTTCTTAAAAGTTTCGGGGTTAAAATATAAATAAGAAAAATTTGCAAGGACATCCCGCTAAAAGTGAAATTTTGCAGAAAGGTCCCCCGAGATATTTTAAGGGCCTCAATCACTCCGGAAGCAATCATTCGCAGATTTTTCCATCTCTCTTCAGAAAAACTCTCCCCGAAAACCCTCCAACTTCTCTCTAAGATTTCTTCGTCTACAGACTTCGGATTTCAACACCACCACCACCAACGGACTCAGGACGAAGAGTTCTTCGAATCCATCCGATTGGTTTCTGGAGAATTGGCCGGAAATTGGTCGGAAAATTGAGGGGAAAAACGGTCAAAAAGGTAACCCCCGAAACTCCTACTTTTAGTTCTCAAACGCAAAAACTAACACCGTAGATCGATCCAGAAGGCACCGAAACCTTTGGATCTCAAATTTCAGGCCGATCCACCACGGCACGCTCCCCCACGCGCCGAATCTCCCTCAGAGAGTGACGCCCACGCGCAGCTCCTTGGGCGGCGCGTGTAGCGCGTGGCATCCGAACCTCCTCGCGTTGACCTGCATTGACCGAGCTTCCGGAGGCCAAATTTCGCAAATCCGGAGTCATTTTCAAGGTTTTCGGACGTTCCGGACTCGATTTTGGGGTTTATTTCACTGAATTCGGATCAAAAAATAGGATTTTAAGGGTGTCCAACTTTGTGCTTCAAAGAGGTGAGTAAATGATTCTTTCTATGGCTTGTTTTTACTCTTCTTGAACTTTACATTGAGAAATGAGTATGATTACATGTTATTTATACTTCCATATGTTCTTGAAATGGTTTGAAAATGTCTGAAATATTTGATATATGATATGTAGTTCAAGAAGAGTTTGATTTTTGCAATAAATTTTGAAACACATTAAGCATGTGATTTTTACACGTATTTTGCATGACATGGCAAAGAAAATATGTTATACATGTGACATTGATTTTATACAGTAATATGTTTGCCTCGGATGTGGGCATTTATACATGATTCCCCTGAATGGGAAGTTTTGACAGATGAATGTACTGAGACTGATAGTCTGTATTACATTGAGAATTTTATACTATAATATATGGCATATACGCATATGATAATTTTTGTGGAGGAATCCTATTGGAAACACTGTCAGCTAACAGCAGGTGATGTTAGCCCTGGTGCGCACCTTGTTTGCCTCAGCTAGCAGGGGAGGTGGTGCTAGCCTCGTGTGAGGGCCAACACACGGGAGATTATATGTGATGGAGAGCGGAATGCCTCCTATATATGGGCGAGATGCCAGTTATATGAGATGTTATTTGCCTTCCCTTGCTGTGTGCTTGGGAAAGACCCACATAGAGTCCCTTCGCGTGTCCTCTTGAATGGTAGTAGGGCAAACCTCAGCAAGATGCTGAGTTTAGGCAAATCCTATACCACCAAAGTACGGAAGGGGATTAGACTCTGATGTGGTGGTTCTGATGTGGGATCCTCCGAATATTTTATGAGAAATATTTGATGCATAACATCATTTGATAAATGATTTTGCAGTATTGAACATGATTTTGAACTTGATATGAGCATTGTTTATACAGTATCGCATACAGTTTGAAAGACCTGATTATGATTTTTGAACAGAGAATATTTGAAAATGCGGGTCCCATAAGAATGTACTTCTGAACGGTATATTTTGATATAATAAATTTTACAATATGAGTACATCCTTATGTTGACCTGAGAAGTTATAGGAGGTGTTATCTGCTCACTGAGTTGTAAAACTCACTACACGTGGTTGACATATTTTTCAGATAAAGACTCAGAATTTGGTCCCACAGCAACTTGACCGACTAGGTGTCGTGCCTCAGTGGTGAGCCTAACTTGTTTCTAGGCTCTCAGTGTATTATATTGTAATATATTTGTACTCTAGTGTTGCTCTGAAAGTCACAGGCAGGATCCTTGTTTCCGCTGTAAACTTGATGTATATAGATTTGGCATGTATAATTATTGGTTTTTGTAAACTTATGAACGTTGAATAATACTTGAATATGTGTTATCGTGAGATCATTTGCACATGTGTAATGAAAAGTTTTTCGGATAGTAACGGTATTCGCGTTCGTAAAGTACAGACGTGACAAGTTGGTATCAGAGCATTAGGTTTCCCTGTGACAATCAGAGCAAGGGATTCTTTAGTAGGACCTTTAGTATCGATATGAGCCGGACATATTTATACTTCAGGTGTTGCTGAGAGAATCTATAGGATATTCACTTCCTTTCCAAGTGTCTTTATATTCCTTGAGTAAAGTTTGAATACATGTGTCTTAAAGAGGTGTTTTATTCTGTATAGTTAATGATGCCGCCAAGAACTAGAGCGGTCACTAAAGAAGAAGCTGTAGATCGTGCACCCTCTACAGAAGAGTCTGCACAATCTACAATACCAGTACAAAGAGGCCGTGGTAGAGGCCGACCTAGAGGAAGAGGAAGAGGTAGAGGTAGAGGACGTGCACGGGGTTTGAGAACCCCAAGACAAGGAGAACAGACTCCTGTACCTGATAGAGTTTCTGAGGAAAGAGTAGAAACCCCTCAGGAGCCACCTGATAGAAACGCTGATATGATTGCTGGTATCCATAGAAGTTTAGAAACATTGGCTGGATTTATAGTGGAACAGGGTAGAAGGGAAGGCCAGCCAGCAGAACATGATCCTGAAGTGCAAGAACTGGGAAGAACAGCTGACCAAGAGGATAAGCTGAGAGGGATTGAGGTGTCATTACCGCAATTCCTTAAGTTAAAACCTTCGACTTTTTCTGGGTCAGATGTTCAAGAAGACCCACAGATCTTTATTGATGCTGTGGAACGAATTTTTAGAGCCTTGGGGTGCTCTAGTAGAAGATCCGTGGAGTTGGTGTCTTTTCAACTATCTGATGTGGCCCAAGTTTGGTTTGAGACATTTGTACAAGGACGGGCAGCTGTTTTACCACAAATGGAGTGGAATGAATTTAAGGAAGCATTTATGAATCGCTTTCTACCAACAAGTGAAAGAGACAAGAGGGCCAGAGAGTTTGAGGAATTGAAACAAACACCAAACATGTCAGTTTCTGAATATGACATTCGTTTTACTCGATTGTCCAGATATGCACCATACCTGGTCCCAACTGAAAAGGATAGAATTAAGAGGTTTTTTTTGGGATTGATACACCCATTGTTTAAGTCAGTGGGTCCTCAGATGGATCATTTTTCAACTTATTCAGCAGCTGTGAACTGTGCTAGAATGATGGAAACACGAGAGCAAGCTGACATAGAAAGTTTTAAGAGAAGGAAAAGAGATCGAGATAGTAATGTCCAGACTAGATCTAATCCTACTGTTAGTGGGTCAAGATTTCAAAATCCACAGCGTTTTAATCAAACAGGAGCTGGTAGTTCTAACCAGCCATCAGTTAATATTAACAAGCAGAGAATGTTCCAAAGAGATATGAGACCCCCGAGTCAGCAAGACTCAAGATCAATTCCACTATGTCCACATTGTGGTAGGTCCCATACTGGACAATGTCGCAGAGAAACTGGTGCATGTTTTAAGTGTGGACAAATGGGTCATCTGATGAGGAATTGTCCACAACTGCGAAGTTTTAGTCAAGCAACAGTGCAACCAGCTTTACCCCCTGCATCTGTGCCAGCACGACCTATTCGAGCAGCCTCGGTCCAAGCAAGTAGTGTGGGTCCTGGTAGAGGATCAGGAAATCGAGGGCGAGAACCAGCTCGAGTTTTTGCCTTGACACGACAGGATGCTCAGGCCTCAAATGCAGTTATGACAGGTACATTATCTGTATGTTCCCATAAAGCATATGTTTTGTTCGATCCTGGTTCTACTCATTCTTATATATCACCATGCTTTGCTAAGAACTTGGATAGAGATCCTGCTAGATTGCATTGTTCTTTCATGGTTGCTACTCCTATGGGAGAACTTCTAGTAGTAAATGATGTGTATAAATCATGTGAGATTTCGATAGAAGGCAAGGAGACTCTTATAGATTTGATAGTTCTAAATATGATAGACTTTGACGTGATTTTGGGAATGGATTGGTTGGCATCATGCCATGCCATTCTAGACTGTCATAATAAGGTGATTAAGTTTAATGTACCTGGAGAATCCTCCTTTATGATACAAGGAGATTGTAGTAAGAAGTCTAGTAATTTAATTTCAGCCTTAACAGCTCATAAACTATTACGAAGAGGGTGTCAGGGATATCTGGCAATAGTCAAGGATGTTGATATGAAGTATACAAGTTTAGAGCAAGTTCCAGTAGTTAAAGAATTTCCTGATGTGTTTCCTGAAGAGTTGCCAGGTTTACCACCAGACCGAGAGATTGAGTTTAGTATTGACCTTCTCCCTGAAACACAACCAATATCCATACCTCCTTATCGGATGGCACCTGCAGAACTCAAGGAATTAAAGGAACAATTACAAGATTTATTAGATAAAGGTTTTATTCGACCCAGTACATCTCCCTGGGGTGCTCCTGTTCTCTTTGTGAAGAAAAAGGATGGATCTTTACGTCTATGTATTGACTATAGGCAGTTGAACAAAGTGACTATACGAAATAAATATCCTCTACCCAGAATAGATGATCTATTTGACCAGTTACAAGGTGCTCAATATTTTTCAAAAATTGATCTGAGATCCGGGTATCATCAATTGAAAATAAAGAAGGAAGATATTTCAAAAACTGCCTTTAGGACTCGGTATGGGCACTACGAGTTTTTAGTAATGCCATTTGGTTTAACGAACGCCCCTGCTGCATTTATGGATTTAATGAATAGGGTATTTAAACCTTTCCTGGACCAGTTTATTATTGTGTTTATCGATGATATTCTGGTGTATTCAAAGAGTTCAGAGGAGCATGAGCGACATTTAAGGATAGGTTTGCAAACCCTAAGAGAACATCAATTGTATGATAAGTTTTCAAAGTGTGAATTTTGGCTTAGTAATGTTACATTCCTAGGGCATGTGGTTACCAAAGATGGTATTCATGTTGATCCCAAAAAGATAGAAGCAGTATAGCAATGGTCACGCCCCACGACAGTTACAGAGATTCGTAGCTTTCTTGGGTTAGCAGGCTATTATCGTAGATTTGTTAAAGATTTTTCAAAGATAGCTGCTCCTTTGACTAGGTTGACTAGGAAAGGAATAAAATTTGAGTGGTCTGATGCTTGTGAAAAGAGTTTTCAGAAATTAAAGGAGTGCTTAACTACAGCCCCAATCCTTACCATTCCTACGGATACAGGAGATTACGTAGTATACTGTGATGCATCTAGAGTGGGCTTAGGCTGTGTGTTAATGCAAAATGGAAGAGTAGTTGCTTATGCATCTAGACAGTTGAAGACGCATGAACAGAATTATCCCACCCATGATTTAGAGATGGCAGCTGTAGTATTTGCTCTAAAGATTTGGAGACATTACCTGTATGGTAGAACTTGTGAGATTTATACAGATCACAAGAGCCTCAAGTATATTTTTCAACAGAAGGATCTTAATTTGAGGCAAAAAAGATGGATGGAGCTACTGAAAGACTATGACTGTACGATTTTGTATCATCCAGGTAAAGCAAATGTAGTAGCTGATGCTCTAAGCAGAAAGTCAATGGGAAGTTTGGCTCATATAGCAGAGGTGCGACGACCATTGTTAGAAGACATCCATAAGTTAGAAAGTAAGGGAATAAGGTTTGAAATAAAAGAACCGGGAATATTATTGGCTCATGTGCAGCTCCAATCTTCCTTAGTTGAGCAAATCAAAGCCGATTAAGACAAGGATGCTAATTTGCTCAAGATTAAGAGTGAAATGAAGGATAGTAAGGATTCTGAATTCTCGGTGGATACTGAAGGGATATTAAGATACGGTAGACGATTGTGTGTTCCAAATGTTCATGATTTGAGAAAACAAGTTTTGGAGGAAGCACATCGATCTACATATACCATACACCCGGGAATGACAAAGATGTACCAAGACATAAAGGAATTGTATTGGTGGGATGGTATGAAGAGGGATATTGCGGAATATGTTTCCCATTGTTTGACGTGCCAGCAGGTAAAAGCTGAACATCAACGACCTGCAGGTTTACATCAGCGAATAGAGATACCAGAATGGAAGTGGGAGAGAATTACTATGGATTTTATCACTGGATTACCAAGAACTTCCAAGGGAAATGATTCTATCTGGGTCATTATAGACCGCATGACGAAGTCAGCACACTTTCTGCCTGTGAAAACAACCTACAATGTAGCTCAGTATGCCAGGCTCTATTTAAATGAAATAGTTAGGCTACATGGAGTTCCTATATCAATTATATCTGATCGAGGGCCGCAGTTCACGGCACGATTTTGGAAAGCTTTTCAAGAAGCATTAGGAACGAGATTGGACTTGAGCACAGCTTTCCATCCGCAAACTGATGGTCAGTCTGAGCGTACGATTCAGATTTTAGAAGACATGCTTCGAGCCTGTATTTTTGATTTTGGTGGAAGTTGGGATATGTATTTGCCTTTGGCTGAATTTGCATATAATAATAGCTACCAGACTAGTATACAGATGGCCCCATTTGAAGCTTTGTATGGTAGACGGTGCAGATCTCCCATTGGATGGTTCGAAGTGGGCGAGGCTAAACTTATAGGGCCAGATCTTGTACAAGAAGCATTGAACAAGGTAAAGCTGATTAGAGAAAGGCTGCAGGCAGCTCAGAGTAGACAAAAGGCATATGTTGACAATAGACGAAGGGAGTTAGAATTTTCAGTGGGTGAACAAGTATTCCTGAAAGTCTCACCCATGAAAGGAGTGATGAGATTTGGAAAGAAAGGGAAGTTAAGCCCTCGGTATATAAGCCCTTTTGAAATATTGGACAGAATAGGTGCAGTGGCATATCGCATAGCTCTGCCACCAGAACTGAATGTTCATCCAGTATTTCATGTGTCTATGTTACGGAAATATTTACCGGATCCTACTCATGTCATTCAACCCTAGGAAATTCAATTAGATAAGAATTTAACCTATGAGGAAAAGCCGATGTCTATTGCTGATCGACAAGTGAAAAAGTTGCGGTCACGAGATATTCCAATGGTTAAGGTGATATGGCAAAATCACACATTTGAGGAAGCTACGTGGGAAAAAGAAGATGACATCCGCGCCCGATATCCGCATTTGTTTGAACAATGAGGTTAGTATCTATCTGCTACTATGGTGATGAAATTCGGGGACCGAATTTCTTTAAGGGGGGAAGAATGTAATAGCCGTAAAGTTAACGAGAAAGTTTAACTAAAGGAATTTAGAATAAAAGAGATAATTTTGGAAAATGGAGATTTTAATTAAGGAAAATTTGGAATTAAAACAGAGGATTTCAAAAATGGAATTAGGACTCGGTGAAAATAAGTTATTATTTACATGGATTAAAGAATTATAAAAGAAATGTTAAGAATTTACGTTTCGGGGCAAAAATGCAATTTCTTAAAAGTTTCGGGGTTAAAATATAAATAAGAAAAATTTGCAAGGACATCCCGCTAAAAGTGAAATTTTGCAGAAAGGTCCCCCGAGATATTTTAAGGGCCTCAATCACTCCAGAAGCAATCATTCGTAGATTTTTCCATCTCTCTTCAGAAAAACTCTCCCCGAAAACCCTCTAACTTCTCTCTAAGATTTCTTCGTCTACGGACCTCGGATTTCGACACCACCACCACCAACGGACTCAGGACGAAGAGTTCTTCGAATCCATCTGATTGGTTTCTGGAGAATTGGCCGGAAATTGGTCGAAAAATTGAGGGGAAAAACGGCCAAAAAGGTAACCCCCGAAACTCCTACTTTTAGTTCTCAAACGCAAAAACTAACATCGTAGATCGATCCAGAAGGCACCGAAACCTTTGGATCTCAAATTTTAGGCCGATCCACCACCGCACGCTCCCCCACGCGCCGAATCTCCCTCGAAGAGTGAGGCCCACGCGCAGCTCCTTGGGCGGCGCATGTAGCGCGTGGCATCCGAACCTCCTCGCGTTGACCTGCGTTGCCCGAGCTCCCGGAGGCCAAATTTCACAAATCCGGAGTCGTTTTCAAGGTTTTCGGACGTTCCGAACTCGATTTTGGGGTTTATTTCACTGAATTCGGATCAAAAAATAGGATTTTAAGGGTGTCCAACTTTGTGCTTCAAAGAGGTGAGTAGATGATTCTTTCTATGGCTTGTTTTTACTCTTCTTGAACTTTACATTGAGAAATGAGTATGATTACATGTTATTTATACTTCCATATGTTCTTGAAATGGTTTGAAAATGTCTGAAATATTTGATATATGATATGTAGTTCAAGAAGAGTTTGATTTTTGCAATAAATTTTGAAACACATTAAGCATGTGATTTTTACACGTATTTTGCATGACATGGCAAAGAAAATATGTTATACATGTGACATTGATTTTATACAGTAATATATTTGCCTCGGATGTGGGCATTTATACATGATTCCCCTGAATGGGAAGTTTTGACAGATGAATGTACTGAGACTGATAGTCTGTATTACATTGAGAATTTTATACTATAATATATGGCATATACGCATATGATAATTTTTGTGGAGGAATCCTATTGGAAACACTGTCAGCTAACAGCAGGTGATGTTAGCCCTGGTGCGCACCTTGTTTGCCTCAGCTAGCAGGGGAGGTGGTGCTAGCCTCGTGTGAGGGCCAACACACGGGAGATTATATGTGAAGGAGAGCGGAATGCCTCCTATATATGGGCGAGATGCCAGTTATATGAGATGTTATTTGCCTTCCCTTGCTGTGTGCTTGGGAAAGACCCACATAGAGTCCCTTCGCGTGTCCTCTTGAATGGTAGTAGGGCAAACCTCAGCAAGATGCTGAGTTTAGGCAAATCCTATACCACCAAAGTACGGAAGGGGATTAGACTCTGATGTGGTGGTTCTGATGTGGGATCCTCCGAATATTTTATGAGAAATATTTGATGCATAACATCATTTGATAAATGATTTTGCAGTATTGAACATGATTTTGAACTTGATATGAGCATTGTTTATACAGTATCGCATACAGTTTGAAAGACCTGATTATGATTTTTGAACAGAGAATATTTGAAAATGCGGGTCCCATAAGAATGTACTTCTGAACGGTATATTTTGATATAATAAATTTTACAATATGAGTACATCCTTATGTTGACCTGAGAAGTTATAGGAGGTGTTATCTGCTCACTGAGTTGTAAAACTCACTACACGTGGTTGACATATTTTTCAGATAAAGACTCAGAATTTGGTCCCACAGCAACTTGACCGACTAGGTGTCGTGCCTCAGTGGTGAGCCTAACTTGTTTCTAGGCTCTCAGTGTATTATATTGTAATATATTTGTACTCTAGTGTTGCTCTGAAAGTCACAGGCAGGATCCTTGTTTCCGCTGTAAACTTGATGTATATAGATTTGGCATGTATAATTATTGGTTTTTGTAAACTTATGAACGTTGAATAATACTTGAATATGTGTTATCGTGAGATCATTTGCACATGTGTAATGAAAAATTTTTTGGATAGTAACGGTATTCACGTTCGTAAAGTACGGACGTGACAATTTGGTAGGTCAGAATTTTAACATTGATGTGTTAAATACTCCAGTATTTTGGCGACCTGTAATTGGTATGCCAATGGAGTTATATCAGCCAGCATTGAAACCAACCAGCAGGAATGTCTATGATCATGGTACCTTTATTTGTGTGAGAAAGGCTGATATGTTCCAATCTAATCACTAAATATGCTTAAGTGAAGAATAGCCTTTGTTCTCTTATAGAAAGTTGCTGAGGACACTTAGTCTCAGTTATGATGAAACTGAACCATACCTCAGAAATAATCTAGCTGTAGTAGCATTAGATTTATCAGTCATCACTTCTAAGAATTGGGAAACATGTCAGTATACCTCAGCAGCAGTGACTGTAACAGTCTAGGTGGCTACCTTGTCTCATATGGGTTAAGAATGTCAATATATTTTTATATTCCAGCTCCTTCTGTTCTTTTTTTTTTCTGTCATACTAGCGGCAGAAAGTCCACTACTTACTTCATTGGGCTGTCTGTCCACAAATCATCTGAAAAAGTAGGTTGATTCCCCTGCAGACACCCCAAAAAATTAGTTGTGTCCATGTACACCATGTGTCGGACACTTGTACTAGACACACATGGACACTTCAGATTTAGTCGTATTGTGGTGTCAGTGTTAGTGTTATGTCTTGTGTCCATACTTCCTAGAAATGATTGATTGTTTAAATTATTCATATTCAAATTTTTTTGTTGATCTATTTTGAACCTGCCTATATTCGTATAGCCGGTCCCAAGCCCGAATAAAAGAGGAGGGTTGTGTTAGGCGTGCGACAGCCAACATAAAACTTTGTCGTAACCGCATGAACATGGACAAACGAAGCAATAGTGTTAAAGCTAGGTCGTTGCTCGGAAGCAACGCGCTGTATGGCTCGCGTGCAGTGTCAAAAGAGCAAGGGCCGCTGCATCGGCGCCCGGATGCAATAAAAAATAGGCAAGGGTCCCCACACTTTAATGAACGGGTGTGGGCAAAGAAGTTAGTTCATGAGGGTATGATCCGTTTTGGAACTTGGAATGTAGGCACACTCACAGGAAAATCAATGGAAATAGTTGATACCATGATTAGGAGAAGGATCAATATCATGTGTCTGCAAGAAACTAAATGGGTAGGAGAAAAGGCAAAAGAATTAGATTCTTCAGGTTTTAAGCTTTGGTACACCGGCAAGACGAGAACTAGTAATGGTGTAGGTATAATAGTTGATAAGGAGTGGAGAAACAATGTCGTAGATGTGAAAAGTTTAGGAGATAGGATTATAGCTTTAAAGATTGTGGTTGAGCGAGACACTTTTAATGTGTTTAGTGTATATGCACCCCAAGTTGGATTAGAGGAGCATCATAAGAGAACTTTTTGGGAGGATCTAGAAAGTTTGATTCAAGAAATACCTTTGGGAGAGAAGATTTTCCTAGTAGGGGATTTGAATGGTCATGTAGGGAGGGAATCGAAAGGATACGAGGGTATACATGGAGGTTTTGGATTAGGAGATGCGAACGAAGAGGGTAAAACTATCTTGGATTTTTCGTTAACCTATAATTTTACCATAGAAAATACTTGCTTTAGAAAGCGGATTGAACATCTTATCACATACAAGAGTGGAGGAGCAAGTACTCAAATAGACTTTTTCTTGGTAAGGAAATCAGATAGAAAGTTCTGCACAAATTGTAAAATCATACCCGGTGAGAGCTTGGCTACCCAACACAGAGTTTTAGTTTTGGACGTACGAGTTATGAGAAGAGTAGAAAGAAAGAGTAAGAAAACAATTCCTAGAATTAGGTGGTGGTCTTTGAAGAATGAGCAACAAAGGAATTTTCAAAGAAGAGTGGAGGAAGAAAGGCTTTGGGAGGTCCAAGGAAATGCTAATGATATGTGGGACGAGATGGCCAAAGGGATTAGGAATATAGCAAGAGAGACACTTGGAGAATCAAGAGGCGTTAGACCTAAGGGTAAAGAATCTTGGTGGTGGGATGCAGAGGTGCAAGATAGGATTAAGTTTAAAAGAGAGTGTTATAAGGAGTGGCACTTATGTAAAGATAAGGCAATTAGGGATAAATATAAAGCGGCTAAGAAAGACGCTAAGAAGGCTGTGAGTGAAGCAAGAACTAGAGCTTTTGAGGGATTATATCAATCTTTAGGAACTAAGGAGGGAGAAAGAAAAATTTACAAGCTTGCGAAGGGTAGGGAAAGAAAGACAAGGGATCTAGATCAAGTGAAATGTATTAAAGATGAAGAGGGTAATGTTTTGGTAAGGGAGAATGATATCCAAGCACGATGGAGGAGTTACTTTCAAGGACTTTTTAACGAAGGGCATGAGTTGACCTACAACTTTGACAGACTTAATACTGCAGAAGAAGACCGTAATTATACTTTTTATCGTAGAATCCAAGAGTTTGAAGTAGAGAAAGCTCTGAAGAGAATGGAAAATGGCAAAGCAGTAGGACCTGATAATATACCTATTGAGGTGTGGAAAAGTTTAGGAAGGAAGGGTATAAATTGGCTCACTAAGTTGTTTAATGTGATAATGAAATCTAAGAAAATGCCAGATGAATGGAGGAGAAGTACTTTAATTCCTATATATAAAAATAAAGGAGACATACAGAATTGTTCCAACTATCGGGGGATTAAACTCATGAGTCACACTATGAAGTTATGGGAGAAAATCATTGAACAAAGATTAAGACAAGAGACTCAAGTTACAGAGAACCAGTTTGGATTTATGCCAGGAAGGTCAACTATGGAAGCAATTTATTTACTACAGAGATTGATGGAAAGGTATCAAAGCAGACGGAAAGATTTGCACATGGTTTTTATTGATCTGGAAAAGGCATATGACAGAGTGTTAAGAGAGATCCTATGGAAGGCTTTAGAAAAGAAAGGAGTACGTATTGCGTACATTCAAGCAATCAAAGACATGTACGACGGGATAACGACTTGCGTGAGAACACAAAATGGGGATACAAAGGATTTTCCCACAACTATTGGACTACATCAAGGGTCTTCTTTGAGTCCGTATCTTTTTAACTTGATTTTGGACGCAGTTACAGAACATATACAAGAGTTGGGGCCTCAATGCATGATTTTTGCAGATGATATAGTCTTAGTTGGTGAATTGAAAGAGGAAATAAATATGAAGTTAGAGTCATGGAGATTAGTTTTAGAAACACACGGTTTCCAGATAAGTAGAAATAAAACAGAATATATGGAATGTAGTTTTAGTAAGAGACGAACAAATACGAATGTCGATGTGAAACTTGGAGACTATATATTAAAACAAGTTACAAGTTTTAAATATCTTGGGTCCATTATACAAAATGACGGTGAAGTAAAGAAGGACGTAAACCACAAGATTCAAGCTAGATGGATGAAATGGAGGAAAGCTTCGAGTGTCATTTGTGATAAAAAAAAGTGCCGTTCAAAGTTAAAGGAAAATTCTACCGTACGGCTATAAGACCTGCTATATTGTATGGTACGGAATGTTGGGCGGTTAAAAGACAACATGAAGATAAACTCAACGTTGCAGAGATGAGAATGTTGCGATGGATGTGTGGACACACTAGAAGAGATATGATTAGAAATGAGTGCATTAGAGAGAAAGTTGGAATAGCACCTATTGTGGAGAAGATGGTTGAAACTCGCTTAAGGTGGTTTGGCCATGTGTGGAGAAGACCTGCAGAAGCCCTAGTGAGAAGAGTTGATCGGATGGAGAATAGTCCAATAATTAGAGGTAGATGGAGGCCAAAGAAAACAATAAGTAAAACTATTAAAAATGATTTAATAGTTAATAACTTATCTATTGATCTCATTCATGATAGACCACTATGGCGCCGTTTGATCCATGTAGCCGACCCCACTTAGTGGGAAAAGGCTTAGTTGTTGTTTGTATTTTGACCTTGCATCTACTGAACTCTCTCACCTTGGTTACTTGGCTTCTAGCTATGAGACCTCTCATCAATTTCACTTGCAAGAACAAGTGAGGCATCTATAATTTAAATTCTGGTGTTAGTTTCATGTAATGATAGGGATTAACCTTGTTTTTTGAACTATGATAAACACTGAAAAATTAGCTTCTAAATGGTGATAAAATATTAGAGCCAAGTAAAATATTTAGCCACTAAATTTGGCATTTCTTTTCTTATATCAGTCTAAAATAGCTATTCCTTTTTTTTCACTTTAGTTCTATTTGAAAGAGGCAATCTTGTACCTGCTTCTGTATGTTGATTTTACATGTATTCTTGGGTTTACTCCTTTGCTGTTAAGGCTTTTCAATTGGTTATCTAGTTATTTTTCAAATGTATATTTCATTTATTTCTTTGAGCTATTGTTGGTGAAATATAATTCTCAAGCTTCTTTTTTATTGGGTTCTCCGTTTCCAAATAGGTGACCCCATTTGCAATGCTTTCATGCTTTGCAGCTGGAATTAGAGGCACAACATTGGTAAGAAAAAATTGTCAATCATGGAAGGCCTTAGCGAACAAAAGAATACATTTACAATAGCATCACGACTTACATGAGAATATAAGATGGAAAAATAAATAATTTCTCCATAACTATAGGACTACGTCAAGGTTCATATCTGAGTCTAAATCTCTTTAACTTGATTTTGGATTCAATTACAAAACATATCCAAGAATCGGGGCCCTGATGTATGATTCTTACAGATGATATAGCCCTAACAATTAACAATCTCTCTATTAATTTCATTTATAATAGATCACTTTGACAACATTTGATTCATGTAACTGATGTCACTTAGTGGAAAAATGCTTAGTTGTTGTTATTATTGTATATTATCCTCTGTTTAAAAAGGATAACAATGCATGGAAAAGATAGGCTCCAAAATTTGTGCTTTATCTCCACATTTTCCTTTTTCTCATTTTGATGGTATTTCTTTAGAGTACTTCACAAGTGTGCTATTTATGTATTATCTTTCCTACATTTCTTTACAGAAAAATGTAGAATTTCACAGTAATTTCACACTAAACAATATAAATGTTAGTCCAAACCCCCCATTGCCCATGCATAAAAAGAATTTCAAAGTGATTGGTGAATTAGACACTTTAAATGCGATGCTAGTTTGTAATTATCAGTTTTATCAATTTTTGAAAATGTTTTTTTTTTCAATTTTGCAAAGGGATTAGATTAGATAGCTCCTTTGAGTTAATTCCTCCCCTCGTTTTCTCTCTCTCTTTCCTTTTTGTAGGCTGATTTTATCTACCCATTTTGTATTCTCTCTTCGAATAAAATCTCCTATTCATAGAATGGGGAAAAAATAAATTAACTATTATTTGATAGTGTTGAAATAGTATATGATCATCATAATATCCCTTTATTAAGGGAGTAATTAGAAGTCATCATATCCTTCGATTTGGGGGTAGTCAAATTGCTTAATTAAGGAAATAATTAGGATTCGAATTATGGATCATTTATATTTATAATTAATATTATGTATGTAATATTTTCTATAAATATCAAGAATTAGTGTAGGCCTTCCTCAAGGTGACTACATTTCATTCTCTTATTTTTCTCTTTTTCTTTATAAATTTAATGAGAAGTGCACAAATTTCATGGTCCTTCTTAGCTGTGCTTCAAAAATGGGGTCATGTCGTAGAAAACTAAAAATCACACTTGATCTTTCTATGTGTGCTGAGAGTATCAAGGGACACATGGTTGCCAAAACAAAGAAAAACACATATTGTTGGGGTCATTGGCTGTTCATCCTTCTAGCCACATTGCAAAAACCATTCTTGCTCAAGGAAGTCATTGATTTTGATCAGAATCCAAAGTTTGATCAACTCCCACCACTAGCCATTGTTTTTAACAAATCCATATAGCTTTTCCCCAACATTTTGTGCACTACCATTTGTTTAGAAGACATAATCTTAGACAGCATTGTCTGTTTCCAACAACCCAAATTGCGTCCTCTATTTGTTTCTTGCCAAAAATCACCGACCATCAGCTAGGAATTTTCCCAACTGTTATTCATTCTTTGTTCGTGGTGCTTTCTTCTAGGTTGACCACTATTCGTGGTGTTTCTTTGCTGCCTAAATTCATACTTTGATCCACCATAGCCTAGCTAATTTACGTTAGGGTGGAAGCCATAAGCTAGCTTAGGCCTTGCCTTGTATTGGCCTTTAGGTTCTCCATTACTCCATGTTGAACTGTTTCTATGTGCAGACTAGTGTGGCAATCATCCAACAATTTTTTATCAAAACTCCATTATCTTTTCTAATAGTTGTTTGGTCAATTTTATGACAAGTTCTATGGCCACTTTTATGGAAATCTTCCGATTAATTTTTTGGCATATCTCTCCAAATTTCCAGGTATGCCTCATTCACTGCAAAAACCCTCCTAATTCAATTTAGGTATTGTAGCATTCTCCTCTTCCTTCTCGACGCCCATTTCAAAATTTTCAATTTGCTACAAAATCAAATTCCTTCGTGGAATAATTTGGCTTTGGATGGTAAACCAAGAATAGTGCAAATGTAATACAAACTCAAATGTTCTATTTAAGCCTTTATCCCATTTATATATCTTTCATTTATGTAATATAGGTACTTACGTTGCTTTCACACATAGTACAATAAAGTAATACAAGTGGTCTGTCGGTATAATTTGTATGAAACTAACTGTTGTTGTTTTAATTAATACTCACAAGCGCACAAATCTATTAAAGTATAGATTTAGTGGTATGCAAGGTCGATCTCATAGGGATTGCCAAGTGAGAGAAAATTCTAATTTAGATTCAAAATAAATAATTCTAACATAGTTGCAAATGTCTTGTTTTGTGAGAAGAATATTGAACAAAATATGTAAAGAACTCTTATACTGAAGTTAAGTAGAGATGTATTCAAAGTAAAAAAATATACTAAGGTTAGGATATCCACTCTTGGTATATAAAATAAAGATAAATTTAACTCTTTTATTACTCAATTAGAATCTTTACATGAATAAGGTTCAAAACGGAAGATATGTTAATTTAAGCTCACCTTTTGTTTATACATGAACTTTATTTACCTCTTTTTTATTGTATTACCAAAATCTAAAACATTCTTGTAAAATGGATTCAAATATATATTGTGCCAATTGTCATGTTGTCTACAATATATCAAGATTCACACTTCACAAGATTAAAAATATAAAGATGCAAAAGAAAACTTGTAAATGGATTCAAGTATAAATTGTGCCAATCATTATATTGTCTACAATAAATCAAGATTGATTCAAGCATTTATTGTGTCAAAGATTGTCTACAATATATCAAAATTCACATTTTACAAGATTAAAATATGTATAAAATGAGAAAGGTAGAAAACTAATTAACATAACAAAATAAAATGAAATAAAATAGGTGGTAAAACCAACTATAAACAATAAAAATAAGAAATAGGTGGCAAAGCTAACCATTAAACAATAAGAAGAAGAAATAGATGGTTTAACCAGCCACAAATAAATAGGTCTTACAACTAGATAATACAGATGCAACACACTTCACAAATATTAATTTACCAAATATTACACCTCAAAATCTCAAATACACAATAATACAACTCCAAAAAATAAAAGACAGAGACACTTCTTTGGAGAGGCAATAAACCTCCCAATCATTTCTAAAGATTAGTTCTCTTTCGTTTTTTTCTTCGAAGTAAATACAAATTTGTAAATTTGTTCTTTCTCTACTTAGATCTAAATGCAAAGTTGTGTATTTAAACTCAAAGTTGTCGATCTGGACACAAAAGATGCAAAATCTTGAAACTCCATAACTTCTTCTAAAAAAAGAGAAAAACTATTCCCCGTAGGAGGTTAAAAAAACTCTATAATGAGAGAAATAAGCTTCCCTCAACGAAGAAAACTATATTAAAACAAAAAAAGGAGGAGTAGGCAGCTATAGTAGCCCCCTCGCGAGTTTTCAAGCTTTTCTTAGTCTCCCTCTCTGGCAGCGGCCGTATAGCAGAAGCTTCTATTCACTAGTTGAGTAACAACTTCGAAAGGGTTTATAAATAAATCAAGTTCAATTTAAACTTTTAGCAAACTAAATCCTGGGTAGTTTACAAACAACTCAATTCATTTATACTCCTATTTATATCACAAATATCGAATAAAATTTTAGATCTAATATACAACAACTATCACATCCACTTTTAAAATGTAATTGTATTTCTAAACAAACCGTATAGAAGCAACAAAAACGATTGAATTAAATTAGCATATGATATGATATCAGAATTTCCATATTCAAACAAATGGATATTGACGCCAATCTTAGAGTAAATGGCAAAAGAATGAACTTCATATCAATAAAAGTCTCGGGAAATTATTTTGCATTTAATTTTAATTTTTTATCTCATTTTATTAATTTTTACTATGGATTTTTTAATCATTTATTTTATTGCATTTAGCTCTCTACTGTATAAATTAAACATTAACTTTAACAATTACTGTATAAAATTACCAAAATACATTTTTATTCAGTGACTCTCCATATCATCATTCTCTTTGTGAAAATAATATTTTGATAATTTTATATAGATACTATTAAAATTGATGTTTTAAATAGATGATAGGAGCTAATAGATTAGAATGTTAATTGTGAAAATTAATGTGTTGAAGTGATATCAATTGAATGTGAAAATTAGGGTTAAAAAAAACAATTTTTCCTAAGATTTTACCAAATTGACCATATAATCAGTTAGTAACTTAGAATATACACTATTAAATAGAAATTAAAATATTATCTAGTTATCCAATACCTCATTACTTATGTAAGCATGCATGATTCTACTGATTTGTGTTTATCACTTCTTCTTTTTCATATCACCAAAATAATTAATCTCCAGAAAGACCGACTATAATGCTATAATATTCATGCATGGGCTAATAGACCTGTTCAACCTACCATTTAAGATTATATATATACTTTGATAATGACCTTTATTTGACTAATTTGTTATTTCATTGTGTATATATGATATTATGCATAAAACATTAGGTAATAGAATTGCTTCAGCTAATAAATACCGAAATACTTAGTTTATAAAACAAGATTTTGATTTCTACTGTCAATAGTTCTCTTTGATAACAATCAGTAAATATTATTATCAGCTTTCACTGAAATTTGTGACATGTCATCTCTTTAAAATAAAATAATTTTTCCTAATTCTTAACTTTTGCTGTAATAGCAGTAAATTTAATAAAGTCCAAAGTAAAAAAATTTTGAATAATAGAGAAAATTTACGTTTTGGCGCATAATTTTATTTTTTTTAAATGATAGTATTTTGCTATAAGCAAATATATTTTTATTTGTTTAAAAATGATTATGTTTTGTAAAAAGTAAGTGGACTTTTATTTAAAAGAAATATTGTGTTGCTTAAAATAATTATATCGGCCTCTAATGAATTTTTATGGTATTTTTAGAAATACTCTTTCTTTTAATATGAATAAAGATATTTGTTTTGAAATTTATTTTATTACGATTTTTATCAAGAAAAATCATGATTTAAGAGTTTAACTAAAAATTTATGAGAATGAAAATTTTTAGAAATTTTTGGGATATTTTATGATGAAAAACAGAATTTATATGAATTTTTATAAAAGAAAATTCTATTATTAATTATTTAATAATTATTATTATAAAAAAAAAAGAATGCAGAATTGATAAACGAAACCGGGAGCGGAGAGTGACGAGTATTAGAGAGAAATCGAGAATTTTGCATAGTAAGTAAATAGTAACTTCAAATTTTATCTTTCGATCTGGAATGCTTATTGGCTTCTGATCTCAAAACTGAAAGCGTTATTGGATTCAGGATGAAGAGTACTTCAGTTTTGACTGATCAATTTTTCAAATCAACCGTTGAATCGCCGTAGATCTGAAGTAGAAAATCTCGGTAAAAGGTACGTTTTGAAAAACCTTACTTAGAAACTTCTAATTAGAAATCTGACTCCGTAGATGGATTCAGAAACTAGATAAACCTTAGGATATTATTTGTTTCGTTGATTCGGTAAAATTTTTGTGACTGTGAATAGTATTTTCCGGTGATGAATAGTGGCGGTGAACAGTGATATGTTTGCCTCGGATATGGGAATATATATATATGTGATTCCCTGATTGGGAAGTTTTGACAGAGGAATATACTGAGACTGAAAGTCTGTATTATATTGAGAAATTTATACTGAATTCTATGGTATACGTGCATATAGTATTTGTGGAGGAATCCTATTGGAATCACTGTCTGCTAACAGCAGGGAATGTTAGCCCGGGTACACCTTGATACCTCAGCTAGCAGGGGTGGTGCTAGCCTCGTGTGTCGGCCAACACACGGGAGTTATTGTTATCGGGGAAAGCGGGATGCCTCTTATTATTGTTATCGGGGAGAGCGGGATGCCTCCTATTATTGTTATCAAGGAGAGCATGATGCCTCCTATTATTGATATGTGATTTACCCTCCCTTGCTGTGTGCTTGGGTTTATTTATTGTATTGGTTCTAATAGGGAAACCTCCTAAAGCATGTGAAATCTTTTATTGCATCAAAGTATTTGTTTATAACTGTATTGTACGGTATTTGGTTTTGAATATTGGGTTATATTGTGAAATGAGGATATTTGAAATACGGGTTCCATATGGATATACTTCTGAATTGTACTTTCTATATAATAAATTTTAAAGTATAAGTCATCCATATACTAACCTAAGAGGTTATAGAAGGTCTTGTCTACTTACTGAGTTATAAAACTCACTACACGTTGTGGATATATTTTTCAGATAAGGAGACAGAGTCTGGTCTTGTGGATAAGTGATCAGCTAGACTGTCTACTCTCTGGGTGAGCCTATGTTGCTTCCAAGGCTCACGTTATTTGTATTGTATTTGTACTTGTATTCTAGAGTATGCTCTATATGCCACAGGCAGGATCCTTGCTTCTACTGTTACTCTGGTGTTTATAGACTTAAACTGTTTATTGTATATGTGTATGGGAACCTATATGTATTGGTTTATATGATAAAAAATGGCATTATGTACATTTATGGAAAATATATGTGTATGGTATATGGATTTCACGTGCCCTAAAATTAGGGTCGTGACAAGTTGGTATCAGAGCATTAGGTTTCCCTGTGACTATCAGAGCAAAGCATTCTTTAGTAGGACCTTTAGTATCGATATGAGCCGGACATATTTATACTTCAGGTGCTGCTGAGGAATTCTATAGGATATTATCTTCCGTTCTATTCTGAGTCTGTTACAGTTCATAGTATAAGGTTGATCAAATGTGATAGTATCTTAAAAAGTGTTTTATTATGTATAGTAAATGATGCCGCCAAGAACTAGAGCGGTTGTTAGAGAAGAAGCTGTAGATCGTGCACCCTCTACTGAAGAGTCTGCACAATCTACGATTCCAATGCAAAGAGGTCGCGGTAGAGGCCGACCTAGAGGAAGAGGTAGAGGTAGAGGTAGAGGACGTGCACAGGGTATGAGAACCCCAAGACAAGAAGAACAAGTTCCTGTGCTTGACAGCGTTTCTGAGGAAAGAGTAGAACCTCCTCAGGAGCCACATGATAGGACAGCTGATATGATAGTGGGTATACATAGGAGTTTAGAGACATTGGCTGGATTTATAGTAGATCAAGGTAGAAAAGATGGCCAGCCACCAGAAAATGCTCCTGAAATACAAGAATTAGGAAGAAAAGCTGAGCAAGAGGACAAGGCTACAGGGATTGAGGCGTCATTATCGCAATTCCTTAAGCTAAAACCCTTGACTTTCTCTGGGTCAGATTTCCTGGAAGACCCACAGATATTCATTGATGCTATAGAATGAGATCTCAGAGCTTTAGGGTGTGCCTCTAGAAGATCTGTTGAACTAGTGGCCTTTCAATTATCAGATGTGGCCCAAGTTTGGTTTGAAACTCTGATACTAGGAAGATCTGATACTTTACCCCCAATGGACTGGGATGAATTTAAGGAAGCATTTATGAATCGCTTCCTGCCAATGAGTGAAAGAGACAATAGGGCCAAAGAATTTGAAGAATTAAGACAAACACCAAATATGACAGTTTCTGAATATGACATCTGTTTTACCCGGTTGTCCAGATATGCACCATATCTGGTCCCTACTGAAAAGGATAAAATCAAAAGGTTTGTTTTGGGATTGATACGCCCATTGTTTAAGTCAGTGGGTCCTCAGATGGATCATTTTTCAACTTATTCAGCAGCTGTGAACTGTGCTAGAATGATGGAAACACGAGAGCAAGCAGACATAGAAGGTCTTAAGAGAAGGAAAAGAGATCGAGACAGTAATGCCCAGACTAGATATAATCCTACTATCAGTGGGTCAAGATTTCAAAATCTACAGCATTTTACTCAAACAGCAGCTAGTAGTTCTAACCAGCCATCAGTTAACATTAATAAACAGAGAATGTTCCAAAGAGATATGAGACCCCCGAGTCAACAAGGCTCAAGATCAATTCCACCATGTCCAAATTGTGGCAGGCTCCATACTAGATAGTGTCGCAAAGAAACTGGTGCATGTTATAAGTGTGGACAAGTAGGTCATTTGATGAGAAATTGTCCACAACTGTGAAGTTTTAGTCAAGCATCAGTACAACCAGCTTCACCTCCTGCATCTGCATCAGCACGACCTAGTAGAGCAACCTTAGTCCAAGCAAGTAGTGGTGGTACTGGTAGAGGATCAGGAAATCGAGGGCGGGAACCAGCTCGAGTTTTTGCCTTGACACGATAGGATGCTCAGGCTTCAAATGCAGTTATGACAGGTACATTATCAGTATGTTCTCACAAAGCATATGTCCTGTTCAATCCTGGTTCTACACATTCTTATATATCACCATGTTTTGATAAGAAATTGGGTAGAGACCCAACTAGTTTGCATTGTTCTTTTATGGTTGCTACTTCAATGGGATAATTCTTACTGGTAAATGATGTGTATAGATAATGTGAAATTTCAATAGAGGAGAAAGAAACTCTTGTAGATTTGATAGTTCTAGATGTGGTAGACTTTGATGTGATTCTAGGAATGGATTGGTTGTCATCATGTTATGCCATTCTAGACTGTCATCATAAGGTGATTAAGTTTAATATCCCTAGAGAACCTTCTTTCTCAATACAAGGAGACCGTAATGAGATGCTTAGTAATTTAATATCTGCACTGACAACTCATAAATTGTTACAAAAGGGATGCCAAGGGTATTTAGTAGTAGTCAAAGATGTTGATATAAAGTATACAAGTGTAGAGCAGGTTCCAGTAGTTAAAGAATTTCCTGATGTGTTTCCTGAAGAGTTGCCAGGATTACTACCAGATCGAGAGATTGAGTTTAGTATTGACCTTCTCCTTGGAACACAACCAATATCCATATCTCCTTATAGGATGGCACCTGCAGAACTTAAGGAATTAAAGGAACAATTACAAGATTTATTAGATAAAGGTTTTATTCGACCCAGTACATCTCCCTGGGGTGCTCCTGTTCTTTTTGTGAAGAAAACGGATGGATCTTTACGTTTATGTATTGACTATAGGCAGTTGAACAAAGTAACTATACGAAATAAATATCATCTACCTATAATAGATGATCTGTTTGATCAGTTACAAGGTGCTCAATGTTTTTCAAAAATTGATCTGAAATCTGAGTATCATCAATTGAAAATCAAGAAGGAAGATATTTCGAAAACTGATTTTAAGACTTGGTATAGGCACTACGAGTTCTTAGTAATGCCATTTGGTTTAACGAATGCTCCAGCTGCATTTATGGATTTAATGAATAGGGTATTTAAACCTTTCCTGGACCAGTTTATTATTGTATTTATCGATGATATTCTGATGTATTCAAAGAGTTCAAATGAGCATGAGCGACATCTAATGATAGCTTTGCAAACCCTAAGAGAACACCAGTTATACGCTAAGTTTTCAAAGTGTGAATTTTGGCTTAGTAGTGTTACGTTCCTAGGGCATGTGGTTACCAAAGATAGTATTCTTGTTGATCCCAAAAAGATAGAAGCAGTACAGCAACGGCCACGCCCTACGATAGTAACTGAAATTCGTAGTTTTCTCGTGTTAGCAGGTTATTACCGTAGATTTGTTAAATATTTTTCAAAAATAGCTGCTCCTTTGACCAGGTTGACTAGGAAAGGAATAAAATTTGAGTGGTCTGATGCTTGTGAAGGGAGTTTTCAGAAACTAAAGGAGTGCTTGACCACAGCCCCAGTCCTTACCATTCCTACGGATACTGGAGATTATGTAGTATACTGTGATGCATCTAGAGTGGGTTTAGGTTGTGTGTTAATGCAAAATGGAAGAGTAGTTGCTTATGCATCCAGACAGTTGAAGAAACATGAACAGAATCATCCCACCCATGATTTAGAGATGGCAGCTGTAGTATTTGCTTTAAAGATTTGGAGACATTACCTGTATGGAAGAACTTGTGAGATTTATACATATCACAAGAGCCTCAAGTATATTTTTCAACAGAAGGATTTTAATTTGAGGCAAAGAAGATGGATGGAACTACTAAAAGATTATGACTGTTCGATTTTGTATCATCCAGGCAAAGTAAATGTAATAGCTGATGCCCAGCAGAAAGTCCATGAGAATTTTGGCTTATATAGCAGAGGAGCGACGACCATTGTTAGAAGAAATCCATAAGTTAGAAAATAAGGGGATAAAGTTTGAAGTAAAAGAATCGAGAATATTATTGGCTCATGTGTAGCTCCAATCTTCCTTAGTTGAGCAAATCAAAGCTGATTAAGACAAGGATGTTAGTTTGCTCAAGATTAAGAGTGAATTGAAGGATAGTAAGGATTCTGAATTCTCAGTGGATACTGAAGGGATATTAAGATACGGTAGACGATTATGTGTCCCAAATGTTAATGGTTTGAGGAAACAAGTTCTGGAGGAAGCACATCGATCTACATATACTATACACCCAGGAGCGACAAAGATGTACCAAGATATGAAGGAATTGTATTGGTGGGATGGTATGAAGAGGGATATTGCGGAATATGTTTCCCATTGCCTGACATGTTAGCAGGTGAAAGCTGAACATCAACGACCGGCTGGGTTACATCAGCGAATAGAAATACTAGAATGGAAGTGGGAGAGAATTACTATGAATTTCATCACGGGATTACCAAGGACTCTCAAGGGATACGATTCTATCTGGGTCATTATAGACCGTATGACAAAGTCAGCACACTTTCTGCCTGTGAAAACTACTTACAACGTAGCTCAATATGCAAGGCTCTACTTAAATGAAATAGTTAGGCTGCATGGAGTTCCTATATCGATTATATCTGATCGAGGGCCGCAGTTCACGGCACGATTTTGGAAAGTTTTTCAAGAAGCATTAAGAACGAGATTGGATTTAAGCACAGCTTTTCATCCCCAAACTGATGGTCAGTCTGAGCGTACGATTCAGATTTTAGAAGACATGCTCCGAGCCTGCATTTTTTATTTTGGTGGAAGTTAGGATATGTACTTGTCTTTGGCTGAATTTGCATATAATAATAGCTACCAGACTAGTATACAAATGGCCCCATTTAAAGCTTTGTATGGTAGACGGTACAGATCCCCCATTGGATGGTTCGAAGTGGGTGAGGCTAAACTTATAGGGCCAGATCTTGTACAATATGCTTTGAACAAGGTAAAACTGATTAGAGAAAGGTTGCAGGCAACTCAGAGTAGACAAAAGGCGTATGTTGACAATAGACAAAGGGAGTTAGAATTTTCAAAGGGTGAACAAGTATTCCTGAAAGTCTCACCTATGAAAGGAGTAATGAGATTTGGGAAGAAAGGGAAGTTAAGTCATCGGTATATCGGTCCTTTTGAAATATTAGATAGAGTAGGTGCAGTGGCATATCGCATAGCTCTGCCACCAGAATTGAGTGATGTTCATCCAGTATTTCATGTGTCTATACTATGGAAATACTTACCGGATCCTACTCATGTTATTCAACCCCAAGAGATTCAATTAGATAAGAATTTAACCTATGAGGAAAGGTCAATGTGCATTGCTGATCGGCAAGTGAAAAAGTTGCGGTCAAGAGAAATTCCCATGGTTAAAGTGATATGGCAAAATCACTCTTCTGAGGAGGCTACTTGGGAAAGAAAAGATGATATGCGCACCAGATACCCATTTTTGTTTAATTAATGAGGTTAGTGTTTTATCTGCCATTACGGTGATGAAATTCGGGGACCGAATTTCTTTAAAGGGGAAAGAATGTAATAGCCGTAAATTTAATAAAGTCCAAAGTAAAGAAAATTTTGAATAATAGAGAGAATTTACGTTTTGGCGCGTAATTTTATTTTTTTTAAATGATAGTATTTTGCTATAAGCAAATATATTTTTATTTGTTTAAAAATGATTATGTT
The DNA here is from genome assembly GCA_037074535.1 of Gleditsia sinensis. Classification (NCBI taxonomy): domain Eukaryota; kingdom Viridiplantae; phylum Streptophyta; class Magnoliopsida; order Fabales; family Fabaceae; genus Gleditsia; species Gleditsia sinensis. The sequence continues at coordinate 22,653,097 of CM073472.1, forward strand.
TGGCAAAAAGTAAGTGGACTTTTAATTAAAAGAAGTATTGTGTTGCTTAAAATAATTATACCGGCCTCTAATGAATTTTTATGGTATTTTTAGAAATATTCTTTCTTTTAATATGAATAAAGATATTTGTTTTGAAATTTGTTTTATTACGATTTTTATCAAGAAAAATCATGATTTAAGAGTTTAACTAAAGATTTATGAGAATGGAAATTTTTAGACATTTTTGGGATATTTTATGATGAAAAACGGAATTTATATGAATTTTTATAAAAGAAAATTCTATTATTAATTATTTAATAATTATTATTATATATAAAAAAAAGAACGCAGAATTGATAAACGAAACCGGGGGCGGAGAGTGACAAGTATCAGAGAGAAATTGAGAATTTTGCATAATAAGTGAATAGTAACTTCAAATTTTATCTTTCGATCTGGAGTGCTTATTGGCTTCTAATCTCAAAACTGAAAGCGTTATTAGATTCAGGACGAAGATCTGAAGTAGAAAAATCTTGGTAAAAGGTAAGTTCTGAAAAACCTTACTTAGAAACTTCTAATTAGAAATCTGACTCTGTAGATGAATTCAGAAAGTAGATAAACCTTAGGATATGAATTTTTTTCGTTGATTCGGTAAAATTTTTGTTACGGTGAATAGTGTTTTCCAGCGATAAATAGTGGCAGTGAATAGTGATTTTCGACGTGAATAGTATTTCTCGACGGTGAACAGTAACTAAGCTCCCCGGAGTCATCTTTAAGGTTTTTGGATCCTCCGGACACGTTTTTGAAGCTTATTTGGTCAAATTCATATTGAAAAAAGTACATTTTAGGGCTGTCCAACTCGGAGTCTTACCTTGTGAGTAGATATTTCTTTATATAGCTTATTACATGATCTTCTTGAATTTAAGATGAATTATTGATTATGATTACAAGTGATTTACACTTTTATATGTATCTGAAATGGATTAAAGTATCTGGAATTGATTTTTATCGAAAATATAGTTCAAGAAGAGTATGGTTCTGAAAATGAGATTTTTGAACTCATTAAATACGTGATTTTAAATGTATTTCTTACCGCATGGTAAATAAAATATATTGTATACGACGCATTGGTTTATAAAGTTATATGATTGCCTTGGAATGAGGGCATATATATATGATAAACCCTGAATGGGTAATTTTTAATAGATGAATTTTGAAATGCATTGAACATGTGATTTTTACATGTATTTTTCATTATATGGCAAATAAAATGTGTTATGCACATGATACTGATCTTTACAGTGATATGTTTGCCTCGGATATGGGAATATATATATATATGATTCCCTGATTGGGAAGTTTTGACAGAGGAATATACTGAGACTGAAAGTCTGTATTATATTGAGAAATTTATACTGAATTCTATGGTATATGTGCATATAGTATTTGTAGAGAAATCCTATTGGAATCACTGTCTGCTAACAGTAGGGAATGTTAGTTCTGGTGCACCTTGATACCTTAGCTAGCAGGGGTGGTGCTAGCCTCGTGTGTCGGCCAACACACGGAAGTTATTGTTATCGGGGAGAGCGGGATGCCTCATATTATTGTTATCAGGGAGAGCATGATGCCTCCTATTATTGATATGTGATTTACCCTCCCTTGCTGTGTGCTTGGGATTATTTATTGTATTGGTTCTAATAGAGAAACCTTCTAAAGCATGTGAAATCTTTTATTGCATCAAAGTATTTGTTTATAACTGTATTGTACGGTATTTGGTTTTAAATATTGGGTTATATTGTGAAATGAGGATATTTGAAATACGGGTTCCATATGGATGTACTTCTGAATTGTACTTTCTATATGATAAATTTTAAAGTATAAGTCATCCATATGCTAACCTAAGAGGTTATAGAAGGTCTTGTCTACTCACTGAGTTATAAAACTCACTACACGTTGTGGATATATTTTTCAAATAAGGAGACAGAGTCTGGCCCTGTGGATAGGTGATCAATTAGACTGTCTACTCTCTGGGTGAGTCTATGTTGCTTCTAAAACTCACGTTATTTGTATTGTATTTGTACTTGTATTCTAGAGTATGCTCTATATGCCACAGGCAGGATCCTTACTTCTACTGTTACTCTGGTGTTTATAGACTTAAACTGTTTATTGTATATGTGTATGGGAACCTATATGTATTGGTTTATATGATAAAAAATGGCATTATGTACATTTATGGAATATATGTATATGGTATATGGATTTCACGTACCCTAAAATTAGGGTCGTGACATTTACCTACAACAACAAAAATTAAATAATATGTATTATCATCTCTTTTTCGATAAGGTACTATTAGTTAACAAAGATATTTCTATTACATTTCACTTCTTCACGTTTGTAAGTGGTTGACCAAATTATTATTATTATTTTTGTAATAAAATAATTTAACAGTCAGATAATAAGTTCCTCTAAATCTAAGAGAACGCCTATTGCAATTGGTAGATGTCTTACCAAAAAAGGATCACCAATAAGAGAGCCATACTATAATTAATTATCTATTATTTATTTAATTTCTTATAATTTTTATTTATCTTTTAGACTCTCAAGACTTTAAAAGTCATTGGATCATATATATTAATATAAATAATAATAGAGAGAAAATCAAATATTATGATTCATTGCCCATTAGATCAAATTTTCTTTTAAGGTTTAGGGTTAGAGTTTAAAGTTTAGAATTTAAAAATTGAGATTTTTGGATTTAAAATTTAAAGGTCACGTGAAAGACAAAAGAAATTAAAGTTTAAAAAGTGAAAGGTACTTTTATAACTTCAATTCTCAAAGTTTTCCATTCCCATGAAAAACTTTATTCCCACCCTCATAAGTATAAATAAATATAAAAGTAACAAATCTTCTTTACAAATTTTATTCACAGGAATAAACTTTCATGCCTACTATCAAACATTGGAAATTTTTTTTTCATATATTTTTTTCAAAAATCCTAAAATATTATTTATACCAAACACTCCGAGAGCTGTCAAGGAGTTGAATTTTTTTTTATATTTATTAAAAAAAATTGTAACTTAGTAAATTGAAATTTAAATATATAATTGAGTAATTAATCATTATCTGTTAAATAATTATTTTTCATTTATATTTGAAAACTATCTTTTATTTTTGTAAGTAATTACCTATCTCTTATCATTTTTATTTATTTTTTAGATCCTCAAGACTTTAAAAGTCACTGGATCATATATATTAACATAAAGAATAATAAAGAGAGAATTTTCAATATACAAAAAGACTATGACAAGAAGAATACAGAGAAGTTGAAAGGCACAAAAGGCATAAAATGTTCATCCACAGAGCATGCAACTAAAACTATTACTTTTGAGCTTGACGTCACAATTTTATTATCTTTTTTTAATAGATGCGTTTAATAGAATTATAATATCTCAAAATTTTATTTTTAAATAATATTATTATAAATAAGTATGATTTTTTTTAAATGACTATGCATGTTTTGCTGGAAATAAATATATTTTTGTTTAAAATAATTATTGTTTTGCTTAAAATAATTATATTGATCTCTAATAAATTTTTGTTGTATTTTTAAAAATATTCTTGCTTTTATTATGTATAAAGATATTTATTTTGTGAATTATTTTATTAATATTTTTATTAAGAAAAGTCATGATTTAAGAGTTTAACTAAATGTTTTTGAGAATGTAAATTTTTAGAAATTTTTAGGATGTTTAAGATGAAAAACGAAATTTATATCAATATATATAAAATAAAATCCTATTATTTAATTATTAAATTATTATTATTATTATTATTATTATTATTATTATAAATAAATAAATAAAAGAGAAAAGGGGAAGGGGGAGGCAAAACAGAGAAGGAACTGAGAGAGAGTATGCATATTTTGGTGAATAGTGATAAATATTAACCTTCAATTTTTTCTCTAGATCTGGAATGCTTATTGGCTTTCAATCTCAAAACTGAGAGTACCATTGGATTCAGGTCAGAGAATACTACAGTTTTAACTGATCAATTTTTCAAATCAGCCGTTGAATCGCCGTAGATCTGAAGTAAAAAATATCAGAAAAAGGTAAACTCTGAAACTCTTACTTAGAGACCTCAAATTAAAAGTCTGACACCGTAGATGGTTTCAGGATCTAGATAAACCTAAGGATATAAATTTTTTCGGTCATCTGACAACTTTTTGTTCATCGTGAATAGTGATTTCCGGCGGGGTGAATAATATTTTCCGGTGGTAAATAGTAATTTCGGCCAGCGTAAATAGTATTTTCTAACTATTAATAGTAACCAAGCTTCCGGAGTCATTTTTTAAGTTTTTAGACCCTCCGGACACGTTTTTGAAGTCTTTTTAGTCAAATATAGATCGAAAAAGTACATTTTGGGGCTGTCCAATCTAGAGTCCTTACCCTGTGAGTAGATGATTCTTCCTATGACTTGCCATATACTCTTCTTGATCTTTAAGCATGTATATGATTATGTTTATGAGATATTTACAATTTTATATGTTATTGAGATGCATTAAAATTATCTGAATTGCTTACCATTTGAAATACAGTTCAATAAGAGTATAGTTTTGAAACTGAATTTCTGAACCCATGAAATATCTGATTTCACATGTATTTCTCATTAAACGATAAAGTGAATATTTATGCACGCGACATTGATTTATAAAGTTATATAATTGCCTCGAGATAGGGCATGTATATGTGATAAACCTTGAATGGGTAATTTATGACAGATTAATTTTTACTGAGATTGAAAGTCTGAATTATGTTGAGAAGTTTATACTGGATTATATGGCATATATGCATATGATATTTTTTATAGAGGAATCCTATTGGAAACACTATCTGCTAACAGCAGGTGATGTTAGCCCTAGTGCGAACCTTGATTGCCTCAGCTAGCAGGTGGTGGTACTAGCCTCATGTGAGGGCCAACACACGGGAAATGACATGTGAAAGAGAGTAGAATGCCTCCTATATGGGCGAGATGCCAGTTATATGAGATGTGATTTTCTTCCCCTCGCTGTGTGCTTGGGAAATACCCATATAGAGTGCCTTTGTGTGTCCTCTTGAATGGTAGTAGGGAAAACCTCAACGGGATGTTGAGTTTAGGCAAATCCTATATCACCAAAGTACGGAAGGGGTTAAACTCTGATACGGTGGTTCTAATATGGGATCCTCCTGATGTTTTCATGTGAAATGTTTTAATACATATCAAGTTTGATTTAAGATCATATTGTATCATATGTGATTACAGATATTCGAATGTGATTTGAACTGAGAATATTTGAAAATACGGGTCCCATATGGATGTACTTCTGAACTGTAATTTCTGATGTGATAAATTTTAATATATGAGTATATCCATATGTTGATCTTAGAGGTCATAGGAGGGATTATCTGCTCACTGAGTTGTCAAACTCACTACACGATATTTTCATATTTTTCAAATAATAATACAGAGTTTTGTCTTTCCCCTTCAAATGGGTGATTAGCTAGCCAACATTTTCTCTGGTAAGCCTATTTTGTTTTCAAGGCTCGTAGATTTTGATTTATATTGTACTTGTACTCTAGAGTATGCTCTATATGCCACAGGCAAAATCCCTACTTTTGATGTTACTCTGATGTTTATAGACTTGATCTGTATATGGTTTATGTATAGGAGAATCTATAAGTATCTGTTTCCATGATAAAGAATTGAAATATTCATGTTCATGGAAAATATATGTTCATATTATATGTGTTTCACGTGCCCTAAAATTAGGAGCGTGACAAGTTGGTATCAAAGCATTAGGTTTCCCTGTGGCTATCAGAGCAAAGGATTATGTAGTAGGACTTTGAGTATGGGTATATAACCGCGAACATATTTATACTCACAATGCTGCTTTGGAATTCTATAGGGTGTCATCATCTTCTTTCTTCTGACTCTTATTTTTAGGTATGCGATGTTTAAGCATCGATAAGTATGTCCTAGACAATGTCTCTTAAGTGTGGACTACGTATTCAGCTTTTAAACTCATTTTGATGAACAATGATAAAGAGAACACTCTTCGGTATAAAGAAAAGAATTAGTTGAAAATAAGAAGATTTCATTGAAACACAAAGGTAATGGCGTGTTTGGATGTCAAGAAGGTTTGAATTGGTTGTTTGATTTGCTTATGTGAAATAATATGAAGAATATCTAATACAATTTTGATAGTGGGTTATCATGTGATCGAGGTTGTTAACTCCAAGATAACAATTTGTAATAAACTGAGGGTTTTGAAAATAGATGTAAATCTCTTTTTGGATGGATGAGTTAGAACCTATGTATATAAATAGATTTGACAAGCTGTGGAGTGAATTGAATTTAAGAGCAGGGAATCTATGAAGATAATTTTTTCAATGAAAGATTTTATTGATATAAAGGATTCGCAGACAGTTTGGTTTTCAATAATATTATGTATAAACATCATGAGAAAGGAAGGTTTTCCTATAGAAATTTAAAATTTAAGGCATGCAAAATGGGTCATTCATGTGAAGGACTCTTGGATAGACATAAGCTTTCCGTGATTGATGGTTAAGACATTGCATAAGTATGTTAAAGAATAAAGTCAAAATGGGTTGACCTTATTTAATTGTTTTGAAGTGCATTCTAGCTGATACAGTATGAAGATGTCATCAATAACATAAAAGGTCAATAAAAGAGTTGCAAGAAGTGAACAATTAGTGGAAGCATGTACCCAATAATTTAATTTCAGCTTTAATAGCCCATAAGTTATTACAAAAAGGATGCGAAGGATATTTGGCAGTGGTGAGAGATGCTGATATAAAGTATACTAATGTAGATCAGGTTCTAGTGGTTAGGAAATTTTCTGATGTATTCCTAGAAAAATTGTCTAGATTACCCTCAAAACGAAAAATAGAATTTGATATTGATTTACTTCCTATAACCCAACCAGTGTCTATACTCCCATATAGAATGTCGCCAACAAAACTCAAGGAATTGAAGGATAAGTTGTAAGACTTGTTAGATAAGGGATTTATACGCCTTAGTACTCTCCTTGAGGTGCTCTAGACCTATTTGTGAAAAGAAAGATAGATCACTATGGTTATGCATAGATTACAGATAATTGAATAAAGTGACAGTGGGTAATAAATACACATTATCTCGTATAGATGATTTGTTTGATCAACTATAGTGTGCTCAATGTAGTTTAAAAAAATTTGACTTGAGATCTAGGTATCATTAATTGAGGATAAGGGAAAAGAATATTTCGAAAACTGCTTTCAAGATTTGGTATAAGCATTATTAGTTCCTAGTAATGCCATTTAATTTAACAAATACCCCAGCTACATTCATAGATTTGATGAATAGAGTAATTAAAACATTTTTAGGATCAATTTATTATGGGTATTCATAGATGATATCTGGGTATAATTAAAGAGTTTTGACAAGCATGAGGACATTTAAGGATAGCTTTGTAAGCCCTAAGAGAATATCAGTTGTATACTAAATTTTCAGAATGTGAATTTTGTCTTAGTAGTGTTATTTTTCTAAGGCATTTGGTTATCAAGGATGGTACTTAAGTTGATTCCAAAATGGTAGAAATGGTGCAGCAATGGCCACATCCCACCACAATTATAGAGATCTATAGTTTTCTTGGTTTAACAAGTTATTACTGTAGATTCGTTGAAAATGTTTCAAAAATTGCTACTCCTTTGACGAGGTTGACAAGGAAAGCAATAAAATTTGACTAGTAAGATGAATGTGAAAGAAATTTCTAAAAATTAAAGGAATGTTTGACTACCGTACTAGTATTGTCTATTTCTTTAGGTACCAAATGATACACGGTATATTGTGATGCATCGAGAATTAGATTAAGGTGTGTGTTGATGCAATATGGTCGACTCATTGCATATACATCTAGACAGCTTAAGCCACATAAACAAAATTATCTGACTTATGATTTGGAAATAACAGTAGTGGTTTTGCTCTCAAAGTTTAGAGGCATTATCTGTATGGTGATACATGTGAAACTAATACAGTTTCAATCATCTTTAGTTCAGCAGGTGAAAAAGTCACAGGACGAGGATGCCTATTTATGCAAGAAAGTTGAAGAAGTGAAGAATGCCAGTGATGTTGAATTTACTGAAGACTCTAAAGAAATTCTGAGATTGGGCAAGCGGTTATGTGTACCTAATAAAGAAGAACTCAAGAAAGATATTCTAGGAGAAGCCCATCAATCTACATAAACCATTCATCCTAGGTCAGTTAAAATGTATCAAGATTTAAAAGAAATTTATTGGTGGGATGGTATGAAGAAAGATATAGGTGATTATATTTTTCAGTGTTTAACATATCAACAAGTAAAAGCAAAACCTCAAAGGTCTATGGGGTTACATCAACAAATAGAAATACCTGAATAGAAATGGGAGAGAATAACTATGGATTTTGTTACAAAGCTACCACGAACACCAAAAAGGGTTTGACTCAAGTGATCATTGATAGGTTGACTAAATCAACACAGTGAAAATCACATATAACTTAGCTCAGTATGCGGATTTGTATTTGAATGAGATAATGAGACTTCATGAGGTACCGATATCGATTATATCTGATCAAGGACCACAATTCACAGTTTGTTTTTGGAAAGAGTTTCAGACGAATGAATAGCTACCAAAACAATATACAAATGGCGTTATTTGAAGTTTTACATGAAATATCGTAGGTTTCCTAATAGGTGAGTGAGTAAATAACATAAATTATAGCATGGGAAAAAATTATATATTTGTGTCTAAATTTATAAGTTATATAATGTGGTCATGTAATATAAATTTATGATTATTTTTGGTATGTTGAGATTGTGACTTGGATGACATTTGAGGTTTAGATACTACGTCACTAAAATATATGAAAGTGTGAGAAGTGAATTGAATTGGGTAGGTAGTAGACATGTTATGAATGGTGAAAGTAAGATATGCTAGGATTGCTTAAGGATTGGCTAGTGATGGAAAAGTGTTATAAGAGGAGAATGTGAGCATATTGGGTTTACTTGAAGATAGGTAAGAAAAACTAGGAAATTTTCAATTTCAATCTTTTGGAAGTGATTAATGGAGGAAATCTTGAAGAAAATTAGGCATTTAACTTTTCATGATATAAGGTGGTGAATTTGAGTATCGTAATACATAAAAAAAAGTTCACGTGAGAATAATTAATTAATGAATACCTTGTGGTGCTTTGAGGAATGTAATAAAGTGAATTAGTGGTATTGAAGTTCTTGAGGAATAAAATATGGGAAGTAGGATTCAAATTAATCTTTGAACTCTTAATTTGGAAATATAGTGAATATTTTGAGAACCATGTCTGAAAATAGTGCAAAGTGATTATATTTGTGTTAAATGTTTATACCATGTTAAGTTGAGTATAGTATCTAGGATGTGAATTAAGTTGAAATTGAGAATTTATGTATGAGTAATTGTTGGGAAAAAAAATCTTCTTGGAATGATTAGGTTAATTAAACGGGATTGATATAAGTTAGAATGAAGTGCTTTTAGATATGATAGAAGAAGGGCTTGATATTTTTGATAATAAATTTATTAATGTTAATAAGAGGGTATAGAGTTACTGTGATGAGATAAGTTAGAATTGTTAGACATGTGCCAATGATACATAAACGTTAAAAAGAATTGGTGGATTTATTGCTACGTATGTTTAACATATTGATTAATGGCTTTTAGGATAAAAATAGATGATATTCATGGGATGATGTTGATATGTGAGAATCAAAGATGACTTGATAAAAGTCTAGAATAAGAAAATATAGTTACCCAATATAAATGTGAATATGACCTTTTATGTGTGCGTTTCCCAATATTGACCTATAGATATATGCACGCGAGCTTGAGGATATAAAGGAATGAAATACAAAATGATTTAAGAGTTTCTTAAATGTATATATATAATCTATTGAGTATTTTGCATAAAGTAGAATTGATTAGAAAAGAAATACATGCAACTCAATACTAGTCAAAAGTCTATAAAGACCATGAATGTTGGGCATTAAAAATTATCAGTTGGTGACCACATATTCTTGAAGGACTCACCAATAAAAGAGGTAATGATGTTTGAGAAGATGGAAAAAGTTAAGCCCTAGTATATAGATTCTTTTGAAATTTTGAACAAAGTAGGCGTAGTATTACATTGCCTAGCTTTGCCATCAGGATTAAGTAATGTGGATACAGTCTTTCTTGCATCAATGCTAAGGAAATACCTATTAAATTCTTCTTATGTTACCTAATTCCAAGAAAATCAATTGGATAAAAATTTGGTTTAACTATAGGTACAATCAACGTTTATTGTTGATCAATAAGCAAAGAACTTATGGATGAAAGAAATCCCTATGGTTAAGTTATATGAAAAAATCACGAAAGTGAAGAGACAAATTAAAAAGTAAAGATGATATACATAAAAGATATCTCTAATTATTTGAGTAATAAGGTTAGTAACTCCGAGTTATGCATTGATTTCATTCTCTATATGTGGTAGAATGGCTGAAATTCGAGGACCGAATTTCTTAAAGGGGAAGAATGTAATATCCCAAACTTTTTATTTTTAAATAATATTATTATAAACAAGTATGATTTTTTTTTAAATGACTATGCATGTTTTGCTGGAAGTAAATATATTTTTGTTTAAAATAATTATTGTTTTGCTTAAAATAAATATATTGGCATCTAATAAATTTTTGTTGTAATTTTAGAAATATTCTTTCTTTTATTATGTATAAAGATATTTATTTTGTGAATTTTTTTATTAATATTTTTATCAAGAAAAGTCATGATTTAAGATTTAACTAAAGGTTTATAAGAATGTAAACTTTTAGAAATTTTTGGGATGTTTTAGGATAAAAACAGAATTTATATGAATATATATAAAATAAAATCCTATTATTCAAATATTAAATTATTATTATTATTATTATTACAAAAAAATTAAATAAAAGAGAAAAAGGGAAGGGGGAGGCAGAATGGAAAAGGAACCAAGAGAAAGTCTATATATTTCAATGAATAGTAATAAATAATAACATTCAATTTTCTCTCTAGATCTGGAATACTTATTGGCTTTTGATCTCAAAACTGAGGGTATCACTGGATTTAGGACAGAGAATACTACAGTTTTAACTGATCAATTTTTCAAATCAGTCGTAAAATCGTCGTAGATTTGAAGTAAAAAATCTCAAAAAAATGTAAACTCCAAAACTCTTATTTAGAGACCTCAAATTGAAAATCTTAGGATGGATTCAGGAGTTAAATAAACCTTAAGATATGAATTTTATCGGCCATCTGACAACTTTTTGTTCATCGTACATAGTGATTTCCGGTTGGGCGAATAGTATTTTCTGGTGGTGAATAGTGATTTCAGCCGGTGTGAATAGTATTTTTCGACCATGAACAGTGACTAACCTCCCTGAGTCATTTTTGGGTTTTTGGACCCTCCGGACACATTTTTTAAGTTTGTTTAGTCAAATGTGGATTGAAAAAATACATTTTGGGATTGTCCAATCTAGAGCCTTTACCTTGTGAATAGATGATTCTTCCTATGGCTTGCCCTATACTCTTCTTGATCTTTAAGCATGTATATGATTATGTTTATGAGATATTTACACTTTTATATGTTATTGAGATGCATTAAAATTATCTAAATTGCCTACAATTTGAAATACAGTTCAAAAAGAGTATAGTTTTGAAACTGGATCTTTAAACCCATAAAATATTTGATTTCACATGTATTTCTCATTAAATGATAAAGTGACTATTTATGCACGCGGCATTTATTTATAAAGCTATATGATTGCCTGGAGATAGGGCATGTATATATGATAAACCCTGAATGGGTAATTTA